>CM048656.1:54053163-54653163 GCA_026413185.1 Pueraria montana var. lobata | reverse complement strand
ATCATTTCTTTCTTTTTTGTACTCTTTTTTAGAACAAATTTTTATGGTACTTACTCCTTTTTGACAGTTAATACTCTTGATAAATTTGAATAGTCTTCTCTTATTTTTATCTAAAAAAATAAAATTAAGAAAATAATCACAAATGCCAGGTGTCATGATTTTGATGGAAGGATTACAAACTACTAAAATACTGAATTTCTTTCCCTTTTCAGATTCTGGAAAGTTACTTGAAATTTATCATATGTTTTTGTATCTGCAGGCAGCTCTACCACAAGGAATTGTTCCTTTTGTTTTTGCCAGAGAGTATAATGTCAATCCAGGCATTTTAAGCACTGGGTCAGTAAAACTTCTTAGCATCTCTCTTTGATAACCTTTGCATATAGCCTAACTATGATTAAATGTTGTTGTTTTGGTCACAGGGTCTTGCTAGGAATGCTCATGGCCTTGCCTGTGGCATTGACCTACTATCTCCTTTTATCACTCTACTGATACACTATGTTAAATGTATACCAGAAACAATGACAAAAGAGTTTGCATTGGTGTAAAACTAACAGTTTACATAGCTGTATATTGTCCGTATTGATTCATATATAGTTAGAGAAAGAAAAACAAATATATTTATAACAAATTGCATAGGTAGAGAAAAACATATTTTGCAGCCGAAGATTCAAGAGAGAAATAAAGCATGTTGTGCTTTCATCATCTTACAAATTCAAACATCTAGAAATTAAATACAATGTAATTAAGGTTTTGATCTGTTTGAATTGGGTGAGGGTGACTGGTCTAAAGTAGAATGCTGACATGTCCGAAGTGGACCGTTGACTTAGGAATATGCTTTGATGAGTGTTGACTAGCAAGCTTTTAATGGACTAAAGTTTGAGTTCGCTTGAAGTTGGTTAACGCTCCAGTGTGGTTGAGACATCGTGAAAAATGTGTGGATTCTTGCAAAAAGCATTACGACACTCAAGTTCGTAAGAATTCTATTAAAGTGACTATGTGTGTTAAATGCTTACATGGTACACATTAACTTGTTGGTATATATAGGAATCAGAAATGTGTTGTATTCCCTGGCACAAGCCCAAGGCCTCATGTGGGTAATAATATTTTATTTTGGTGTAGCAATATATAACTTTATTTCAAATCGATGTGTAATTCACTGTTTATGAATGTGTGTTAGTTGTCCTCTTACTAGTGTTGACTAGGTGTTAACCTCAATCAACACTTGTGATTTTTGGCTATCCTGACATCTTAGCCTAATGTGATCGCTATATAGATTGGGCTCAATCCGTAATAAGTTCAGAGAATAGGAAATCAACAACCTTTTACAAAAAAGAAGACACAAGAGTTCCAATTTAATAATAAATATTGATATGTTTATTGAACTATGTCAAATGACCTCTCAATCTAAAGACACCACCCTATCCTTTTAGTAACAAAGAATGGAGGAGGAGATAACTTCTAGAATATATATAATCTTTGATTCCAAAGAAGTTTCCCTCTATACAACTTGATCACCAAAGTTGATCAATTTGCTAACAAATTCACCTTTGCAAAGTTATCAACTTGCTAAAAAGTTCATCCACTTGAACCAATTTGTATAACTTTGGGAAACCAAAATAACACAACTGGTATCTTTCAGGAATCAAATTGATGTGTAATCAAGTTAGGGATGCATTTTCACAGGATCTTTATCGAATAAAATCAATCAAGTTGACTAAGTGTTAGAAATTTAGAATGAAAATGTCCTATAGTTTGGAGGTGCGATCATGACCCGTATTAAAATTGCAGGTAAACTTAAGCAAAGAAATTACATTTGACAAAAGATTACCAACAAAACCTTATTTTTCACTAGTCATGTACGAAACAGATTACTTCTTTTTTATTGTTTAAGAATTAAATAAAAAGGGAACAAAGAAGAAAGAAAAGATTGTCAGAAATTATGGATAGTCGTTGATTTAGGGTTTGTTTAATTTTCTTCTCCCTTTTTTGTTTTAAAAGTTTTTTTTAAAATACTTAAACAATACTCAACAATCAATTTCTCATCTAAATTATTCCCAAAATACTTGTTTTAAAAACCAAAAAACAGAAACAGTTGGGCGATAATTTTTTAAAAAAACATAAATGTACTCATAAGACACACTTTTAAATGTGCTGAAAAGACAAACAAATTTTAAAAAACAAAAAACAATTTTTGTAAACAGTGAATAAACAAGGCCTTAACTTTTTGTGCACATTTCCTTTCATACTATTAAGCAATTTCCTTTAAGTGAACATATACGAAAGGTCATTCCTAAATTTAAGAAAGAAAAAAAAATGACTATTCCCATGGCAACAAAGCTTGCAATTTGATACTAACATATCATTGGTCCAAGAGATAGATTTGGATTCCTTAAGCAAAATCTTGTAAATTGAAAAAACGTAGTGAAAAGAAAGACTCACTAAAAATAACCAATCAAGTTTCCTAGCAAAAATTACTTCACACTAATGTTAAAATAAAAAATAAAAATAAAAAAAACTTGCAGCTTGATCAATCTTGGACTAATCCTCAACTTGACTAGTTTTTTTTTTTTTTTTGTATTTATGACCGTAAATTCATTTATTATGATAAATGCAATACAAACATGACCCTTCATATAAGTCATTTGGAATACTCATCTAACAAGTGGCGTGCCAAATAGTTCAATTTCTTTAGGTCATGGCAATTTTTTTATTGGAAGGTAATAGTATAAGTTATTGCAAAAGGATGATTCGTGGAAGCTAAGCATTAGCCACGATAGAGAATTTTTATCCTATTGAATTTGCAGAACCCAGACAAATGGACAAAAATGCATTTCAGACACTTCAAATCTTGTTTAATTCGAGTAGTAGTTATGCATGTGAGCTGTGTCTTAGCTAGTAGCATTGCTACTGTCATAGTAGACTAAACATTTCAATAATTGAAAATTGTGGGAATAGCCTCTTCCATAGCTCCTTTCCTTCAACACCATTTTGCATTTAGAAAAGGCTTAATCTTCCTTTAGGTAATTTTTTTTTTTATGTACAATGTACAACTTTGCTCTCTTAATAGTAACTTTTTTTTCCCCATAGAATATCCTAATTTTTCTAACTAAAAAATAGATTTTTCCATAAGTCTGTTATTCAGTTGCTAAGAGAAGTTAGGAATGTGATAAACAATTTATATATGTAGCATGACACTTCCCTAAATCATTAGATACATTTCTGACTTTTACTGGTCAGAACTCATAAGTCCCGTCCACCATGTGTTATTAAAAAGACAAGCAGTTTGGTTCATCAAAATACTGACCAATTGAAATGGACCACTCATCAATTCTTGCATTTGCAGAACAAAATTCAATCGATTAATTCAAAGTTTAGAACCAAAAATCGAGCACCAAATTTGGATGTGTAAAATTCAGGTAATTGTTCATTAGACCACTGATATGAGGTACTTTCTAAGCAACTGCTAGCTAGCCAATCCTTTTCTCACTAAAGCATCAATAACAATCTATGAAGCACGGACACGGACACCGGACACGACACGGACACGGACACCGGAACATAGCTAAAGTCTAAAACATAAGACACGGAAACACGGCATATATATATATATATATATATATATATATATATATATATATATGATCAACATGAGAAAAATTGTAATTGATAATTAAGAATTATATGAAATCAATTTTCCTTTTTTTTTTCGACCAGCCCTTATCAATCTTCCTAATGTAACAAAATTTTCACCTTTTCCTAATGTATACACACACATCTCTATTATGTATTACTCTTATAATAGAAATAGAAACAAAAAAAGAAACAAACAAAAAGACACAGCATGCCAACGAACTGCAAATGCACAAAAGGATCATACCAAAAAATATAAAAGAAATCAGAAAGAAACAAAAAGAAACAAAAATCAGAGCAAGAAATAATTACGTACCAGAAAGGCAGAAACACTTGAAAGGAGAGCAAACAGTCAGCGAACCAGTGAAGAAAACAGAGACGCAATACGAACGGAGAGTGTACCAGTGACGCTGATGTACTCAAGAACGTGAATGGGCAGAGGAGAAGCCAAAAGGTTTTTACGTGAACAGAAGAAGAGAAGGCAGAAGGTCACGTACGTGGCACTGATGTGCTCAAGAACGTGAATGGGCAGAGGAGAAGCCAAGAGATTTTTACGTGAAAAGAAGAGAAGGCAGAAGGTCACGTACGTGAAAGAGGTTATAAAAAAGGTTTATTTAAAAAAAAGAATTTTGATTATCTAATCTTTTAGTTTGATTTTTTAAAATTTTTTATAAAAAAAAAAAAAATTAGAGGAGTGTCCGATAGGTGTCCGCATGTTTGGGCTGTGTCCAGTGGGTATCCGCATGTTTGGGCCGTGTCCAAACTCAAAAAAGAAAAAAAAAAGTGGACACAGCAAAAACGTGTCCAACACTGTGTCCACCACGTGTCGGAGTCGGACGCGCGTCGGACACCTCGACACGGCCTTCCCCAGCCGTGTCCGTGCTTCCTAGATAACAATATAAATATCTCTAGTATATGCAAAATCAATGAACACTTGAGAACTTGAAAGCATAAATGTTGCAAGCAGGGGGTGATCATCTATAACTAAATGCTGGATTTTATTTGAGCAACTGCAGCATCAATACTGTTTGAGGTACTGCAGCAAGATGATTGCTAACACTACTCTAGCATGAACTCATTAAGGAACAAGAGATTTCCAAATTGATGCAGTTTTACTTCTTCAAGAAATAAAGAGCATTTAGTGGCTGTTACAGGGCATAGTTCAGATTTTCTTAATAATACTACTCTAGCATGAACTCATTAATGAAATCTCTTTTGCTCCTATTTCTCTTATATACTACAGATTTGATTCTAGGATGTCTAAACTACTTGTGTTCTGCTAATAATTACTGATATCAGTGATATGCTATATAACAATGATCAACTAGTGTCATAATACTGAAAAGGAAAAGGGAAGATAAACTCAAGAAAACAAAACTGATGACAGAGCATGAAAAAAGTAGGAAAATGTATATGGTTGAACTCGAGTAAATAGTTCAAGCAATCTAAATACTTAATCCATCAGCATACCTCTCTTGTACAGTGATACATGTTTTGTTTTGTGTTTTCTTAAAATCATACAAACTTGTGTTCTGTCCTCCTCTAGTGAGAGCATCAAAATTGCTTCCTTTTGTTTCTGAAAAGCTTGTCCCGTCTTGCATAAAGATAAGAGAGAGCAAGGAAAGCCGATGCAGAAATCGAGACCGAACCCCAGGGAAATGGAGGGTCCCTAAAGCACACAAGGGACGCCTCTATTTCCTGCGAGGCGTGATAAACAATGGAGTGAATGGCATACAGATCATGATCAGAAGACCTCAAGTAAAACAAAGCCATCTCAAAGTCCAAATGCGACATCGCAGACACTGCCTTGTTCAGCTTATACTTAAAGAGATTCCATCTCTGCACAAACTCCACATGCTGCTTCTGCTTGAGCAGATTCTTGGCCCCGCCGTGCATCTCAACAGTCTGAAGAACATCAACAGCACTCGTTATGCTGTAATTCAACGACGTCAACAGAACATTCCTCCTGGCAGCATCCTTCTGCACAAAGGACAAACTCAACATCTCAGAAAACGGCCCAAATGGCGTCTGCCCCATACTCCAAGTATAATCCACCAAAGTCTCATTGTGTTGAGGGCTCCAATTCAAATGCGTGGGCGACACCCCCCACATGCTCTGCAGAATCGACCCAACAATCGGCCGCTCGAGCTCCCTCGTCTGCGTGAACACATGCCTACCATTGCAACTATAATCACTCACAGTCTGCGTGTTCCTTGTCCTAACGGCAATCACCATATCCTTAAACGCCACCGACTGATGATACCGATCGAGCAACAACAACGAAGTGTAATCCAAGTCAAAAACATACACAGGAACAACCCTGCCAAAGTCCTCCTCCGACACACCAGCCAGCTTCCTCAGCTCATCACCAGAATCGGACAAAATCTGGTGCAACCGCTTCGAATCCAAATACTCGCTCACAATCAAGGTATAATTATCAAACAAAAACCTAGAGGTGTACGAATTGATCGACCGCGAGATCGCGAACGAGCAAATCGAGCACTCCGAATACCTAATCTCATACTTCCTAAAGCTCAAACTCTGGTCCCCTAACAACAATCCATTGCTATTGCTCTCAAACCTAAAGCTCTTCTCGATCGATTTCCAATCCAAACCGGTTAAGTCCTTCTCGTTCTCGCTGTGGACGTGGATGAACTGGATGACGAGGGAGTTCTCGAAGGGCACGGGGATTCGGAGGGAGGGGGCGAGGAAGACGTGGTAGGCGCTCCAGACGAGGGAGGCGAGGTCGGCGGCGAAGGCCTTGTTGGACTTGGGGCGGCCGTGGAGGGCGGCGAGGGGGTGGAACTCGCCGCGGGGGATGACGCCGTCACCGGAGATGGCGGGGCCGTAGTCGACGGGGCCGGCGCGGAGGTCGATCCAGAAGAAGCGGTGGGAGGAGGTGAAGAAGGTGCCGGAGCACTTGGTGACGGCGGCGGAGGAGTCGCCGGGGGAGTAGGTGTAGGCGTAGGGTTTGGGATTGGAAGAGTCGAGAGGGAGATTGAGGAGATAGAGATGAACATGGTTGGGGTTAGGGTTAGGGTTTTGTTTTTGGAAGTGGTTTTGGATGACTTGGTCGATGGAGGAATGAGGGATAGTGAGGAGAGGGGAGCGGAGGGAGGAAGGTGTGGAGTGGAGTTGTGAGGAGAGGGTTTGGGAGAGAGAGGAAGTGAGTGAGGTTAGGGTTTGGGAGGGGGTGATGTGGAGGTGGAGGGTGTGGGAGAGGGAGAGGGTGTGGGAATGGGGGTGGGAGTCGAAGGGGGTGATGACGTGGAAGTGGGTGGGGGTGGCGGCGGAGAGGAAGGCGGAGAGGAGGGAGGGGGTGTCGGCGGGGAAGTCGCCGAGGAGGTGGAGGGAGAGGGAGACAGGGAGGGAGAGGGAGAGGAGGGAAAGGGAGGAGAAGTCGGAGAATTGGGAGAGGGGTTTCTTGATCGAGGAAGGAAGGGAGAGGAACGAGTCGTTCGAGGCGTGAGGGTCGATTCGGGATTGGTGGGTCAGGAAGGAATCTAAACCGATGATTGGTGCGGCGGTGGTGGTGAGGGTGAGTAGGAGGAACGCCAACACCGGGAGGGTGGTGGCGGCGGAGGAGGACGACATTTGTGATCACTGTGTCACGGATCCATTTGGAGTGGGAATAATTGAAGTCAGTGGAGTGAGGTCAAGTCATGACTAATGATAGTAATGAAGGAGGGAAGAGGAAGAGGGATGGTAATTTGATTGATTTTCTTTATTAGTTTTTTGTTTTAAATAACTAGATGAAATTTGTTTTTAATTCTTTAAAATATTTTTAAAATTAGTTTGTTTCTATAAAAATTTAATGCATTCTTAATTTTCACATTTCTTAATTAATTCTTCGTGAAGAGCTGAATAGTAAACACGAATTTATGTTAAAATACAAGGACAAAAAACGTATTATATTTTTTTACAGAAACTAAAATTAAAATTTTGAAATATTTTATGGAACCAATTTTTTTTTTACTTAAATTAATATAAGAAAATAAGTTATGTACTAACAATGTAAAAATATTTACAGTGACAATACATAGTCATTAAACTCCAATAATTTTATATTATTTAGAAATTAATTTTTCATTTGAAATTTATTAAGTTTTAAAAATAATTTTTTAAAATTATGTTCCATTTGAGATTGTGTGTTGTGTGATACCGAGTAATGATTTTTTGTATTATTTTTTTTAATTGTAAGAATTGAATTCAGATACTAAAAGGTACACAATGTTCAATCACCTGAACTAAACTCTTTAGTTTTTTATATTGCTTAATTGTCATGTGTAATAATACATCATAAGGGGTTAGTTGTTTGTGACTTCACAATATACTACAAGGGTGGAGAAATCAATTTGATTTGTGACCTAGACCTTGACAAATGGCTTTATTTTGAATTGATGGGGATTTTGAAAGATGATTTTGGATGTAATGGGGAATTTAAGGTATGGTGGAAAGAGAGTGATTGTGGCTTTGGAGGTGATCTAAAAGAGTTATTGTTGGATAGTTGTGCATTAAAGATGGCAAATTGTACTTTAAATGCCAAGTTGAGGTCTATGTGGAGCAAGGAATTGAGATCAATGTAAGGAGGAGTAATGTAAGTGATACTGAATGTGAGGTTAAGGACAATGACTGAAGTTGTGATAGTTTGAGAAAGTCAATAAATGAGAAGTATGACCCACTAAAATGTATGATTTTCAATAAATTTCAGTTAATCATAAAGAGTCAATCATAAAGAAAATATTATAAAGAATGCCGGTAACGTTTCTCTTACAGTGTTATCGGCAGGTTTGGTCAGTTTGGCTTTGCATCAAGGGCTAGAATTTCTCTTGAATCAGCACCCAAGATGGTGAGTGTACATTCACCATTTGATTATATTTGATTTAACTTAAAAACACATTTGATTATATTGAAGGTTTTTTTTTATCATTATATAACTGACATCCATAACAATTGGACGCATAGATCGATTGAAAGCAAAATCCCCACTGTTCGGTTCGGGATAAGCACAAAGACCCCGTACAAAACTAACTTCCAAAAAAATGATCTATACAATTTTGGGAGGCGCCTAGATTATCAGTCATCACTATATCATCATCAGACAGAGAATCCCAAAATTTTGATGACGGCTCGTTTTCTAGTTTCGTAACAGGATTTGTAGCATGGTTGAAGTCCCTAAAGCGCAAAACACCGGAATCTGCAGAATAGCTGGCAGTAGTAATTCTACACCCATCTACGGCCATGGCATCACAGCCAGATCCAGTACAATCAGTTAAAGAGCAAAGCAAGGAATTTGTTTGTACACCAGTGTCAACTTCCCATACATTCACGTAAGCATTTTGAGGCCCCCCAGTAACTATTTTGTATGGATCCATGTGCAGTAAAGTTACTTGCCCAAAATGTCCATCCAACTCAGCTATCGGTTCTGGTTTTAATGATTCTTGATTTCTCCTAACATCCCAGAGCATTGCCCTGCAGCATTCAAGTTGTGGTCACTGCCATACCAACTAAAGATAACATGATATGTGACCATGATCTTTATAGAGTAAAAACAACTAAGGGACAAGAGTGATTCACTAATTTAGATGATTGGCAACAATAGCAAAGTTTCTTCTCTCAAAATCATGATCATACGGTTCATACCTGCCATCACCGCCTGTGCATATTAAATATTTTGAAGGAACGGCATCAAATGAACACAGCTTTGGTTGATGTACAGCTGCGGTGATAACTTTCTGCATTATCCTTAAATCAACTGCAGTGACAGAGGAACCAGCCGCCACATACAGTAGTGATTCATGGCATTTCATGTTCACAGATGTACCGGGAACAGAAGTCATCCCAACGCAACAGGAGGTACGAACAGCAGATGATGTAGCAGTGCCAGTATCCCAAACCCTCACCTATTAAGATTTAAAAGCTCCAATATTGTAAAAGAATAGCCCAATTTAAAGAAAAATATTAGGATTTAATTTCAATTCATCAAACAAAATTTAACTCTACCACAGTACCACTGAACCATACAGTGCCATCTTTTAAAAAGACTGTCAACTTCAAAAAAGAAATCTAAAAACACACATTATAGGTTAAAAACCTAACCTTAGTTACTATAATAATGGGACACTTTTTGACTAACTGCTAGTGTAAACTGTAAAAAAAATTCACCTAATGCAGACCAACTTTAAACTCAAATTGTCAAGAGACATATTTAGCAAAGCCTAATCAACAAGTAATAAAGAAGCACAAAAAAAGATTGGATGAACATAGAGATTTTTTTTCACATGGTTAGAGCAGAATAAAAGGTTTCAAATATAAGGTTTAACTTTCAACGGCAATGAATTTGAAGCCCCAAACTATGTCCTAACAATCAAATGGCATTTGAATAAATGTCTCCTTTATGTTCTCTTTTCAGTTTTTTTTTTCCTTTCTTAAACCAGTATCTAACATGATGCTTCAATACTAGACAGAAAAATTGTTCAACTAGTTTACATAGTAGGTACTACTTAGCACTTGACAGGAACTTTTTTCCATTTTAGTTTTTACAGCAGATACACCATTGCATCAATAATCACAAACATGTTGACAATTACCATACATTCTTGACAAGTTTATGAAACAATAAGCATGTTATGTTCATCCTTTAGGAAAACAAGGTCATTAACAAAGAATAAATCAAAAATCAGATACAAATACAAGTAAATTAACTAAATTAATATGACAATATAAAAGACAGCAATACAAGGCTAACCTTAGAATCTCTTGAGATGGTCACCAAAAGTGAAGTTTTGTGCCTGAAAAATAAGGACATGAATCATTATTGTTGAAGATGACTACTACAGACACCTTTACTTCATCTTAAGGAAATGTCAAATGAGAGTAGTAATAGTGAGAGCACACATACGAGATTTCAACACTTATTGAACTAAATATTAAAAACATCACATATGAATTTCTTTGTCCATTTTAATAATAGCAGTATTAATTGACAAATTATAAATAACTCACCACTAAAAACATGTTTGGTGTTCCCAAATTATTTTATATTTTCTCTCTCGTGCTGATGAGTGATACTAATATACAATTATACATATACATATACAATTAGTTACAAATCATATTATTCAACACATTAATACAAGAATTAATAAAAATATGAATTTATCACAACTTTATTGAAAACATCAAGTCCCAGTCAAATATCTCTATGAAAATAACTTGATCAGCCCAAATCAGTAAAAATGATGATATAAATAATTAAAAAATCCCACCTAAAAATTAAACTTCTTGAGTTTAGTTTAAGATCCTAGTACATCTGAATAAGTTAAATGTGTTACTATTTACAACAACAAAGCCCCTTCCTGCAAAGTGGTACACAACAAATGTCCATGTCATGAAGATCCACTAAATTTTATGTTGGTCATTGACAAATGTGTTACTGTTAACAAATTCTATTGCTGGTTTTAACAAACAGGAAAGTTCAATCAGTTGCATCACTGCCAGTTAATCATGCAGAATATACAAGGGAAAATTATAAGAATCCTTAGTATTCAATTTAAACCAATAATGCATCCCTAAATTATACTAGATCCATAGGGCGAGACATAAATCAACAAAAAGTAAATGCAAATGAATTTTTATACAATAACCCTCCATTCGGTACAAGAATTAGAATAAAAGTTTGATCACAAGTTTAAAATGCAGAGACATAGCATAACTACCCACACAAAACTGTATCAGCCAAGATTAAAGTTGAGAAAAGAATATGGCGATTAATTTACCCACATGCTAACCCAAATCTCAATATCCTAACATAATACCAGGGAAAGGAAAGTAAAGTAACAGTAATACTAAAATAGATTAAACTCATACCCGGCAACTGACATCAAATTTACAGGTTTTTCATGCCCATAGAGTGTAGCCTTCAAAGCATGCTGTCCTCGTTTGCCACTTGAGCCAAGGGACCATAGTCGAACAGTACCATCTTCTCCTCCACTTGCCAGTACTTTGCTGCCATCCTCTCCCAACAATTTATTTGATAGGGACAACACAGGACCAGTGTGACCTCTAAAGCACTGCAGGCTTGAACCCTACAAAAAGGCAAAGATGAAAACAGTCAGCATAAAAATAGGCAGAACATAAAGAATAACTTGCCTTGATAGTGTCAAGGTCCATCTTGCTAAAGTGCATCCAAGCGAAATTTGTCAAAAGAAAATAGTGTTTCCAAGGAGCAAGCACAAAAGAACAAATTGCTGTACTTTGTTTTTTTGGTAGAATCCTGAACATACTAGAAATACAACACAAAGGAATAGACAATTGAATTGCAACATAAAACAACTTCAAGTATTTATCTATTTATTTTACTTTTGATCCCAAAATAAAAAGAGGGATAAACATACTTCCCACACTTATCATTATCCAACTTCTCTATCAAGCATTAAAAAGGGAAAATTATAATATTTCCATTGCTTTCAGTTTTCACTCTCCTTTCCACCTTTCCTACTAAGAACACCCTAAACATGTGCAATAACAGGATTAAGAATCTGTACATGGACATGGGGGACTCATACAATGTTGCTTAACTAAGTGATACCTTCCACCACAGACGAATGGAGTGATCGTAGCTGGAGGTAACTAAAACATCTTGCTCCCCTTGCATATCGCCTCGAAATACTGAAGTCATTTCATTAATGGGAAACAACCTGCAGTTTGATTATTTTAGTCCAGATTAAGTCAATTCACCCCGAATTCCATGTAGTTTTAGTTTCTAGGTGGAAAAGATATTCAACTTGCAAACTCAATATAACAGATAATAATTCTAAGAATGTTGTTACTAGCCAACAAACAAATCAGATGATTTTAGGAAACAAATACAGCTAATTCACCACCAACAACAAAAGCCTTATCCAACTAGGTGAGGTCGGCTACATGGATAGCACAACACCATTGAGATTGGTTGAAGACCAAATTCTAAGAGATACTATTCACTGTGAGATCCCTCTTAACAATTTTCTCCAATGTCCTTCTTGGTTTCTCTCTCCCACTTTTTACAAGGTTAAAAACCATGCAATTTACTCTCTTCACTAGTGCTTTCAGTGCCATCCTTTGCACGTGTCCAAATCACCTTAACCGATTTTCTGTCATCTTTTCCTCAATTTATGTCAGATACATATCTCCTTGTATACAATCATTTTGTATCTTATCCTTTCTTGTGTAGACACATATTCATCTTACCACTCTCATTCCTATTACTCTCACCTTTTTATTTTGTTTTCCCTTTAAAGTTCAACATTCACTATCATAAAGTATAACTAGACATATAACTATATGTATGATAAAACTTTTCTTTGAACTTGGTAGATACTTTATGATAACAAATAATCCTTAATGTATTTCTCCATTATAACCATCCAGCTTGTATCCTATGTGTGTCATCTTCATAGATTTCTCCATCATTTTGTAATATTGATCTCAGATATTTAAACTTAGAAACTTGTATATGACACCATCTCCAATTTTTACTACCAATTCATTTTCTTTTTTCTAGCTAAAATTGCAATGCATATATTCTTTCTTACTTCTACTCAAGTGAAAAGCCTTCGATTCAAAAGTCTATCTCCAAGCTTGAGTTTAAAGTTAACTGCTTTCCTTGATTCCTCAATCAAAACTATATCATCAGCAAAAAGCATGTAGTTAGGGTAATCTTTTATACGCCCTCGGTATGCACATCTAAGACTAGATTAAACAAATAAGGAATTAAGACTAGACTTTGATGTAATCCTATCCTTATAGAAAAGTCCTTAGTCTTGCCTCCTGAGGTTCCTACACTAGTAGTCACCCTATCATACATGTCTTGTAAAACTCGAATATAAGTCATGCGAACACTTTTCTTTCCTAAAGTCTTCCACAATATTTCTCTTAACACTCAATCGTATGTTTTTTTTAAAAAAAAAAAAAAAACATATGTAAGTCTCTTTCTTTGCTTCTATACCTTTACATAAGCCTGCTATAATGGGAAAACCTTATATTTTGAAATTAATTCATCAAGTTGATGATAAAATACATGGACGTTCCAGTGGACATTATGCACTTGTTACACAACAACCACTTAGAGGAAGGGCCAAGCAGGGAGGACAACGGGTAGGCAAAATGGAGGTTTGGGCCTTGGAAGGATTTGGTGTTGCTCATATTTTACAAGAGATGCTTACTTATAAATCTGATCATATTAAAACTCACCCTCGTAAAAGTTAAACAACTTTTGTTGTAGACCTTCTTAGCATAAAACCAAATTGATTCTCCAAAATCCTAGTCTCTTGATCTATGCTCCAAAAATACAGCTAATTCACCAAAAGTTAAAAAGAAAAGAAAAACGGTTGAACCACTAGCATGCATATGACAGTGTCTATGGCATCAAATTTAAAAGAATGAAAGTGTGAGGGTAATTTACAAGGAAATAGAAGCTAAAATTGATCTCAGATATGTAAACTTAGAAACTTGTATATGACACCATCTCCAATTTTTACTACCAATTCATGTAGAAGTAAAAAATAAAAGCAACAAGGGATGCCTAATTTACCTCATGCATGTGATTCTTGCTTTATGATAACATAACGACTGGAAAGAATCTTTTGTTCCCTTTAGATAGCCATCCAAATCTATCATTTCCACACGTGAACCCTGCTCACCGCACAAAAATCAGCAGAGTGCAAAATTGTGAAGAAGCAAACATAAAAAAAAAAAATGCTCAATTCAATTCCTGAACTACAACTACACAAGTCAAGTCTCATTCATTCAGAAATCAATTTTGCTACACAACTACTAATCTTTATAATAGAAACCTGTGAGTAGAAAAGGTGATTTTTGTGGAAGAGCAACTGGTAGAAAGACTTAGCGTGTGCAACAAAGTCGAGAACGAAGGGGTCGAGAAACTTGAACTGTCGCAACGCGGCGTGTCTGGCCATATACACTTCCCTCGCTGCTCCGTTTCCACTCGAATGCGAAGGTAACTCTAGATGCCAGTGCTCCCTGCGACGCTTCGTTTCAATTCGATTCAATAATTCAGTAACAGAAAGAGAATTGAATAGAAGAGAAGAGAAAGAGAAATTGACCTGAAGAAACGTTGCCAAATGGAATCGGAATAGGCGATGCGTTTGAGAGCGGAGGATGTCATCGCCAAATTGCAAACGTCGTGAAGGCTAAGGTAGCCGAAGCAGTGAGCTATGGAGTCTTCGTTCAGATCGGTTATCGTCGTTGCCGGCGTCGCCGGCGACCGCGATGTCTCGGCCATTAAACCCTATAAGCTGAAATTTTGGGAGTTTAGGATCGGAGAAAGCGAAAGCGAAAGCGAAGTAGTATAAAATATTCACTCACGCGAAAATTATTACCACAATAAATGCGTGTTTGCTTTCATGTCTGATTCTTCAGAATTTCGTTCAGACACTCGCACTGGTTTGTGATTTTAAAGTAGACTTTTAGAATGTTGACAAACAGAACAGAACATTATTTTTTTTCTTTTTTCAGTTTTTCAAAATTGAGATAAAAAACAATAGAAAAAAAATAAGTAGTTAAGAAAATTAAGTATGCAAATAAATTTAAAATGGTTGTGAGAGAAATTTTTTGGATGGTGAAATAGTGCAGGAAATGCACATATCAACTGAGAAAAAGAGAGAAAATATGAAAAATATCTGATTAAAATAGTAAACAGAATGAAATTTTTACTCTTCAAGTTGTTTATATTTTAATTTATAATATAAGAGTAAATTAAATAAATTTTATAACAATAATAATAAATAATTTAAAGTTGAAAAATAGTTAAAATATTTAAATTTTTGGAGCTAAATTTTATTTTTTAATTAATATAAAAATTTATATAATTTATTTGTTTATTTTTTTATTCTTTCACTCCTTTAAAGAGATTTATTTCTTTTATTTTTATTAATTTGAATAACACATTTTTATTGTTCTTTTCTTTTGTTTATTTTCTTTATTTTTTCGATGATAAAAGATTAGGAGGAGGAGATGGCGCGCTAGTTTGAAATAGAGAAAATCTATAGACAAGGACCCCTAACCACATGCTTAAGGGATGCGATTATATGTAATTGATATTTTTTTTGGAATAAAGGGTTGTGCTGCACTAGCAAGAGCTAGTAGTGTATAGGCAAGCGATAATGAGAATTTGATCACCATCCTTTTCACCCACCCAAGCTATTAAGATCATTAACAAGTTTAAGAAAAGGTAAGACCATAGTAAGCATGTGTTCAACTATGCGACTCGACATGTTAGATTGGAGGAAATAATTGTCCTATGCTCACGTTGATGTCACCACATCAACTACTTTTAAATGAAGATTATGCACATTTGGATCAGTCAAAGAGTGATGAAGAAGGGAACTCGCATGTGAAATATGTGGAACCCATTCATTTGTCCAGAAGCAGATTGATTTACCATCTCCCACACACCAAAGGAAATGTTTAGATAAGATATCTCAAATAGTATAAACCCTTTTTTCCAAAGTTTAGAAGAATAGTTGTGTTATTTAACATTTGGAATGGTTTGTTAGCCACAATTGTAAATAACTTTTAGTACTTGAACTCATAGCTTAGAAGGTTGGTAGCTTTTAGGTTGTATCCAACGACAACAATATTTGAGCTTTCCAATTACTTAGCCAAAGTGAAACAATATCAATGATTCCCTGGTTACTAGGTCTTATTACAATCTCGAGAATATAGAAGCAGGAGACCTAGATAACGACCAAGATCCTCAGTCCTTTTGTAACCTAAGGAAATACTAATTTCCTCCCTGACACTCCAATGAACATTACAAGAGGAAAAATAGGACTTATATGGACTAACTTTCGGGCCTAAGCTTTGGCAAAAGACAAGTACTCATAATTTCTATTTGCTCCAAGTTGCTTTAACAAAAAAAATAAGTCATTAACAAAGGTAAGATGGGATAATTGAGGGCCTCCATGACTCAACTATATAGTATTCCAAAGACTATATTATCCACTACAAGATTAATAAGTCGAGACAATGTCTCCAAACACAATACAAAAAGGTACGGGGGAATAAAGTCTTCTTGTCAAACTCCTCTTTGAATTGGAAACTTTCTAAGGCTTTCCTATTTTACATCATGCACATAGATGGGTGGAAATGCAATACCACATTAGGTCAATAATGTTAAGCGGCCACCCAATATCAAGAAGTGTATCCTTAGCAAATTACTACTTTAGTTTGTCGTTGACTTTCTCAAAGTCTATCTTCACAACCATCCAACCCTTAGCCCCTTTGCTTTTGTCGCATAGACTGAATCACTTCTTGAGTAATAACAGTGTTGCCACTATTGTGTCTATTTGGAACAAAACTACATTATGTGGAGTTAATGAGAGTATCCATTACTGATCTCAAGCATTCAACCAAGATCGTTGTAATTGAGACATTACTAAGACTTATTTGCCTAATTATTTCAAGCAACTTCACTTGTTTCAACTCAACTTTAACATGTTTAAACTATAGGTTAAGTGAGCTAAATCAAAATAATCAAGGATTTTGGTTTTTTTTCTTTTCAACCAAACTTAACCCCTTTAATGACTTATCTTTAGGTTTTATTTGGATGAAATAATTTAAAACATTGGAGAGATTAAAATACACTAAAATTAGAATGTTGTAATTTAAAATATGATAATGAAATAATTTTGAAAATTATGGGAGTGTAGGAAGCAAAAAATGGGGGTGGAGGAAGTAAAAGCCCAAGATCAAAGACCATAGACTCCTAAATTTTTTATGGGCCTAGACCTCGATTTGTATTCTTGATGAGTTTCAGCATTATGTAACTCTGTATCTTGTTAATTGGCCACCAAAAGACTGCATAGTCTAATTATACAAAGGTTATTTGATGTCTTTTGCAATTAAGAAGAGTTTTGTTAATCACTAAAGTCCATGTCCATGATAATACGCATATATATGTTGGAGGATGACACTAACATTCTTAGAAGTTTTAGGTAGTTTCCACAAAATTTTAGATTCAAACTTTATTATTATCATTATATATTAAAAAAAAAACTTACACTATTTAATAGAGTAATTTTTATTAGATAATTTTCTCTCAAAGTTTTCTGTTGGATTGAAAATTTTTACCATTTAAATTATATCTACAAAATATTATATTAATACAAAATTATTTAATATTCTATTAACATAGATTTAAATTGACATAATATATATTTTTTAAATATGTAAAAACAAAAACTCTTTGATAATGCTCGACAAAACTTGATACAGTCAATTAATATTAATATGATATATAGTTATAATTCATAGTAGATAAGAGAGTGAAGAACAAATTTTAACGTATAATAGATAATTTAAATTAATTGAAACAATCTTGATCGTCCATGTATAATTTAATGATCAAGATATTTACGAGAATGTTTGAAATAAAAACATTTATCGTTGTGATAAGTGACAATTATAAATGTAGATAATTAGATCTTATTTGAATAATCAAGATTAAAAAAAATGTATATGACTTCATATGACCACTAAAGAACTTTTAATTTTGATCATGCATGTATAGTTGTATGAGCTATTAAATCTCATATTCTTTAAATAAAAATTGTTCTCACTTGATACACATTCTATAAATATACACACTTGTGATTTGCTTTTTCTTTATTCTTATACATGTAACATGCATTGTGTATTACTATAATCTTTTGAGTTTTTTTTTTTTTTTTTAATAAAACCATGGTGGAATGACTTCATAATAACGCAAGAGATCCCAACTAGGTTGACACCGTAAACTAGGGATAGTAAAGTGGGCTGGGCCGGACGGGTCGGCCCGCCAGCCCACCACAAATTTGGCGGGGCGGGGTGGGGTCTTCAGCCCACCAGCCCACTTTGGCCTGCCCCGCCTAACCCGCCAACCCGTCGGGCCACAGGCTGGTCGGGCCGGGCTGGCCCGCCAACCTGCCACTATCTATCTTTTTTTTATTTTCTAAATAATATATCTAAAATAGCATAAGTTATTAGGGACTGTTAATTTGTGGTATTGAACTTTTGAATGAAATGGAACAATATTTAAGCCTCTTTAAGATGTTATTGAACTTGTGGTGTTGAAAGACTATTAGTTTATGGTTTATTGAAGAAAATGGAACAATATTACAATTGTTTTTAATTGTGTTCATACATCATAGCAACAAAAATGTTCTTTGCTGTTCTTTTATGATACAAGTGATGCAATGTTATTTTATTTATATCATTTTTGCAATAAATAAAAAAAATTCAATTTTTTTTTCCAAATCTGGCGGGCTGGCTAAGTTGTTTAGCCAGTACTAACTATGGCGGGCCAGCCTGGGTCGACCCGTTTTTGGCGGACCACAGGCAGGGAGGGCCAAAATTGGCCGGGCCAACCCATTTTGCCATCCCTACCGCAGACGCTATTGATCCTGAGCCACACACCAAGAAAATATATTCAGCAAAAAAAAGGATAAGATCAGTACAAAAGAAGCATGAGGAGACAAGAACCAAAACTCGTGCCGATGAAAACTATAAGAACCTATAGTTAGGTAGACCTATTCTATTCCTATTCAGATCTGCTGCAAGAAATTGCGGGGTATGATCCCACCAACAAAAACCAGAGTTTGAAGTTGCATGAGAGGCAAGAGTATCTACAAAAAAGTTGCCTTCCCTATAGATGTGACCAGCCAAAAAATTCATTTTCTTTGTTAAATCTATACAATTATACCACCTGTTTTTGAGAGACCAAGGAACGATTTTCTGATAGAAAAAAAGCTTGAACCACCGGGGCTGAATCACATTCTAGCCATAAATTCCTCCAACCCTTTTTATCTGGTATTTCTATGGCTAGAATAGCTCCCATAAGTTCAGCCTACAGGGAATTTTGGATCCCCAGATGCTATAATCTTTCGAGTCATATACTAATATTATTACGAGAAGTGTGCTTCTCCTAAGAAAGCTACTCTAGTAATTGTTTATAAGTACCTATCAAATTAGATTGTGAGTTGTTCACTACTCGTTGGGCATAGAAATTAATGAATTGATATTTATTCAAGCAACCTATATCATATGAGCCAACATTCAATTTAGTGCTTTGCACGATTTATTATATTATTAGTTATATTCTTTCATGTGCTGATGTCTTTCCATTAAATATATTTCCAACAACATACATAATTTGAAACAACTCTAAAGTAATGTTGGTCCTCCACCATCTGTTACACCTTTAATTTTTCTTTGACTTTGTTATTTAGCAAAGGAAAAAGAATCCTATGCTAGTTAAGACAAATATACATACTTCTATGAAGAAAAAGATTGATGTTTGAGGATTTTTTAATTGAAAATAAATACTAATGATAGGTTTTGATCTATCTGGATTCCAAACTAAACTGAGACTTTTTTTTGGGATGAAACCAGAAGTTTTATTTAAAGAGATCAAGATAAAAAAGGTAATTTAATGAAGAAAAATTAAATTTTCCTATGCATAACATATACAAGAAGACCTTGGGCCCATTTCTTTGAGTTTATTTTAAAAAAAAAATGTTTTTTTAAATAATATAAGCAATTTTTTTTATGTGTTTGTCTAAACTGCTTAAATTTTTTTTTTTTTTAATAAGCAAATCCTATCTGCTTCTTAAAAAATTACTTTTTTAAAAATGACTTTTTTTAAGTTTAAACAAATTGAGCCCATATCATGCAAGTTCAACACCATTTAAATGTACCATTGTTTCCCAACTTTGTTAAAGTTTTTAAACCAATTACAATTTGTTTGAGAGTTTGCAATTTGTTTCTTGATTTTATTCATTTTGGGTTTTACTTGTTTTCTAGTGTTCTTTTCTTAAAACTTAAAGAGATGGAAATATGGTGTTCATTTTGGATTTTATTCACTTAACCAAAAAGAAACTCACCATAATCAATTATGAATGATAAAACTATAGTTTAATATCATATGAGATCCATACCATGTGAAATAGTGAGTGTACTACTCGAACTCGGCACTCCACCGAGTAGTCCAGTCGGCCGAGTAGAAACTATCACTCGGACTCGGATGATAATAACGGAAAGAATAGATTTTACTATATGATAAGATATAGAAAGATCAGGTCATAAGATAAGGATAGAAGATAGAATTATCTCTATCTTCATTACGAGATTTGAGGAGATTTGATAGGAAAATAACCCTATCAAATCTATCTCTTTACACTCTATAAAATCAGAACAACCCATCCCAATCGAGGTACGAATTCTAATCCCAATTGTGATACCTGTCTCTTCCTCTACGCCTCTAACTTGAGCGTCGGAGTGCCTTTGCAGGTACACCCCCCACCAGTCACGGAGGAAATCCCGGCGGAGCCACCGCACCGGAAGACTTACCAAAATTTGGTAAGAACATTTGGCGCCCACCGTGGGGCTCGGTGAAACTATTCCCAGCCACACCAATCGCAACAACATTATTCCAATGACGACAACCCAGAGTAAAATAGCGAACCATGAAAAGCGACCACAGGGGGTGGAAACCCAAATCCTGGGTGTACCACCTCCAGGGGATACCCAGGGAGGTAACCCCAACAACGTGGCGCCCTTCCTGCGTCAGATGCTTGAGGATCACCCGTTGATCCAAGCCCTGCAAAGGGAAGTTAACATGCTGAAGCAGAACAACGCTAAGAAGATAGAAGACCTCCGCAAGGAAAACGCTATCCTCCGAGAGCAGTATCAAAAACTGCGAGAGGACCGGAATGGACTTTCGGCAGCCCACGCCGCTATCAACGGGTTCTCGGCAGCCCACGCCGCTACCAACGGACTATCGGCGGCTCATACAACCGCCAACAGACACCCTGACCGAACAGAGCAGGAAGACACCACTTGGAGCGAGGCAGACCGAGCAACAACCCATTTAGAGTCCAGACCCGCCTCAGGATCGCGAGCGCCCCCAAGACGAAGTATGATACCTGAGACAACGAGGCGACACCCGTTTGTAGATGGAATCATGGAGACTCCACTACCGGCCGGGTGGAAGCCGTTATCCATGGACAGATACGATGGGCTGACCGACCCCGATGAGCACATCGACGCATACCTGTACACAAACGACGACGCCATCATGTGCCGGGTGTTCCCAACGACCTTGAAGGGAGCCGCGTTGAACTGGTACACACGACTCCCCCCCCCCACTCAATCGACTCTTTTGCCACATTAGTCACTCGTTTTGGCGCTCAGTACGCTACGAGTCGACCCCACCACCTGACGGCAGTAGCACTGGCCAACATATGGCAAGAAGACAACGAGTCTCTCAGGGATTTCATGGAAAGATTCGCCGAGATCTCCGTCAAGATCCGAGACTTGAATCCACAGGTGGCATTGACCGCCATGCTTATGGCGCTAAAATTCGGACCTTTTTCGAACAGCCTTTGCAGGAAACCACCACATGACATGGACGAGCTCAGAGCTAGAGCAGCAGGATATATTCAGATGGAAGAAATGACCAAGTTCAGGGAACGGGTCAGGGGCGAATCCTATAAAAAACAGGAAGAACGAGAGAAACCAGGAGCAAACCGAGAGCGGAGTAGCAAACCTAGAAGCGACAGACCGCCCCGTGCAAGGTTTGCCCATTATACCCCTCTAACTGATAGCAGAGCGCGAGTTCTGGAAGAAGCCTGTAGCGCCGAGCTGATAAGCCTGCCTACTCGAAACAGCTCCCCAGAGAAAGCAGATAGGTCCAAATTTTGCAGATACCATAGAGTACATGGACACACTACAGAGGAGTGCACCACCCTGAAGGATAAGATTGAAAAACTTATCCAACAAGGCAAATTACGACGCTTCGTCCGAGACGACAGCCGAAAGCCCGTGCGAGAACGAACCCGGGATAGGGAAGACGATCGCGATAGAAAAGCCCGACGCATGGAAGAGCCCCTCCAGGAACAACAGACCAAACCTCCCAAAGCTCGACTCCGAGGCGTTATCAACACAATAGCAGGAGGATTCGCTGGAGGAGGAAGTTCGAGCTCGGCAAGGAAGAGACACCTGCGCAGCCTCCGATCAATCAACTCAGCTTCAACAAACCCCAGAGTACACAAGAAAATGCCCCCTATAACTTTCACAGACGCAGACTTTGAAGGCATAGAGCCCAATCATGATGACCCGATGGTGGTCAAAGTTGAAGTCGCAAACTGGTTGGTGTGCAAAGTCTTAGTCGACCAAGGCAGCTCGATCGATATCCTGTACTGGTCCACTTTCCAACAGCTAGACATCCCCGAAAATAAGGTACAACCATACACCGAGCAGTTAGTCGATTTTGCAGGCGAAAAGGTTGATACCAGAGGCTATATTGACCTCCTCACCACTTTTGGAGATGAGAAGGGGTCCAAGACTATCACGGTCAGGTACCTCCTAGTCAATGCCCTCACTTCATACAACATTCTTATAGGCAGGCCAGCACTCAACAAACTAGGGGCAATAATTTCAACTCCACATCTGGCAATGAAATTCCCAAATTCAGAAGGGAAGATAGTGACAGTCAAAGCTGATCAGGAGGCAGCCCGCGAGTGCTACTTAGAAAGTGTAAAGATAGCCAGCGACAAAAAGGTCCCAGAACTGACGATAAAACACGCAGCATGCGCCTCTCTCGCAATGCCAATAGAGGAGGCCGACCTCGATCCCATGGAAACCGAGCCGAGAGCAGAACCCACAGAACAGGTAAAATCCTTCCAAATAGGAAGAGAATCAAGGCAATGCACAAAACTCGGGACTCAGCTAGCAAGCGAGACCGAAGAAGCAATTGCCAAAGTCCTGTTAGACAACGCCGACTTGTTCGCATGGTCAGCCGCCGACATGCCCGGAATAGATCCGCGCTTCCATTACCACAAGCTTGCCATCTACCCAGAGGCCAAACCAATCTCCCAAAAGAAGAGGAAACTCGGGGAGGAAAGAGGAAAAGCAGTAAAAGAAGAAACTGAAAAACTACTCGGCGCCGGCTTCATAAGGGAAGTGCAATACACCAAATGGCTCGCAAATGTGGTGATGGTAAAAAAGGCAAACGAAAAATGGAGAATGTGTACTGACTACACAGACCTTAACAAAGCATGTCCAAAAGACTCATACCCGTTGCCAAGCATAGACAAGTTAGTAGATGGAGTAGCCGGCTATCCGATCCTGAGCTTTCTGGATGCATACTCCGGGTACAACCAGATACCAATGTACCCACCGGATGAGGAAAAAACGGCGTTCATAACTGACACGGCCAATTACTGTTACACAGTAATGCCATTTGGACTGAAGAATGCAGGGGCAACATACCAGCGTCTAATGGACAAGATCTTTACAGAACAACTCGGCAGAAACCTGGAAGTCTACGTCGACGACATGGTGGTTAAAAGCAGAGAACCAAAATCACATCCAGGAGACCTGACCGAAATTTTCGACGAGATCAGAAAACATAATATGAGGCTAAACCCTGAGAAATGCGTATTCGGGGTGCATGGCGGAAAATTTTAGGATTCATGCTTACCCACAGGGGCATAGAAGCCAATCTGGAGAAATGTGAGGCTATCATAGGCATGAGAAGTCCGGGTAATATAAAAGAAGTACAACGGCTAACTGGAAGACTGGCATCCCTGTCCCGTTTCTTGCCAAAAGCAGCAGAAATAGCCAGACCCTTTTTTCAACTACTCAAGAAACAACAGGGCTTCGGATGGGATGAAAGGTGTGAAGAAAACTTCCTAAAGATAAAAACACTACTCTCATCACCACCAATTCTAACGAAACCCGAACCCGGCAAGGACTTAAT
This sequence comes from Pueraria montana var. lobata, assembly GCA_026413185.1. Taxonomy (NCBI): domain Eukaryota; kingdom Viridiplantae; phylum Streptophyta; class Magnoliopsida; order Fabales; family Fabaceae; genus Pueraria; species Pueraria montana. The sequence continues at coordinate 54,628,733 of CM048656.1, read as the reverse complement.
ACTATACCTAGCCGTCTCGGGAGACGCAATCAGTTCGGTCATCATCCAGGAAGAAAATCAGACGCAAAAACCAGTCTACTACATAAGCCGAGTATTGAAAGATGCCGAAACCAGATATCAAAAGATAGAAAAGCTAGCGTTAGCCCTGGTCACCTCAGCACGACGGCTACGACCATACTTTCAAAGCCACCCAATAGTGGTACGAATAGCCCACCCAATACGACAGATACTGAGGAAACCAGAGCTAGCCGGACGAATGATAGCATGGTCGGTTGAATTATCCGAGTTCGACATCAAGTACGAACCGAGAGGACCTATCAAAGCACAGTGCCTAGCCGACTTTATTGCTGAGCTAGCACCAGTAGCGGAAGCACCCATCCCATTCTAGACCCTTTATGTGGATGGCTCCTCGAACGAAAAAGGTAGCGGAGCAGGAGTCATAATTGAAAGCCCTGAAGGGATTATCCTGGAACAATCACTCAGGTTCGATTTCAACGCATCCAACAACCAAGCCGAGTATGAAGCCCTACTAGCAGGACTAAAACTCGCCAAGGAAGTGGGAGCGAAACACCTTAAATGCTGGAGCGATTCAAAATTAGTCACTAAGGCAAATGAATGGATCCTACCAAACATAGGATCCCCAGATGACAAGATATTACCACTTGGCCTCCCAGTTGAAGAACGAGTTCATTAGTTGCGAGCTCGACCACATTTCGAGAGAACAAAATGAAAGAGCCGACCTGCTATCAAAATTGGCAAGTACAAAGAAAAAAGGCCAACACCGAACTGTCATATAGGAAACAATATCCGCTCCGAGCATCGAGAAAATTATCTCTAACATCAACTCGACTGACAGAGAATGGATGACCGAGATATGGAACTTTCTGAAGAAATGAACCCTCCCAGAAAATCGGGAAGAAGCCAAAAAGATCAGAAGAAGGGCCAGTTACTATGTCATAGAGGGAGAAGACCTTTATAGGAGAGGCTTCACTGCACCACTGCTGAAATGTATCACGAAGGCTCAAGCCGAATACGTGGTAAATGAGATGCACAAAGGAATATGCGGAATGCACTCAGGAGGAAAAGCTATGGCCTCCCGAACTCTAAGAGCCGGGTATTACTGGCCAACAATGCGTCGCGACTGCGCCGAGTACGTCAAAAAATGCGAAGAATGCCAAAAATATGGCAACTTATCCCATCTACCAGCAGAGGAATTGCACAATATCACAGCACCATTGCCCTTCGCCCTATGGGGGTTGACATATTAGGCCATTTTCCACTCGCTAAAGGACAAGTGAAGTTTCTCCTCGTCGGAATTGATTACTTCACAAAGTGGATTGAGGCCGAACCCTTGGCAACTATCACCGCCCACAATGTGCAAAAATTCATATGGAAAAATATCATATGCCGGTTCGGCATCCCTCACTCGGTGATATCCGACAACGGTAGACAGTTCATCGAAAAGAACCTGGAAGAGTTCTTCAAAAACCTAGGGATTCGGCACCGAGTGACCTCAGTGGAACATCCGCAAACCAACGGACAAACTGAAGCCGCAAATAAAGTGATACTCGGAGAACTGAAGAAGCGAGTAGGAGACGCTAAAGGAAGTTGGGCCGAGCAACTTCCCGCAATCTTATGGGCATATCGTTGCACACCACAGTCAACAACGGGGGAAACCCCTTTCAGACTCTCATACAGATCAGACGCCATGATACCAGTAGAAGTCGGAGAACCCTCCCTACGAAGAACAAATTTCGTCCAGGAAAACAATGATCAATCACTAAGGCATGCACCCGACATGACCGAAGAGACGCTCAACGAGGTCCAAGTCAGAATAGAGGCCTGTAAAAGAAGAGCCGAGAGGAGGTATAACACCAAAGTTAAGCCAAGAAACTTCGAAGCTGAAGACCTGGTTTGGAGAAAATGTGGGGAAGCCAGAAAAGCTACAGGAGAAGGTAAATTGGCAGCCAACTGGGAAGGCCCCTTCAGAATAATCGAGTCGCTGGGAAATGGAGCTTACCGATTGGAGCACCCATCCGGCAAAACCATCCCCCGAACTTGGAACACGACACATCTAAAGTTTTACTACAGTTAGAAAAATTGTAAGTGGTGATGTACTCTTTTTCCTACTTTGACATTTTTTCCCAAGAGATTTTTTGTCAAAGAGGTTTTAACGAGGCACACCCAATTTCTCTCATTAATGAAACTCTTTTCTTCAAATTACCTATTTAGAGTTACAATTAATTGCGTAGACCTTTACAAGGATACAAAGAGCGAGTTAGATTTAACCGCGTAGACCTTTACAAGGATACAAAGAGCGAGTTAGATTTAACCGCGTAGACCTTTACAAGGATACAAAAAGCGAGTTAGACCTAACCGAGTAAAGGATACAAAAGGCGAGTTACAATTAACCGCGTAGACCTTTACAAAAATACAAAAAAAAAAAAGCGAGTCAGACCTAACCGAGTGAACCTCGGATACAAAAGGCGAATTGGCCGCGTAAACCGCGTAGACCTCTTGCGAGTTAGCGAAAAACCGCGAAAAAAGACCACAGAATAACGAAGAAAAGTCATTAACACCCTATTCGAAAGGCCGGGTGCGAGCCTTGTATATAAATGTATATAAATTTCATTAAGGACCCTATTCGATAGGCCGGGTACGAGCCTTACAAGAAGCAAGAAAAATATACACTAAAAAGCAGGAGCATCTCCCCCCTCCTGAGTGGAACAGCCCGGAGCATCCTCACCATCAAGTGCAGACTCCTCAACCAATTCCCCCTCTTTATTGACATCCTTGTCAACGTCAAAAAGAGAAGTGTCGGCATCCTTGAAGAAATAACGAACTTGGCGAAGTGCCTTGCTGAACCCGGCCTCATGGGTCTTAACAATCTCGTCCAAGGCCTCACCCAGATCGACTTTCAGCTTAGCCTCGGACTCGGCAGCCTCAGTTTTCGCCTGAGCAAGCTTGAAAACGAGCCTATCCACCTCAGCCCGCAATTCCTGAGCCGAGTTCTCGGACGCAGTTAAGGAAAGTTTTAAATCCGCCTCACGATTCTCAACTTCCCTTAACTTGGCCTCCACTCCCTCCTGAGACCTTCGAGATTCTTCAGCATATTGGAGAAGAGTCTCGTTGGCCCGGGTAGCCTCCAACAGGGCCTGCTCGGCTTTTGCAGCAGCCTCCTTCACCATAGCTAACTCCCGGTGGCCGTGGTCGAACTCCTCGGTCCAATACTGAGCAATAGCCCATGACCGAGCTTGGAAGCGACAAACAGCCTCCATAGAGAGCATCGACCCAGCATCCCTCAACATATCCCGATCAGCTTGACTGAGATTGTCGGCAGAGATGAGGGCCCCGGGGTTGAAGTCTTTTTCCCAAAGCGAGGTCCGCCCATCTTTCATAGAAAGGAAAGCTGGATGCCTTTCAACAGCAGACCTCGCAACTTCAGCACCGGGTGGGCTCGATTTTGACTTCTTCGAGGGGCCATCCCCCCTTGAACAACCTCTCGCTGATCCCTCTTCAAAGAAGGAGGAGGAGGAGGAACAGGCGGAGCAACTCGAACCGGCTCAGCAGCGGGCTCCTTACTCTTCAACTTCTCCAGCCTTTGCTTTTTGGCCGTCTTATAATCAAATTTCCCCATCACAGCTGCAAAAGAAACAAGCATCAGTAAAAAAGCAAAATAGAAGAAGAAAAACCGAATAAATAGAAGGTACTCACCGTCTCAATCCTCTCTCGGAGTCCGAGAAGTAGGAATTCCCACAACTGTTTTATAAGATAAGGAACGCGGCAACTTACACAACGTAACCATGTATCCTGATCCTCAGGAGACATGTCCACGACCTGCCAAGACAGCCGTTTGTTTGGGGAGCGGGTCCAATAAAGAGGGAACCTCGGCTTCCCACGGCTATCAAAAAATTCGACCTCCCCTTCCGGACCCGGTCAGACACGAAAGAAGCCACTCTTGAAATTTTTCCAAGAGGAGGTATAAGGACTAAGGATTGACCGACCAGGAATCCCAGTCAGGGAGACCCAGCCCCCCTTCTGACTCTCTTTTACTTTATAGTGATACAAAAATTTAGGAGCAGTAGGAGTTATAAAGAATTTACTACAGAGCACCCGGAAAGCCTGTAGAGAAGTCCAGGAGTTCGGGTGCAACTGCGTGGGAGCGACATTCAGTGCCCGAAGAACGTCAGCCTCGAACTTATCAAACGGCACTGTAATGCCGAGAACCGAGAATAAGGCTTCATATACAAAAGTAAAATGTGGTTGGCGCGGGTCAGCAGACATAAAGACTCCGTCATCGGGCCCACAAGGTTCGACATGGACCATACCCGAGCCTTCCGAATGACACAAATCAATAGTTTCAAGAAGGGCAGACAAAGCTTCCTCGGTCTGATACCGAGAAGCATACGCACCCACCTCCCCAGCCACCCAAGAATAGCCGGAAGTAGTAACAGGAGGATATACCTTTCTGTTACCCCTAGACTCAATAGGCTGGAGAACGGAAGGAGGAAATAGAAGACGAGCACGCCGAGTCTCAAGAGGACGAACCTCAGTGGCCTCGGAATCCTCTAAAACCACCACCCCCCTACAGGAACGACCAAAGGTGCTTGTGCAGGGTCGACGGATGGACGAACCACCCCGACACCCGTGACGGCAATGTTTGCCGCTGACGCACCATCGCTAATTTCATCAGAACTAGGGTGGTGCAAAGGAGAACCACCATCGGAACCCTCTCCGATGGGGTGAACCTCCGACGTAAGCATACGACCCCCGCCGGAACGCCCAGAATCCCTGGAAAAAGAAGACATTATAGAATCACAGAAAAGAAATGGAAAGGAGAAGGGCGTACCTGAACAAGGAAAAAGAAAAACCTAGAAGAAGGAGGACAAAATGGCAGAAGGGAGAGAAATCTCGCAGGAAGATAAAACACGCAGAAATGAGAATGAACGCCAGTGTCAACAGTACCCTTTATATAGAACCCCAAGCGTCGCGAATACGAAAGGGCGAAACGGTCTTAACCGTTGGATCAAGACCCCTCACTAGGCCAATCAACGGCTAGGAAGGCTCGAGACCTTTGGGAATCCCTAGACCGTTTCAAAATTCAAAAAAGCAATCACTAACGCCGCCCTTGGGAACCGTTACGACTTCAATATGTCTGAAACGACATCTTCACCAAATGACGTGACGCTTCAAGAACCAAACTCGTCTCGGCCAAATAAAATCCGAAATTGGTATAACCATACTTAAGCTCCTACATTACTTCAGAGCTTGGGGGCATGTGTATTACTCGAACTCGGCACTCCACCAAGTAGTCCAATCGACCGAGTAGAAACTATCACTCGGACTCGGATGATAATAATGGAAAGAATAGATTTTACTATATGATAAGATATAGAAAGATCAGGTCATAAGATAAGGATAGAAGATAGAATTATCTCTATCTTCATTACGAGATTTGAGGAGATTTGATAGGAAAATAACCCTATCAAATCTATCTCTTTACACTCTATAAAATCAGAACAACCCATCCCAATCGAGGTACGAATTCTAATCCCAATTGTGATACCTGTCTCTTCCTCTACGCCTCTAACTTGAGCGTCGGAGTGCCTTTGCAGGTACACCCCCCACCAGTCACGGAGGCGATCCCGGCGGAGCCACCGCACCGGAAGACTTACCAAAATTTGGTAAGAACAGTGAGGAAGAATGGGAAAAACCTACTAAGAGTTGAACTATCAAAGAAAAAGAAAACAAGCAAAGGCAGAATAGCATGTATTTTTTTGATACTTCAGAAAATTACAGCAAAGAAAAAAAAACTAGAACCGAACCCTCATGATCCCCATGGCATCAACTATGTATGAGAAGAAACAGGATGGATATTGAGACATGTAATTTTTAAAAAATGTTAGAAACACACTCTTTTAGACACTCTCTTTTATTGGTAAAAAGTTCTTGAAAATTATACAAAATTATGAGTCTCACATTTTATTTAATGATTCTCTATCTTAATTTTATAATGTGTCCAAAAAAAGTGTTAAATAATGTGTTTCTAACACTCATCGTAATTTTTTTTAACATTATGATAGCTAAGAGAGAAAAAAAATCTTATTAAATAATATAAATACACTTTAAAAGTTTGGGGGGTAACCATGACCTATTTGATCACCCCCTACCTCTACCACTAACTTTCTTAGATAGTGATGTTATTTCTCTTTTCTCTTTGATATTTACAAGTACACCTCTCTAATAACTACAAGCAACAAAGTGTAGGATGAATACTTATAGAAGACATATTATTCAAATTAAAGAAACAACAAAGAAAAAAGTGTGCTGAATCGAAGTTTAGCCATTTATATTTTTGAGGTGTGGGCTGAATCACCACTTGCTGACTCAAGGCATTTTCTCTCTCATCCAACCTTATCATTAAAAAAAAAGGGTTAACTAAGTTTTTAATCCCTAAACTTTTTCAAATTTCAATTTTTAGTCTTTAAACTTTAGTTTGACTGATCAAGATTCCTAAACTTTTTTAAAATTTAGTTTTTAGTTCCTAAACTTTAGTTTGACCGGTCAAGATCTTTAAATTTTTTAAATATTTGGTTTTTAGTCCCTAATTTTTTTAAAATTTTGATTTTTAGTCCCTGAAATCTCATTAATTCAGGGACTAAAAACTGAATTTTTAAAATGTTTAAGGATCTTGACCGGTCAAAATTTTATTCAAGGACTAAAAATCAAATTTTTAAAAAGTTTAGAGACCTTGATCAGTCAAACTAAAGTTTAGGAACTAAAAACCAAAATTTGAAAAAGTTTAGGGACTAAAAACTTAGTTAACCCAAAAAAAATCATAGTTTGCTTTTAATCGAATTGAATAGTATAATATTAAATCTAATTCAATCCAATCTAATTAAAAGTGATTTGATTTAAATTTGATGATATATAGTAACATAATAAACATGAATTTGAAATATCAAATATTACATCTACACAATAAATATTAGTTAAAATAAATATTGAGATAAAAGTCAAGCACACCCTAATAACTAATAAGGCGCAATGATAAAGAAATTATGAAGAAAATAAATTTGTATAACAATTTTATAAATTTTTACTTATTCGGGTATAAATTGTATGATAATTGCATAAATAAACTTATGCATGTGTTTATAAATTTAGTCTGAATTAAATGATATTAATTTTTAAAAGTTAAATCTGAAATCCAATTTAATCCAATAAAAATTGTGGTTTTTTTCCCAAGTTGTCAATTGGAACGATTTTCAATTTGTTCAATTCTCAATCTATTCGGTTCAATTTCGGTGGGTTGCAGTACATTGATTCATTGAATTAGAAGCATCTCTACTCCCAATTGATCGAACTGTGCAGAGATTTGGCACTTTGCAGAATAGGTGGGACATTCCAGAACTTGAGCGTGGACCATTAGATTAGAGTGGTTCAACATTTTATGTGATTAGGCTAGATTTGAACTAATTCAGAGGTTCATAATAAATGTTTATGAAATCGAAGTTTTAATTTTTTACTTTTATATTCTCTAATAAAAGCTTTTCACTTTTAATTTTTTAACTAACGACTTTAAGACGCTGCAGCATAATATTTTCCTATATTTTATAGTTTATGATAAGAGTATCTCTAATGGAGATGTTTACATGAGTTATTTAACTTTAAATAATGTTGCTTAACTTTTTTTTTCCAAAGGAACAACCATTACTTATACAAGCAATCGTTGCTTAACAATATTTATACCATAAATAACATACTTTTTCCGGACTGAAACATAAACAAAAAAAACCGAATCACACCCTTTAAGAAAATTAATTAGTATCATTTAATTTTGATAGTCTCAATAAAAAAATTAACTTATTTTCTAATGTAGCCCTTACATTTAATTGCATAGGACAAAAAAAAAATGATTGTTAGAAATAAAACTCTAATTAAATTAAGGATATTTTGGAGATGGTATTATTAAACATGATAGAGTTACTTAAAATTTGTTTATATTTTAGTCAATTACACATTAAATTTTGTTTGCTTATATTTCATTCCAGGAAGAGTATTTTTCAAGCATTGTAAGACCCACAATTGGAGTTAATTTTCGTGTAAAGTGTTTAAATCTATGTGAAATTATAAGTCACACCAAATTAAGATAAGTAACCCATATAAGCATATTGCATTGTAGAGTAGTAGCTCCTAGGAAAGGAAATCCCATTAAATCCGTTTTACAGCTGTGTGCGACTGGATTGAGCCCTTTTAAAAAATCTTAAAAATATATATTAATAAAAAAATATTTTGATAATGATATACAAATCTATGCTGATAAATAATCATTTAAATCTTTATTTTTTTTACTATGAAATAACTTTTATACGTAATCTCCTTTATACATGCATGTCCTTTTCATGTTATGACAAATATATGATCATTAAGTAAAATAAATGTTTTTTTATTATTTCTCAATTAATATTAAATACAAGGTAGTATTACTAATAAATATTACAATAATTTCCTATTAATTAAATATTTTTTAAATATACAATTTTAAGCACTTGTATGATTTATATTTAATATATATTTTTATTATCAGTTAAATATTTTTATTCAGTTAAATTAATTTCATAAAAAAATTATATTTTATATTTCTAGTTTATATTTTTATATTTCATCCTTGCATAATACTTCATCAATATTTACAAATATTTGTGCAATATATAGGATACTTGCTTGTATCCCATATTATACCTTAAGTTGATTAAAGAAATTGAAATTTGAAAATTTTCATCTAATTGAATAATTATATAAAGAGGAAAAAAATCATTTGACATGAAAGTTTATAAAACGATGTGTATTACAAAATGAAAAATACATATACAATTACATGAGAAGAAATATACTTACAAATTTAATCTGATTTTAAAGGATAAAAACTCTAATTTATCATGCAAAGGCAAATTCCTAGTAATACATTATTTCACATTCTGTTAGTATTTTTTTATTACTGAATAAAATTTCATGTTAGTTGTGTTAATAAAAAAAATCTCATATATGTATAATTTGGTTCAATACAGTATTTCTATTTTACACACGACTAGATTATAATTGACACTAGGTGTCAAATTTTAAATCGTACCACTTAACAACTTTAATATAGTGTTTGGTAGAATGAAAGTGAATTGAGATGAAAATTTTGAATTAAAGTACAGTGTAAAAGTGTGCGTCACACCTCATTTTACTGTTTATTTCACTCATTTTCAGCTCTCTTTCATCGCAAACAAATGAAGAAATATGAAAATCTAACCATTCAATTGAAAGCTCTCGTAAAGTAGATTAAATTTATAAAATTACATGTAAATAAAAAAGAGTTTAATAATTATATACTGACAGTGTAAAATAATTTTACATTGTTATCTAATCACAAATCATCATTGATATTACTTTTTAAGATAGTTATTGTAAAAGTCAACAAACTTATCATACATGGTAGTTTTTTTATTGGATGACAGTGTAAAATTATTTTATACTGTCAATGTATAGTTTTTTTTTCTCAATAGAAAAATCAATCGATATTTCATTGTAGTATTTTATTTTGATAGATAATATACGATTAAAATGTAAATAAATGTCCGTTATATATATGTGTTAAGAAAACAAAAAAATAAATGAAGTTTTTATTCATAAAGAATTGATTATATTGAAAATATAAAAATATTTGATATTTATTTTTTAAACACTCAAAAACATTTAAAAGTATATATTTAAGTTTTCTTAACCTATATGCATGAAGTACATATAAGATAAAAAAAAAAAAACGCGTTCTTGTATTTATACCAATTAAAAATGTTTGAGAACTAGAATACAACATATATAGTCCAATAACCAAATCGTGGACAGAATCGAATCTTTGAATTAGAAAAGTAAATATTTGCAATGAACATCGTGGATGTCACCTTAAAACGGGCATAAACATGTATCTAAGAGCTTAGCGATATCATATATTAATAAAAGCCAACCACATTCTTCCACATGCTAGTGCTATTTTCTCTTTGCCTATCTTATTTGGTTGGACTTGAATGGAAGTATAACAAGACAATAATATGAGCATGATTCCCGATCCTTCAAGGGCTTCGAAAGAAGAGTTTATTTTTTGAAGTGCTTAATTAAAGAAAGCATCTAATTCGTTTGCAGTCAAAGGGACCATCGGTTTCCTGTCCTTATGCGTGACGAATAAGCAATTTTCATGATCCAGGATTTCATTTCATGTTTGTGTTAATTAAGGAAAAAAAAAAACTTGTAAGTCAACAAGCACCTCTCACTTTTAATAGGGCATAGATGTATAATTAATGTTAGCTAGTGTTTGAGGTTTTATCTTTCGGTACTTACTTTTCCACCTTTTCTGCCAACCTCTCACGTAGGAATAACAATGGGCGGGATGGGTGTACACAACTGGATTTTTTAAGTATATTGACAGATGTTTAATTTTTTTTTTTTTTATTGTTTGCATAGAAAAGACTTTATTAGAAAAAATAAAATTCATTTCGATGATCTTTACATTTTAGAGGATTTGTCTCGTAACTTTTGACTATAAAGATATCTTTCATCAAAACAATGGATGGAGGGATACTCATAGTGGCCTTCAATATTGCCTATACTTTTACGGGTATTCAGTGAGTGAATATCTATAAATTTTATATATACTCGTGGGTATCTACAATTATTTGTGAATATTTATTTACATATAAAAATTGTATACATAAAGTAAAAAATAAAATAAAATTAAAAATGAATATTTTTAAAACATATTTATTCTAAAAAGATAATTTTGTAACATATTTAAAATGTACGTATCATACATACAAACATTTGTGTGTGTATTTAGTGCATGTATGGTTGTCCATCTAATATTCATGTTTAAGTAAGAATCACGTCAAAATTTATGTAAAAGTAACTATTTGTTGCTTCTGCTGATCCATGTTGAAGTTTTTTGAAATCAATCTAAACAAGCTGTTAATCTTATCTTCTGTATATATAAATTATAATAGTTATATTGAATGAGAGTATTTTTAAAGGATATTATTTAATGAGAAGTTTTTTAGAAATTTTTCTTTAGGTAGAATGATTTTAGAAATTTTTCTTAGCCTTTTATATTTTTCAATAACTATCATTTTCATCTTTATTTCTAAATTGAATTTTAATATTTTTAAAATAAATTATCAATAGTTAAAAAATCTTGTATTACAATATAATCTTTTATCGTTAATCTAAAATATAATTTATATGTTAAAAATATTTATTTATTATAAATTATAGTTATAATATAATTTATGTATTTAAAAATATTTATTTATTATCAATTTATATTATATAGTATAAAAATAAATCTTATGTATTCCACATACTAAAATACTAATTATTTCAATTCTTGCATTTTATGGTGTTACTCAAAACTCCATTTTCCCTTCATGGAAACCAAAAGTTTGGATCTATGTTAGTAGTGATTAGTGAATAACAATAAAAATGAGAGAATCAAATCCAGTACTTAAAATTCAAACTGAATTTGTAAAAGAATTAAATATTTAATCTTGCTTTATTATTATGTCAAATTTAAAATTTAAATTTAACTTGTTTTATTAAGTTTAATTAAATATGTATATTTAATTTATTTATAGTTTAATTATTTTTTTATTAAATTTATTCTTGAATTTTTTTTAAAATTTATTAATTTAACATTTAAAATATGTTTATAAGTTAAAAATAAGATAAAAAAATAAAAAAGTAAAAATGTTCAAACATAAAACCTTTGTAATAATAATTTTTCAAGATAAAATTATAATTTATTAAATATGTTTTATATTTATAGAAAATTACATTTTTCATTTATATGAACAACACATACTATTTATGAATTTTTAACGTGAAGTCTGTAAAACTTAACTTTTAAGAGTGTGTTTGGAAATCCGTTTGCATTAGTGCAAATGGTCATTCTTACTTTTCAAGACATCAAAATAGGAAGCAATAATTTGTTACTTTTCTATTGAACGAAAGTTTGCAACTGTAAACCAAACAAACACTAACTCATTTTTTAACGTGGAGTCTATAATGGACGTTTATTATTACTCATTAAACTTAAAAGAATACATAAAAGCTGGCACGACATAATTTGAGTTTGAGTTTCTAGAAGGGTGTGAGACAATCAGCACCCAGCAGTAGCACCTATCTTTGCTCACGTCATGAAAAAGAAAAGTGGAAAACGGTTCGCAGACTTTTCACCAACATGCCTACATCTGGCATCTTGTTAAGTTTTGAAGAAGTGACATGAAAGATGAAACAAATAAAGAATAAATCTGATCATTAACGAGATAATTTACTTAATTTTTAATTATATTTTAAAAAAAGTAATATATTTTACTTAATTTTTTAATCATTTAAAAAATTTAATTAATAATATTTGTAGATTGTTAAGTATTTTATTTTGAATATAATATTTTTTAGTTTTATTAAATGTTTTTATTTTATTTTTGAATCAGTATTATACAAATATTATTTATTAACATTTTTTTTTATACGTAGGAATCAACTGAAGATTTACAATAATTCACGCTTAACCAATTAAGCTAGACCCTTCGTGTTTTATTAACATTTTGCATAATAATAAGCACAGATCTTAATAATGCCCATATTTACTTTTTAAGGTTTCGGGACACCAATATTCCAACATGTCGTCATACAATAGTGATTTTTTTTTTTCTATTCCTCCATACAATTGGTTTTATAGATAGATAGTATACATTTTATGAAATATCGATACCTCTTGTTTTTAAGAAAAGAAAAAATCAGAGTCACTTTTACAAGACTATTCGCGTTATGTAAGGTGAAGTGAGAATGGATAAGCATAGAAAAATTCTAACTTTTCAAAGTCTATTCACATTATTAAGGTGGTGAATGAGAACAATGGGAAAATAGGTATATATCCCTTTAAGTTAAGCATATATCAAAACGGAAAAGTGGATCAGAACACGATAGTGTCGTTATCTAAGCACAATGAATCGAGAACTAAAAAATAATGTATTTATCAATTCGTTTAGAACTTTGACGGCTGATTGATCAACAATCGTTATATTATAAAATATTTATAAAAAGAGGTTATTTTAAAACAATTTATTAATCTGGATTCGTTTTTATCAGATCAGCACTGAAATGATCGTATGAATTAGTGTTTTTTAGTGTTATGTATTTTTTTTTTTTACATGTTACGCGTGGGACATGCTAATTTAAGTGACGACTTGGTAAATCAATAACTGGGCTAGCATCCCAGATGACATGTTACATGAATATCAGTTCAATTTTATTTATTTTTCAAAAAAGGCAATGTGTGAAAATCATCATCTAATGTGGTGAATTATAAAAATAAAAATAAAATTATCTAAGTGTGTCATGTGTCAATTGTTGGTGGAAATTGTCAAGCTAGGTGGCACCACCCATTGCTTCTCATAAAACTTGCCAACCCAATTGGTGAAAATTAAAAAAAAAAAAACAAATAAATAAATAATAAATATAAAAAATAAAAATAAAATCACAATTTTATAATTGAACGAGTAAGGCTTGAACCACACTAGCCAGTTGTTGTCCCAAACTCAACATGGCTTGTTCAGTTACAAAATATTCTTTAGAACATCTAAACTTGTAACAATTTGCTTAGACGCAAAGCTTGAGAGAAAACAGGCCGGAGGATCTCAACTAAGTGAGGAGAGAGTTGAGAGAAAAATGGGTGAAAAAGAAGGAATGTGAAATAAATTAGGGTTTAGGGTTTCTCTAAGCTTTGAATTTCAAATGTTATTAATTTTATGAGGAGTGCTGACAACACACTCTCTAACACACTCCTCCCAACATACACACACTCTGTCATTGGTTGAAATTTATTGAAAACTATAAAATCAGAAGAGAGAGTCATTAAATAACAAGTGAGACCCATAAAAATTTGTAATTTTCAATAAATTTTAACCAATCATGGAGAGTGTGTTTAAAAGAATGTGATGGAGAGTGTGCTGCTAGCATTTCTCTTAATTTTATAGCTTGGAATGAGTTAATTTTATAGCTTGGAAGGAGTTTGACATCCTCCCTCATTCTCCTTCGCAATCCACTTCTAAACCCATTGGCCAATGGGAAGTCTTGATTCAAATTGAAACCATTTCAGTGATAGTTGTAAAAACTTGGTAGAATAGAAAAAAGGAAAAAAAGAGAGAGAGAGAGAGAGAGAGCATGTTTTCAAAATTGGTTAAAGATTTTTTAATTAATTAAAATGAATGTTTTGATGACTTAATTAGAATGTTAATGATATGAGATGACTAATTAGGGTGTGTTTGGTTTGCCATTTCGGCAACCAAACGCACGTTTGTGCTCCTCGGAAGGCTGCAATAGTATGTTTGGCAATTTTCTTTCCTGTTGAATTGAATGCCATTTTCGTCAAAACATGGGGTTGAACTCGAAGCTACCTATGGCTTGCTTTTCCGTTGAACGGGAATCAGTTGAAGACATTAATTGCATGTTTTCAATTTCAATAAACCATCACAGACAACATTATCCTTTCTATGAAGGCGATGACAATGTTGTTGTGGATTCCTGCACGATTTTCACGATGTTACAGGCGGAGTTTTATAACTCGGTGGTGGCCGACTTTGACCACTAAGTCGGACGAGCGCACGCATAAAATTGAGGGAAAAGTTGGACTGATCCTCACAAGTTTTTGAGTCCCATGGTCTAATCCTCAGATTCCTTACCCCAAGTTTCATCTCCAATTTCAAATTCATGGGTGCGTCCCCACCAAGCATTCCCCTGGGCAACGCTTCATTGGATTCAATCATCTCAGCCTTTTACAAGTTTTTGGACAGTAGTGATGGGGCAAGGAGAGTGCGGTGTTTAATGCTGATGAACGGTGAGATGAGGCTCATAAGATAAAAAAAATGTTGATAAAAAATAATATTATACTATCCATACCCATTTTAGTAATTATACATTTAAAATTACTTCTCATGAATATCATCCAAGCATGTTTCTATTATAATAAAAGTACTTTAAGAATAAAAGTATCCAAACATAAATCGAGTTAAATTAAACTTATTTTTAACTAAACTTAAGTTTACAAAGTTAAGTTCAGTTGAACTTAACAAAAAGTTAAGTTCAGTTGAACTTAACTTTGTAACTGAAATCCAAACACACACTTAGCCATTAAATATTTATGGGGTTGGATCAGGGTTTTTCTAACTCCAAAACAACTTTTTGTAAAGCGTATATTTGATACTGAATTAAATAATATTATTTTAATAAAAAAATGTCATAGTTAAACTAAAATTTTACATAGCTTAATTATGATTAATAATAACCAATCATAATTAATTTCATGAAATATTTAATTTTTTGCTCACAGGTAACAATGTATTCTTACATTATTTGTTTCACATTGCAATCTAAGTTTCAGTTGATTAACCACTAAAACATTCACAAAAAGTCACAAAAGTATTTAATTAAATTTTATAATTTAAATTAGGGTTTTTACTTATAATTATGATCAATCAAGTTAAACAATAACTATTGGAAATTAGGGTGTTACATTTTTCACTCACTTTTAGGGGAAACTACCATATCTTTCTAGGAGCTTTATGGGTACAAGAATGACAAAAAGGGTGAAAGTTCATGTCTATTCAAGGATTTGTAGAGTGTTTCATTATCCCTTCTCTTTTTAATTTTATTTTTATTTTCTTAATGTCTAGCCAAACCATCTTTTGTCGGGATTTGGTGAATTTCTATGTTACTCGCTATTTTTAGGAATTTTTATGCTAAAAGCTTATTCTTTTTTAATTTCACCTAGGAAATTAGGGTTCTTAATTATGAAGGTTTAATTGCTTAAGAAATTAGGATTTAAATAAATTAACAAAATCTGGTAAACAAAAGGGAAATCAAGTTAAATTAATACATATATTAAGAATTCTAAAGGAAATTGAATGAAACTCAATCTCAATGCTTTTTTCAGTTGATTCATCTTCATTTCTTAAGTTCTTATTTTCTAAAAGGAAAAACCTAAAAAGAAATTGTGATTATTTCATTTTATTTTTAATTATTATTTGCTTCAAAGAAATATAAATCCAAATCATTTTTGTGGTTTCTATTAGAATTGTCTTTGCGAATTGTGTGTCACCTTTTGATCCCTAAGAATGAAACTTGAAGATGTGTTATGAAAAATAAACCTAAAACTAAAAGAATTTAGAAGTAGAGAAGATAAAGAATAAAGAGAACAAAAGAATAGGGAGAAAGATAGGTTTCTTGTGTTTCTTTTCCATAATAGGCTTAGCCTATTTATTAGTACTAATTGTATCTGAAGGGTTACAAATAACTTAATAGAATTAAGAAGAAATATGATTACTCATAATGTACATGCAATATGGATAGCCACTAAAATATAGATAGCCATCAATAGTTATTCATAACACTATCCCTTAGATGTCCATTATTCAGGGAATGTGCCTCGTTAAAATCTTACTAGAAAAAACTCCGTGGGACAAAAACCTAGTGAAAGAAAAAAATTACATTATTCTCTAATATGTTTTCATATATTGCCTCATTAAAAACCTTGCAAGGAAAATCCAATGGAAAAAACCATGGTGAAGGAAAAAAGAGTGCATAATGTATTTATTTATCTCCCTCATGTGTAGACAATCATCTTTAAGTGTACCAATTGCTCAAAAGTTATTGTTGGCAAAGACTTTGTAAAGAGATCTGCTAGATTCTCACTTAAACAAACTTGTTGAATGTTTATATTACCATTCCTTTGAAGATCATGAGTAAAAAAGAATTTTGGAAGAATATGTTTTATTCTATCTCCTTTAATGTATATATCATTCTTTCATGTTGAATAATGCATGCAACATTATCTTTACATATAATTGTCGATGTCATTTTTCCTGAAGATAAACCAATTGTGACTATAACGTAAAGGCTTTTCAACTTACTACAATCGCAATTGCAGCTATGTCAACCATATTTTCCCGCAATTTCTCACATTGTCAAGATCACAACCATGATTGCAACTATGATCGCAATTTGAAACTATGATGATAATAATAATTATATTTATAACAGTAAATTGTCCCCACTAACTCCAGGTCCTAAATCCACCATTGAAGTGAGGTAAAGAGAAAATTGTTATTGAAATTATTGTTTAGGTTATTATATAAATAAAACAACTAATAAAAAAATAATATAAGAGAACCAATTTGCCATTGGTCCAAGTAGAACTAGGAATATCTTGTGTTTGAGTCCTGTGGATAAAAAAAAAGGGAGGAAAAACCTTACTAAAGGTGGTCAATTAATTAAGTTCTCCTACAGAGATTAGTTATCGACAAAGTCAATGGATATTTCACATTAATTAACATGCTGACAAAAAAAATATTATAAAAGAAATACAAGATCTCCATGTGGAAAAAGAGTAATATTATATCCTTTTATAAAATTATTCTACAAATCTTTTATTAATTAAAAATAAACATATTTAATATCTTAAAAATATAAAAAAAATTAATATTTACCGTACAAAATTTATATAAAGATTAATACAAAGATATTATAAAAAAAATAGAATTATTTGGCCATGAGAAAGTTGAGGAAAGTGGCATCTTTTAATTAATACAATGATATATTATCATATAACACATGGGGACATGCAAATTAAGACCATAGATTTCAACCAAAACCGTGTTCTTCAAAGGATGTTTACAGTTTTCGTAATATTTGTCTTCATTATTGAGTGGTGGTACAAATTAAGGAATATATGTAATTAAATTAAGGATGACAATTAGATTGGTTTCTAGGTAATTATAATTTAAAAAAAAAATTGACATCATATATAAAAAATAATTGCAAATGAGAATTTGAATACGAAGAGTGCTGACAACACACTATCTAACACATTCCTCCTAAGTCCCAACACACACTCTGTCATTGGTTGAAATTTATTGAAAACTATAAAACCAGAAGAGAGAGTCATTAAATAACAAATGGAACCCATAAAAATTTGTAATTTCCAATAAATTTTAATCAATCATGGAGAGTGTGTTCAAAAGAGTATGATAGAGAGTGTGTTGCTAGCATTTCTCTTTGAATATATATACATATCAAATGAGAACACTTCTTATTGAGAAATGAGAATTATAAATATAGATTATTAAATCTTATTTAAATTATAAAGATTAAAAAAGAAATACACATGATATTTTTAAATAGTCACGTGACTATTAAATAACTTTTAATTTTGATCATGCATGCATAGTTATATGACCTCTGTGTGTATACATTGACTTTTACTAAATAACTTTTACTCTTGACCATGCATGTACGATTATATGACTAGTTTGTGTCACTATAACTAAATAAAATATTCATTCTAAAAAATAAGTAGGTATACGATATAAAACCTTATATATATATATATATATAGTACGACATTTGTGAGAATACTTTCTTATGTGAGAACATGAGAACAACTAATAACAACCATTAGATCAAGATTAAAAATAATAAATGGTTGAGATTAAAATATTTAAAATTCAAATTATATTTTAGGAAGTGATAATTAAGATCTTTTATAGATTTATTTTTTATTCGATCATAATTTGAATTTTAAATATTTTAATTTCAACCGTTTATTATTTTTAATCTTGATCTGATGGTTGTTATTAGTTGTTCTCATGTTCTCACATAAGAAAGTATTCTCACAGGAGTCGTACTCTCTCTCTCTCTCTATATATATATATATTAAATGAGTACATTAGCAAAATATATCTAATGTGTATTTTCAATTATTGTAGTTATAACTTGGTAAAGTACTCCTTCCAAAAAAAAAAATAAGTGTATGTTAATAAACTCTATAAGGATTATCAATGGTGATTGAGTCTAGCAGAATGGTTAATCTCTCACAATATGACAATTAAAGGTTCGAATCCCCCTAGAATATATGTCCACATGTAGTACCTTACAGTATTTGGAACAAAATTGTTTTCGAAAAAGAATATGTGCAAGGAAAAAAAAAAAAACAAAACCTACAATGATTAGCTAACATATACACATTTGTTTTTCTAAAAAGTGCATGTTAATAAGACCGTGAATGTATTTTAAGATAACCATAGTTATAGCTTGCTAATCTACTTCTAAAAAATAAGTTGTTGTATGTTAACAAATCTCTCTCTCTCTATATATATATATAAGAGAAAAAATATTTTAAAAAATATTTTTAAAATCATTCTTATTTTCTCTTCAATTAAGTAAAAAATTAAAATAAAAAAATTCTCCTTATTTTCTTTCTTTCTATCAATATAGACTATAAATAATCATGATAATTAACAAGTTTCACATTTTAAATATTTCTTTCGTTGGACATTAGCTAGCTTCGAAGTCTATAACAAATAATCTTTGACATCTTGTCACGAAAAGTTGGTGAAAAGGAAAAAGGGTTGGTGTGGTGTTCTTAACTTAATCGAAGAGTTAAACGAAGAGTAACACATTACACAATGCATTATTCGCATCCATCCGGTTCTTCTGCAAAATATTAAAGAAAGGACAAAACATGGAACCCGAATATTATGAAAACTGCGTGACATGCTAAAAAGAACACAGTTTTGGTTCAAATCCACATTCTTAACTTGCTAGTATTTTAGGCTATGTTATGATCGGTCGAAGAGGATAGAATAAAAGGAAATTAATAAAATATAATTATATTATTTAAATTTATAAAAATAAAAATGAAATAAATGAAAACTAGTAAATTTTATTTCATTTTGCTCTATTATTTATTATTTTTATTTTTGGAGGAATAAAATGGAATGAGATTTTTGTCTCATTTTTTCATAACATATCCACTCAATGGAGTTAAGGTTATATTTTTATATTTCGTTTTAGTTCATTTCATCTCAATACTTTCCTTCGATACAAACACAGTTTTAAAATATATACACTATTTTAACTATATTACTAATCAATATATAAATAGTATGCGCAAAAATATATAATATTTCATAAAAGTTAACAAGAGATAGAAATTGTGTACACATATAATTTTTTAATATAAATTGCCGAATTTTTCCATAACTTTTCATCTATACTTATCTTGGTTATTGATTTCTAGCTCGTAAGGTAGTTCACTCGTGGAAGGTGTCTGCATGCTTTAATTTTTTTTCCTTTTTGTTTTTTGTTTTTTTATAGCTCGAATATAAATGTTCTAGGTATTGAATCGACCTTTATTATATTATGTATATATCTCGAATTCATTGTTGATAGTTGTCATCCATTTTGATAAGAAATAAAACTCAGTTGCCGTTATATTGGCACAAATTAATACAGAGCGCACTCTGTTTATCGTTTTGATTTTTTTTGAACAAGGTTTATCGTTTTGATGAGTCAATACAATGATGCATTGATACGTTAAAAAATCTACTAGTATAATATAATTCATGTAACATACGCAATACGCATATATATTTAAGTGTATACGGCATCTTGCATATTTTCAATACTTTTTCATATTTTTCGCTATTTGTGAAGAGCCAGTTATTGACTTTATGCAAAGGATTATGCAAGAAAAGAACCATTAAGCTCAATGAACCGTACAAACCAAATGGTTACATCTTAAAAAATATTAAAAATGATTCAAGTTATACTTACACGCATAGCATAGGTGAAAATTAAACAGCTTTTTGTTTTCAATCAATCAATTTGAGGTACTAAAACTAGACCTCGTGCTTGTGTTTCTCTTTTGGAAAAAATAAAATAAAATAGAACTATACCTTTTTTTGATATATTTAATTTTAACATATTTTTATTATTAATGAAATTTGCGTGAAATTTACTAAATAAGAATAAATATTCCATGCATTGCATGAGTTTGCAAATATATGTGAAAATAAAATATAAATTTTAAAATTTTAAAAAAGTACTTTGTTGGTATTAAGAAATATAAATTAAACAATAAAATTATAAACATATAAAGATTTTAATTTTAAAAATATTAAAAGTTAATTTAATTAACAAAATATAATTTAGTGATGACTTGCGGATACATATGATTATAATAGAAGAAATTTAAGTATTAAATATTAATTAAAATAGTTAAAGAAATTAAAAATCTTAATTATATTAGTATCAAAAACAAGTTTTACATTAATGAACAGGGATATCAATTGGTATGGTCTGGGTAAAATATTATAATATTTATATTTGTACACGTGTTTGAAAAAAAAATATTTGTACCCAGTGTTACATGTGTAGGTAACAACTTTAATTCTCATTTTCGTACCTACTGAGTACCTATATACTCATACACACATTACTTAAGTGTAAAACTAATAAATTAATAAAAGTATTAATTGAAAATTTGTTATAACTGAAATGAAAATTCATTCTTACATCATTCAAACATCACCATACAATATTAGAAACATAGTTCCAACGAGACTATTAACAACAATAATGATATGTTTTTGCAACACTCTTGGGTAGAGACACTTTAACATTGAATGAGGGCGAGGAAAAGGACTCATGAATTTTTGGCTACTAGAGTGAATAGCGAGAAGTTGGTAGCAACGTGAGAGAAGAATGATGTTGGGCGACGTAGTGACTTCAAAAATAAAGTTTTTTCGCGAAGACAGTAAGAGAGTTAAAGTTCAAGACTATATTTGAATAATTAAATTAATAATATTAGTATAATTATAAATATGTGTGAGATTTTTTTTGTGCTTATGGATAAATCTTTGATTCTGAATTCATTTCTATTAAGTTGGTATTTACTCTAATCCATTATGGGTACTTCTAAAATTCAAGTAGAATTGCCATTATTAATAAGTTAAAAATAAATTAACATCTGTATAAACAAGATAGCATGATCACAAAGTACTTAATTATTAGTAGTTTTTAGACAAATAGAACATTTAAGCTAAAATCTCACATTCTTTTAACATGATTCTTACATAAATTATAATGTAGTATTAGAGTTCATATGCATGAGAAAACTGATTAAAAAGGAAAAAAATATTTTTATTTAATATAAAGCTCATTAACGACATGTCACAAAATGAAAATGACAACAAAAACTCATTTACAATACAAGAATTAATATGAATCGAATTCTTTTTTCAATATATATATATATATATATATATATATATATATATATATATATATATATATATATATATATATATTGTTAGAATTCTTGGCAAGCGTACCAAGTTCGTACAAGTAGTATAAAATGGAAGTACAAATATCGTATCACAGGGACTTGCGTAATATTTCGCAAATTGGCAACGTCCACTAACTAAGGCTATCGGAAACAAAGATTTTAATTGGATTGCAAGAATGTAAATAGCAAGAACTTAAATAAACAGAAAACTAAAGAACAAAAGAACAAGAAACTCTTTTTGGGTAATAAAACCCTAGACACAAAACCCATTAGGTATTCTTCTCCATTTCAAGGTTCAAATACATTTTCCAATGACTATTCAAACCACAAAATCAAGTAAAGGGTGATCAAGCCAAGGCAAGCATATAGAAAAGAACACTTAATAATGAAAAATAAACATAGATTAATAACTAGAATGTATACATGAAGATAGGTTCAGCTACATCAACCCCACCAAGGGTGAACTAACTACTTAGCTACAAGAAAAAGAAAAGAAAATGATACTAAGGATGAAGAGAGTTGATAGAGAAGCCATGAAAGCAAAGGAAAGCTTCCCAGCAAGCACTGCCTGCAAAGGGGACATTCTCTCACCAAGTTAGGTCAAAACCTTTGCTCTTTGCCTTAAATAGGGTCTGACATGTGCCCTTTTAAAAAAAACACAGTGACATACTAGCGCTTTAAGATCCAGTTTCATCAGGCTTAAGCGCCAATTTTGTTGATGAAATTTGAGCTTTGGAACAAGTCGCGCTTAAGCGCAAGTCAAGTCGCGCTTAAGCGCAAGTCAAGTCACGCTTAAGCGTGACCAACAATGTAACTTGATCCTCTTCTAGAATTCACACTTAAGCGTGGAAGTGACTTGATCCTCTTTTGGAATTCACACTTAAGCGTGGAAGTGAGCTCACTTAAGTGTGACTTCATTTTCAACCTTGTTGGCCACTAGAATCCACACTTAAGCATGAGACAGGGCACGCTTAAGCATGGATCATTCTTCACTTTTGATCTTACTATTGACTCCATCATCATCTGCCACCTTTATCCTCTTTATCATACATTAAAAATAAACCTAATTAGACGAAAATTCACCCAATTAACTATCCTAATGCTAATCTATTTTATTTACGAAATAATTATTAACAAGGTCTAACAAAGTTACAAAATTTAAAATATTAAGATAATTGACTTCAATTTTTATCATCAAATTAATGTTTTCAAGGCAATTATCATATATGCATTTTTTTCAATTAGCTTCTAAGACAAAAAAATGTGCATTTTACAATACAAGAATTAATATGTCATCCTTATACAATTAGTGCATTTTAATTAAATTAAAAATAATAAGACAAAAAAAGTTCTACATTAAACTTTTTATTTTTTTGGTGAAATTTGTGTTCAAATTGACATATATAATTCACATTTCACACATTTATGTAATTATACAAAATTTTATTTTGAAACAAATACTATTTACTTCATCTTTACAAAAAAGTAGAACGATATTTTGTTCCTGCCGTTACTTTCCCCTTTAATCAAATAATAATAAAAGGGATAGGATTCGTTTACACCAGGTGTAAATCTAATGATTTACACCAAATTTAAACCATTGATATAAAATAATCCAACGGTATATAATATCTAAAATAGAATTTTTTTTTTTTTAATAAAGTGTTCACGTGATGAGATTTTCTAATCCCTATAATTTCTCTTCCTCCTCTTAATCATTTTACATAAAGATAAAAAAAACAGATGAAGATAAAATAGAATAGAAAGACAAATAGATTTTTTTTAGGATTGAAAGTTGAATGAAGAAAAAGCTCAGGACCTTGACAACTCCTTCACCTCCTAGCATGCGACACCACTGAATATAATTTATTCAATTGAAGCCAATTATTCAATCTTATAAATCTCATGAATCACGTTCACATAATTAATTGATTGTTTCATTTGAAACCCATTATTGTTTTGTAGCTCTTCCAATTGCTTTGTTAATTCAATTTGGGGAATTGCTGGAAAGTGGTGATTAAAGGAAGTAATGTGAGTTTTCAAGTGAACAGAGAAATTTTTTATGCTCATAAATTGGTACTAGCAGCGGTTGTTTCACCTGGACTTTTTCTTAATACTTATGCTATTACGTGAATCAACCTAATTGAATAATTCCTTCTGTTTAAGTTATGTTGTTACGATTGAATATTAAATTATTCACCTGGGCTTTTTCTTCTTTCAGCTTTCAATTCTAAATGAAAGTTATTTGATTTTATACTTCTGTTTTATCTTTCTCCGTTTTTTATCTTTAGGTTAAAATGATTAAGAAGAGGAAGAGAAATTGTAGGGATTAGGATCTCATCATGTGAGCACTTCACTTAAAAAAAATTAATTTTTTATTTGATATATTATAAACCGTTGGATTATTTTATATCAACGATTTAAATTTGGTGTAAATCATTAGATTTACACCTGGTGTAAACGGATCCTATCCCATAATAAAATATCATAGCGCAAGCTTTTTCTTTTCACCAAAGTTTGTACTTTGTATTATACTAGTGTCCTTACCCGACGTTGCCTGGACTTTTATTTTTTCCTCTATTTTTAAAATATAAAAAATAACATGAAAGAAAATAAATAATATTTAAAAAGCAAATATATTTTATATCTTTTGAAATACCTTTTTTATATAATATTTTTTAGTAGTTGAACTCTTCTAATTTTATTTATCACAAATCAAAATTTTAAAATCATATTTGTTCTTCACAAATTGTGGCTTAAGAAAAATTAAAAATGGTGTTTGTGTTGATGTCAGAGAAGAGAAAGGGAGAGAGGATGAGAGGTTTTGTGAAACGTGAGAATGAAGAAAGAGAAGAAAAGTGTGAAAAAGAAAAAGAGAAGCCTGAGAGTAGAATAAAAAAAAGAAAGAGAAGTGTTTGAAAAGTTAACTGAGAAAGAAAATTTTGAATTTCTAAATTGAAAAAATAAAAATGAGGAGAGAAAAAAGGTACAGTATAAAGATAAGGAATAAAATAGAAACGTAACGAAGAATTAGAGTTGAAGGCAATGTTATCAGACCCGACTCGGACCGGGCTGGTCGACCCATTAACCCGGGAACCGGGCACCCAACCGGTCCGAGTTACCATTTGGATCGGGTATGCATACGACCCGGTGTGACCCAGAATGACCCGGCGGGTTTGATGCTTGAACTGGTGACTCGGTGACCCGGTTGACTCGGTGGGTCATGCAATTTTGATTTTTTTATTTTTTATTTTTTTACAGGAGAACAGCAACACTCATATGAGAAAATTTCATTTATATCTTACACTTATGTTATTTATAAATTTGCTTACTTTTTTTTACCAAGTATAATTGCATCTTAGGATTTGAGATCATAAAGCTATTGTCACTTCCAATTTGGCTTTTTCTCCTTGGCTTATATTGTCATCTACAAGTAAAACTTGTATTTATCTTATCTCATCCAATATACTTACTGGTTTGAAAAATGATTATTTTTTATCAGAGCAATAAGGGGATGAATGAAAAAATTGTATTGTCTAAATAAAATAGGTTTATATATATATATTAGATTACAATGATAGTTTTAATAAATAGATGATAATGATATATTTTAAATTATAACTTAAGGTTGTGTATGTTGGATTCTGGAAAAAAAATATGCTGCTCAAGATTCATAAACAAGTTCATAACTATGCTTCTAAATATGTTGAATTTTGTTAAACTTTAAATATTTAAGGGTATAAGTTTATAAGCTATATTTTCTGCACACAAAAAAAAGTGTACAAGTTTACAGGTTATGAAATTATTAGAATTTTTTTAATATAGACCGGGTCATGCGGGTCAACTAGTGACTCACCGAGTCGACCCGTGGCTCAGTAATCCAGTACCCCGACCGAGTCGATGACCGGTCCGAGTTTGATAACATTGGTTGAAGGTTAGTTGTTTAGATAAATGAGAATTTGATTTTTATTTGTCTTTCTTATTATAATTCTCAACTTAATTGTTATTTTATTTCATTTGTATCATATTGTCATATAACATTTATATGTAATAAATTAATTTATTTTATGCAATGTGGGTTATTTTAATTTATACGTATTATTCAAGTCAATTACTTGAAAAAATAAAAGAATTTAAATATTATTTTTAACTTAATATTTGAATTCAGTAATTTTGTTTAATTTAATTATTTTGTATACTTAAAATTATTCAAAGTATTGTTTCTAATCTAAAAATATTATGAAAATAATAATTTATTTTTTGTTTGAAATATCATTGTAAAATAATTAAATTATTTTATCATTTCATTTTTTAAATTACAGTATAATTTAATTTCAATTGTAATAATAACATATAATATTAATAGAAAAGTAATTTAAAATTCTATATTTTTATCATATTTAAATTTACAGTTTTGTTATACTCAATACAAAAATAATATGAAATAGTTGTATATTTGTCATTATTTTAAGTAAAATATAATTTCAATAGTTTACATCTAATTTAATTATTTTTATATTTAAATTTATTCATAATATTGTTTATAAATTATAAATACTATAAATATAAATTAATATATTTTTTATTTGGCTTATATGTGTAAATAATTGATTTTTTTATGATGTCACATTTCTAAATTAAAAAAAACATTTAAGCTTAACGTGATTTTCTCGTACAATTTTAGAAATATTTTAAATAAAAAAAATATATTTGATTAAAACTAAATGTATATTCCAATTGAAATATGTGTCATAAACTATGTTAAATATATTGTAAAGTTACTTTTATGAACTGTGATTAAAATTTTGTTTAAATCTAAATCATTTATTTAAATTAATTTGATTAGATTAGTATGTAGGTTAAGATAAAAATATAATGTTGAATACTGAAAATAATAAATTCAAAAAAAATTATGTAAATAACATTAAATTTAAATCCTTATTAAAAATTAAATAAAAAATGGTTCAATACAAATTAATCCTCTAAATTTTACTTCTAAATATTTACTTGAAGTAAAAAATATAAGCCCAAAAAATCTATTAACGCTAATTAATAAAATAAGTTAGCATCATTTAATTTTGATGGTTTCAATTAAAAAATAAATTCCTTTCCTAAAATAATATATTTAAAAAAATTGTTAAGTGGTATTAAATAAACATTAATATCAAACTGACAAATATATTTCAAAATAGCATTAAATAAAAGAAATCACAAAGAAAGGTAGTGGTGGTGTATAAAAATTTATTAGCACTAAAGTCTACAAAAAACATAAAAGAGTAATATAATATAAATAAAAGAGTAGTTATTATAAAAAATATATATAATACGGATAAAAGGGAAAGAAAAGGCAAAAAATTGTGAAATATGGAGTTGAGAGTAATATGGAAGGATAAAATAGAGTATGATATTAATAGATTATTTTATATCTACTAAAAATATTTCTTCTAGATTATAAATAACTCATATACAATATAAGGATAAAATATCAATTAATATATTCAATATAGAGCGTGTTTGAAAAATATTATAATTCCAATTTTCAGTTGTTTTATGTAAAAAAAAAAGGGAAAGAAAAGGCAAAAAATTATGAAATGGAGTTGAGAGTAATATGGAAGGATAAAATAAAGTATTTTTTTTATCCATAGGAATTGAACACGGTATCGGGAGGTTTACAATAACTCACGCATCCTACTCAACCAACTGAGCTAGACCTCCCGATAAAATAAAGTATGATATTAATAGATTGTTTTATATCTACTAAAAATATTTCTTCTAAATTATAAATAACTCGTATACAATATAAGGATAAAATACCAATTAATATATTCAATATAGAGCATGTTTGGAAAATATTATAATCCCAAATTTCAACTATTTCCCCATGCAACTGCAACCCTTTCTCTCTCCCTCGATCTGTTTTTTTATTTTTAACTCATGTTTCGTTCTTTTTTTTTTAATAATGCTCCTTTATCTAAATGTAAAATATTACATCCACATTTCAACTTTTAAAATTCATAATCACATAATATCAAAAGATATGTCTTTTATTATTTTTAGCATCACTATTTTGTATAATACATCAAGTAATTAAATATTTAGTCATTAAATATTTCTATTTTAACCTTTTGTATGTTGTATTTAGTAATTGAATTTAATATCATATACTATATCTAAACTATATTAAATTTCAAATAATTATTAAGTTATTTCTCATGTAATCCCAATTGATGTAATTATCTATTAACTTTTTAAAGAATTATGAATTAAACTATATGCAATTTCAAGTTATTATTTCTTATGAATTATGAATGAAACTATACCCTTCTTTGTGATTCCATCTATTTAATGCTATTTTCAAATATATTTGTCAACTTCCATATTAATGTTTATTTAATACCACTTAATAAATTAAATAATTTGTTAATAAAAATAATAAGTATAATTTTTATTTTTAACCATTTATTAAGAAATTGAAAATTTAAAACATTTTCTTCTTTTTTTTTTCTTTCTTCCTTCTTCATCTCTCTCTCTCACCCACTCTTTCCCCTTCTCTCTTTCCATATTATATTTTTTTTTATAATAACTACTCTTTTTTTATATTATATTATATTATTATTTTATGTCTTTTATTTATGGAAAAAAATTGTTTATAAAATAAGCTGGATGTTTGGGACATCAACTAAAATTTGTAGAAAGTTTTTTTTTTTCTGAAAAAATAATCTGCACAAAAAATAATATTATAAATATATTTAAAACATTAATTGATTTCTAATATAGTGAAAGTATACAATAAAGTATAAGAAAATATATTGAAAAAAATTGAAATAGATGGAAAGCCAATGATTATATAAATAAACGAGTAGTTATTTTTATGATTATATATGCTATTATAAATTATAGAATATAATTTTTTATAAATAAAAGACATAAAATAGTAATATATTATAAATAGAAGAATAGTTATTATAATATATATATATATATATATATATATATATATATATATATATATAATGTGGAAGGTGGGAAGGGAAGGAGTATGTGAGAGAGAGAGATGAAGAAGGAAAAAAGAAAAAAAAGAAAAAAAGAAAAAAAAGAAAAAAAGAAAAAATAAATGTGTTAAATCTTCAATTTCTTAATAAACGGTTAAAAATAAGGATTATATTATATGGAAACCCAATGATTATATAAATAAAAGAGTAGTTATTTTTATGATTATATATGCCATTATAAATTATAGAATATAATTTTTTATAAATAAAAGACATAAAATAATAATATAATATAATATAAAAAAGAGTAGTTATTATAAAAAAATATAATATGGAAGGAGAGAAGGGGAAGGAGTGGGTGAGAGAGAGAGAGATGAAGAAGGAAGAAAGAAAAGAAAAAAAAGAAAAAAAAAAGGTGTTAAAATTTCGATTTCTTAATAAATGGTTAAAAATAAAAATTATACTTATTATTTTTATTAACAAATTATTTAATTTATTAAGTGGTGTTAAATAAACATTAATATGGAAGCTGACAAATATATTTCAAAATAGCATTAAATAGATGGAATCACAAAGAAGGGTATAGTTTCATTCATAATTCATAAGAAATAATAACTTGAAATTGCATATAGTTTAATTCATAATTCTTAAAAAAGTTAATAGATAATTACATCAATTGGGATTACATGAGAAATAACTTAACAATTACTTGAAATTTAATACGGTTTAGATATAGTATATGATATTAAATCCAATTACTAAATACAACATACAAAAGGTTAAAATAGAAATATTCAATTACTCAATGTATTATATAAAATAGTGATGCTAAAAATAATAAGAGACATATATTTTGATATTATGTGATTATGAATTTTAAAAGTTGAAATGTGGATGTAATATTTTACGTTTAGATAAATGAGCATCTCTTTATATATATAAATGACTAAGAGATTCTCTCATCTCCTTGCTTCACTCTCTCTCACATTCACTCTTATTTGAATACCCTCATCTCATGGAATGATGTAGTTAAGTCTCCTAACATACATCTGGTTTTTCTACTTTTCCTAAAATTTCTCTTATCAATTTTTGTAACTACCTAAAATTCACAATATTTCTATAACTACCTTCTATAACATGCTATATTTTTTTAAATATTTTTTATCAGTTTTTTTAACTTTATTTTTTAATTCCGAAGATTTCTCTTTTTCATAAATAATTTCAAATCCTTAATTCAGTTTACTTTTCAATTTTCAAAGTTATTTTAAAAAATTAAAGTTACATCATTATATCTTCCCTTATCTTTTTTCTCTCTTTAAAAAAACTTATAGTTTCTAATTTCTTTTATAATTATCTTTTTTTCAAAATTTCTTTTGATGTGCTATATAATTATTTTTTTTCAAATTTTATACTCTCTAATCTTTTGGACCTTTTTTTAATATTTATTTTATCTGATTTTCTAACTCTATTTTTTAATTCCAAAGATTTCTCTCTTTCATCAATAATTCCAAATCCTTGATTCAATTTACTTTTCAATTTTCAAATTTAATATTAAAAAAATTAAAGTTACATCATTACATCTTTTTTTCTTTAAAAAAATTATAGTTTCTAATTTCTTTTATAATTATCTCTTTTTCAAATTTTCTTTTGATGTACTATATATATATATATATATTTTTTTTTCAAATTTTATACTCTCTAATCTATTGTTTTTTTAATATTTCTTTTATCAGATTTTCTATTTCTATTTTTGAATTCCGAAGATTTCTCTCTTTAGTCAATAATTCTAAATCCTTAATTCAATTTATTTTTCAGTTTTCAAAGTTAATATTAAAAAAATTAAAGTTATATTGTTACAGCTCCCCTTGTCTTTTTTTTTTTTAATTTTATAGTTTTTAATTTCTTTTATAATTATCTCTTTTTTTAAAATTTCTTTCAATGTGCTACATAATTTTTTTTTCAATTTTTTTCTATTGATTATATAAATAAGATAGTGAAAATTTTAATAAGTCCGTGCGTACACTAGTTATTAAAAAAAAAGAATGGAACATGAGTTAAAAATAAAAAAACAGATCGAGGGAGAGAGAAAGGGTTGCAGTTGCGTGGGGCTGCAGGGATAAAAGATAGAGAGAAAGGAGGTAGTTTACTAAAAAAAAAAGATAGAGAGAAGGAGGTTGCATGGATAAAAAAAAAAGTTGATGTATAGAAGGTCATTATCTTTTGCATTTAAATAAAGGAGCATTATGATGAAAAATAAAAAAAGGAAGAAAGAAAGAAAGGAGCATGAGTCTAAAAAAAACAGTGAGAGAGAGAGAGAGAGGAGGGGATTGATAAATATATTGTGAGAGATGAAGAAGAAAAAAGAAAAAGAAGAAAAGGAGTAAGTGATAGTGAGAGAGATGAAGAAGAAAAAAAAAAGGCTTAATTGTAATTTTTACCCTCAATTTTTTATTTTTTGGTGAATTTTACCCCCAACAAATTGATTTGGCGCATTTTACCCCCAATTTTTTTAAAAAGTTGCACATTTTACCTTTCACTGTTTTGCTGACATGATATGTTGACATAAGCGTAAAAAGTGGGGGTAAAATTCACCAAAAACAAAAAGTTAGGAGTAAAATTTGCCAAAAAATGAAAAAGTTAAGGATAAAATTTGTCAAAAAATAAAAAGTTGGAGGTAAAAAATATAATTATTTTAGCATGACACGTCAGCAAAATGGTGGAAGGTAAAATTTGTAACTTTTTAAAAAAATTGGGATAAAATGTGCTAAATTAATTGTTGGAGGTAAAATTTATCAAAAAGTAAATTGTTGGGGATAAAAATTGTAATTAAGAAAAAAAAAAGGAGTAATTAGCGAGTAAGAGAGATGAAGAAGGAAAAAAAGAAAAAAAAAAAGAAGAAAGGGTCAGCAGTTAGAGAGAGGAAGAAGAAAAAAGAAAAATAAAAAAGAAGAAAAGGTTAGCACGTGAGTGAGAGAGAGAGGAAGAAGAAAAAGGAAAAAAAAAAAAGAAGAAGAAAGGGTTAGGAGTCAGGACGTGAGTGAGAGAGAGAGGAAGAAGAAAAAAGAAAAAAAGGGGCAAAATCGGAAATTATTTGTTCAATAAAAAAGTAAATTGTACTAAGGGTATTATGGATAGTTTACTGTTAATTGAACAGTAAACTACCCTTATAGTTTTTGCTGAATTAGTAGAAGTATAGATTATCATCAGTTTAATATCGATACACAGTTTGCGCAAAGATTTATATATTATGAATTAATAACATTATAATTAAGTATGACTTTAAAATAATTGAATTTAATTTATATGTATTGATCAGTGTAATTTTTTTTTTCATAAACATTTTTTTTTGGTGCGGCTTACATAAACATCTAATGTGACATGATTATTTTCTCATATATATCATCCTTTTTATATGAATAAAAAATATCATTCTTTTTATTAATATGGTTTGGCGACAGTATGAATTCCTACCATAAATGTTTGTGTACAAAAGCTTTTTTTTTTTTTAAGAGGTGTACAAAAGTTATTCACTAAGGACACGTTATCATAAAAATTAATGATTTTTAATGTTGTGACAATCAAGATTTTTTTGAAAGAATTATGACAATCAAGATAGTTGAGAGTATAAACTTTCTTTTGGCTATATCGATATATTTTAATTAAATTATATTATTATTTGTATATATATATATATATATATATATATATATATATATATATATATATATTTTACATTTCTACTCTTTTTTGGTTACATTATTATTGAAGAAGATAAACTCCGTTCACATATAACATATATTATTTTAAAAGTTTGCTATTAATACGATGTTAATGTAGAGTTCAAATCAGATGTTAATATATTTTTTTTATCTATAGGAATCAAAGATAATATCAAGAAATTTACAGTACTCATGCACCATATTCAGCCAAATTTAGACCCCTATGTTATAAAAGTTTACACGGTCAACTAATTAGATAGTACTATTATAATTATGAGTTTTAAAATAGAGTTCAATGACTATGCATTGATTAATAATATTTAATTATGCAACAATTTAAGATTGATTAATATTGTAAAAAATATTATATTATCATTATATTCTAATTAAATTCTAGTTTTAACGTGATTATTTTGTACTGGATAAAAATCTTTCGAAATAAAATTACTAGAAACTCCCTTTAATTACTTAATAAAAAAAGAAACTCCCTTTAACTATGAGTTATGGGTAGAAATTTTTGATATATTTTGAAACTCCCTAAAACAACTCTTCGAACGAATTAAACAATGTATATTAACTCCTTCAAGGATGTGCACAAAATCGTTATAAACATTTGATATGCATGGTTTGATAAGTTCAAGGAAATATGCATGAAAGGGACTTCGTTTGCATTTTCCCTAAATATTATATTAGCCTAATAGGTCACTAAAATAAAAATAAAAATATAACAATATAAAGTAAATTTAAATTAATGAAATACATTTTCAGTGATTTAGAATTCCTTTTCCTTTCCATTTTTTTTATTAAGTTAACAACGTTTCAAGTTTTAGTGCTATTTTTAATACCAATGAATGAGAAAACAGTTCATAAAATAATAAAAATATTTTGAACAATTTCACAGAGCAAAATTTAAATAAATATAACTACTTTTTACATCTCAAAACATTTAATAATATTCTAATTATTATACAATTATATCAATCAATTAAAAATAAAAATGTGATTTAGATTCAAATCTGAATTATTAAAGACATTATGATATTCCTCTTAAAGTATTTATTTAACTATGTTTTAAATCTCACGTGTCTCGTGCTCAAAAGAATAGAGACTAATTGTCAGCTTGGTACTACATATAAGAGCACTCACATATTTATTTATTTATTTATTGGCTTTTGGCATAAATTATCTAAACTCCCCTGTTTCTGAACTCATGGTACGATCTACGGAGCCTAACATGTATGCAGATTAATTAATATAATTTAATATAATAAGAACGAAAAGTAGGGCTAGGTGCCAAGGAATTAAATAACCAATCCTTGAGGTGTCCCACTTGTGTTGAAGAGAAAATTTCAAAATCAAATCAAATAGAAACCCATATATTTGGCATGACCAATTTATATCCAGGGACACGCGAAAAGAAAAATAGCATGAGATAATGAAGCATCGAAGACATTAAAATAGTGGTGTTTGAGTTTGAGGTTTTTGACATGAAGATGCATTTGAAAGGATAGTTTTGTTGTTTACGTTACGGTGTTCTTATTTAATTTAAGTATATGCAGTCTCTAAAAGAAAAATTAGAAGGAGAATTTTGTTGTTTATTATAATTTTATTTGATTTGAGTATAATTGTTTTTTATGAAGAATATATATAGTTTCATTTCAAAACAAGGAAAAAAAAGTTTAATTTCAATGCACACTAATCGTAAGAAAATTTTATACTGTTAATTAATAAAAAATCATTGATAATATAATTTTTAAAATGATTATTATAAAAATGAATAAATATATGATAGTGCATAATTAAATGATAGAGTAAAATCTTTTATATTGTTAGTATATACAATAAATTATTAAATATTTTGAAACCATCACAATCTTTACTAATTTTTATATAACATGTAGTTGAGCACTACTAATATTTTTTTGTAAGTTAAAAATCTTAAATACATGTTACACAAAAATTGATCGAGATTATAAACATGTAATAATTCTATGCTATCTAATAATTTGTCGAGTGCATACACTATTCATTTATTTATTTTTTAATAAAGCAAACACTATTTATTAAAAAAAGAGAAGAATAGTAGACTAAACCACCAAATCAGAGAAGAGTATATACTATAGACTATGAAGATATTGATATGATAATAAGAACATTAATATATGATGGTATAAAATTATAAACTAAGATATAAATAAAAACCCGCTGTTGAAACAGCCCACCGGAATGGCAAACATGGCCCCTGGTTTTCTGATTTGGCTTGCAAAAACCAACTGTTTTTCTCTCTCAACTAACCCTGCCAGCGCTTCTTCTACCTCTTTTATATCAATATCAATCCACAATCCTTACCCACCACTGCTTCACCCTCACAATTTTCCATCTTTTTTTTGTAAAATTAGTATCATCTACTACACCTTTTACCCCTCAAATCAACACAACACCATATGTAAAAAAATTACAAAGAAAAAAAAAACACACACACTCTACCCCTGTACCACATCATTATTATTAGTATTTTTTACTTTATCACTGTACCCTCTTCCCCTGTTTCCTCTGTTCTTGGTCCTCTTCCAATTGGGTGCCTTTGTTTTGCATTTTGGAGAGGCTTTTTGGGGTGCCCATTTGGTGAATTTGAGTTTTTGCATTGCATTTTTGAGTTGGTGAGGGAAAGTTGAGGGCTTTATTTGGTGGGGTGGGTTTGAATGGGGATTGAGAGGACCTTGGCTGATAGAAAAGGAAGAGACTTTTGTGAATTGCCAAGAGAAACGATTGCCAGCAGCAACTCAAGGAGGAACCGGCGGCGCCAGAGGAAGAAGCCGCCGGTTCAGAAGCTCTTCGAGACTTGCAAGGTTGTCTTTGCCTCAGCAGGGACAGGCTTTGTCCCTCCCCCTGAGGACATTGACAAGTTGCAGTCTGTTCTAGGTACCATACTGTGTTTTTTTTTTTTTCTTGTTTTGGTTTATGATTGTGTCATGTGGTGTTATTGGTTGGTTTTCCCCCCATCTGGGGTATCAAAATTTTGATCTGGAATGAACATGTTTCAATTTGCGTGTGTGTGTGTGTTTTTTTCATCTTGTTGCCAAACTCAATTCTTATGTGCTACGTGTGAATGGGTTGGGTTTTTCCTTTTTTATTGGAATTATAATTATAATCATTTGGTTTGGTCTAGAGGTAGTATTTATGGAGGGATCACGGGTTTTGGGGAGAGGGGTGGGGTTGTATTTTATTTGTTTAGTACCTTTATTTTATGTCCCATTTCAATTAAATAATGTGAATTTTAATGTGTATTCTTTTTGGGCGTTGCTTCAATTTCACAAATTGCACCAATTTGTGTGGGGGTTTCTGTCTCTTTTATATACTAATTTTGTGTCTTAACATGCATGCATGTGTCTTGTATATATGTTCCGAGGTTTCTGCATTGGCTATCAAATAAAAAAATGCTTGTTAATGTTATCATGTGCTTGTTGTTCCCCAACGAGATATATATATTTACATGGAGCTAAATTCAGTTCCCAGTGTGATGTCAACTACGTGTTTAATTTTAATACGAATGAGACATCAAGCATAGTGAAACTCCTTGCTTCTCTCTCTCTCCTCCCTATTCTCATGTTTCATGTGGTAATTTGGATTGCCTATATCATAATTTTGGGCCCTTAGGTGATAATGAGCTAGATTAGTGGTTAATGAAGGCTTGCAATCCTATTATTAGGTGGGAGACAAGACAACCAATTAGTGGATTTTTTTTTTATCCGTAGGAATTGAAGACTATACCAGGGATTTACAACACTCACGTACCCTGCTCAACCAACCAAGCTAGATCCCCTTGGTACCAATAAGTGGATTTGATACCAAGTAGAATGTTTTTAGCATTTTTTTTATGATGATGATTGCCAAAGAGGGAAAATAAAAATTATTCTGTGGCTGAAGGCCTAGCACAAAATTCTCATTGTTTAGTGGGAGTTGTTAAACATAGGAATGTTACTCTTAGCTGGTTTTATCTGTCTGAACCTTATGCATCTAGTGAACTTTTGTTGTATATATCTTCCTTTGGAACCCACTAACTTGCTTAATCAGTGTTGCCTGGACCACACGTACCTGTACAGTGATGCCAAGAATTATTAACCAATTGTTGTTAACTGTACTTATTTTTTCACAAGTTTTATTATATATGTGCCATGCAAAGCATGCAATGCAACTCTTGTCTCTCTTTGTGCAGATGGAATAAAGCCAGAAGATGTTGGTTTGAGACCTGATATGCCGTATTTCAGGACAAGTGCCACTCAGAGAGTGCCAAGAATCACGTACCTGCACATTTATGAGTGTGAAAAGTTCTCGGTATTTGTTTATACTACATGCTAACCTGAAACTGATTGTCATGGTGCATGCATATGAGAGTGAGTGCTGTTTTTGTGCTGATGGTAAAACCTTGTTTTTTGTGTGTTGCACAGATGGGGATATTTTGTTTGCCACCTTCTGGGGTTATCCCTCTGCACAATCACCCTGGAATGACGGTTTTCAGTAAGCTACTTTTTGGCACTATGCACATCAAATCATATGATTGGGTCGTTGACTTTCCTCCTGAATCTCCTACCATTATCAAACCGTCAGGAAGTGAGTACTTCCCTATGTTTGTACCCTATTCATGTACTATTCACTACTACTTAGAGCATGGTTGGATATCCATTACACCTCTTTCAAAAGTACTTTCAGAATAAAAGATATAAAGAGTATCTTTTTCTAGAAGTATGTTCAGTATCCAAAAGTACCCAAAAGTACGTTTAAAACGGTTTATAATGGTTATCTAAACATGAACTTATTAGTGATCCTTTATTCATTTTTGGAAAAGGAAGAAAAATATATATTCATGCTTCAAGGTAACCTTCTGTGGACAAGCAAGATAGATTAAATTTATAAGAATAGTCATAAAATACATAGAAGAAGCTGCTGTTTAACATTTGATACATACCCTTGTCTGTTTGGTTTAAGGAATTGTTTTTGTAATGAAGAAATGTACCTAGAACTTAGAAGGGGTTTTGTTGCCAACTAGCATTATCTTTGGACAAACCTATGATGTGTGTGTATTGGGAACTTCCTTTAGTAACCGCTATAGAACTCTCAAATACCACACAAGCTTCTCCAATTATGAAAACCCTCATGTACTTCTTTTCAAGTCATAGAATGATGTGAATGATTTCCTGATGAAGATTGATTGCTAGGGCCACTCATCAGGTTTTTGTGAGGATGGATCATGGATATAATCGATGGTCAAATCTTTTTTTACTTTTATTGTAGCTGAGTTCAAGATGTTTGGTGAAATATCTTCTCACTTGATTGTTGTATTTGGGAATATCCCCAAATTTCTTTTGTTACATGCTGAAAGAGAAATTCCAATGACATACTTTTTTCAACACATTCTTTAATATTGTTGAATTTCATGTGTCTCACTAAAAATAGAGTGGGATCCACCACATGATTCAGAGGGCCCCACATGAATTTCACTTAATAATAAAAGAGTTTGTTAAAAAATGTATTCCCTCCTCTCTATAT
The DNA here is from genome assembly GCA_026413185.1 of Pueraria montana var. lobata. Lineage (NCBI taxonomy): Eukaryota > Viridiplantae > Streptophyta > Magnoliopsida > Fabales > Fabaceae > Pueraria > Pueraria montana. Next base: position 54,590,256 of record CM048656.1, on the reverse strand, counting down.
GGAAAATGTGAGAGAGGACACTTATAGATTAGCATTAAAAGGAAATTGGTGAACTCTCTCTCTCTCTCTCTCTTTAAATTTTGTTTATGTAAGCACACCTTCTCCACTAAGAAAAAAGAAAATAATCTTTATATTCTAATTATGCAGACCAAGGTCCTGATATGAGGTTAGCCAAAGTTAAGGTTGATGCTGATTTCACTGCTCCTTGCAACCCCTCCATCCTTTATCCAGAAGATGGGGGCAACTTGCACTGTTTCACAGCAGTGACAGCATGTGCATTTCTAGATGTGCTTGGTCCCCCATATTCTGATGCTGAAGGCAGACACTGCACATATTACCACAATTTTCCCTTTTCCAACTTTTCAGGTATCATGTCACTAATGCATGCATGCATGTTTGGAAATGATCTCATTTTTTTTCATAAGTTATTTTCAGTCAAAACTAGTTAAACTAAACATTAGCATGCACTTAAACTAATTCTGTTAACTAATGGGGTGCACATTTTTTTGAATTTCAGTGGATGGATTATCCATACCAGAAGAGGAAAAGAATGCTCATGAATGGCTACAAGAGAGGGAGGAACTTGAAGACGTAGAAGTAAATGGAAAAATGTACAACGGTCCAAAGATTGTGGAGAGCTATTAATCTTATCCTCTCACATACAGCATCTTTCAGTTTCTGTGATCAGTTGCTGCTTCCACATACCCTTACAGAAAATTTTTCTATCAATTTCTTTCTTTCAAGTAGAGAAGCAACGTTTGTGTTCTTGTACCTTTTTTTTTTTTTAATTTTTTTTTTATCTTTAGTGTTTTTGTTTTCTTAACGGAACACGAGGCACTTGCCATGCACTTGGTGCTGTTTTTCAGTCTATAGTTCTTTTTATGTACATACTCAAGAAACAGAAAAAGGACAAATTAAGGAGGTGCCGCACCTGAAATTGAACTTGAAATGAAGGTGCAATGCAAATTGAGCCTCGTTTTGTAGGCTAGTTGGTTATTTCATTTAATTCACTTTCGGATGATTTGAAGGTACTTTATACACAAATTTGATGTATTTAATAAATTGGTATGACATGCTTCAGCTTCCTATTATGATGGGAAAATGAAATTGCGTCTGTCAAGTGCTAATAATTCTAAGTTTTCAGCTGTTGTTAGTCCTATCAACAATTAATGGATTTATGTGGAAAATAAAGGGGGGAAATATGTGCTATCTGATTTGATTTTTGTTCTCAATTTGCCAATCTTTTTTGAAAAGTATTTTTGGTCTCAAAGATGCTGCATCAACAAATAATCTTTTTTTTTAGAATATGTCATAAAGAAAAGTATTGACAAAAAGAATACTTGACAATTTTAAAGTATAAAAAATGAAACTTTTATAGAAAAATTTAAAATTATTTTGGTCATATATATATATATATATATATCACGAAATATCACTTTCATGTTCGCTTCTCTTTGAGTATATCAAGAAATATTTTGGGTTGGTAGTCCTTGTCCTTGATCCATAGCCTTTGGAATCGTTGCTATTTTGGTGCTAGTTTTTGTTGAGGCAAATGTTACGAAGTTATTTATGTGAAGAATGCTATGTTTGTAGGCGTATATATAGTTTTGAATTGCGTCAGTATCTCTTTTTCATGGGTTTGGCGCATAAACCGAGTTGAAGTGTTAGTCGAAGATAGAATATGTTCGTGAAATCAAGATTAAGCATGTGTAATATGTTTTTAGATGATAAATGATGCTGACTAATGCACGATGCAAAGCCTAGGTGTGTTGTGGTTATCTTCGTGATCAGCTGGTATCTATAATACCCGAATATTTCATTAATATGTGTATATTATATGATTACTTTCGTATCAAAGTTTGATAGTCTTATCTTTAACATTTTAAAGTATACTTTATCCTTAGATAGGATCATTATCATAACCTGAATATAACTTCTTCTTTTTTTTTATTTAAATTTGATTACGAGTATGTTTTTTTAATGAAAATTCCAAGAGATTAAAGATTAACAATAACATAATGGTGAGGACAAGCTAATATAAATATAAGCTATGTTAGAAAAAATAAATTAGTTAACAAAATAAAATTAATATTTATAAGTTATATTGTCGTGCCTAGCATCGCAGAATCAGAAAAAGAAAGAGTTAGTTTACAATTGGTGATCTTATGCAGTTGTCGAATTGCTTATAATTATATGCACTAATTAATCTCTTTGTGAACATTGTTTGGTTAATTGGTTTGGGTGAATGAATTGTATTAACAATAATGAAGATATATAATTTGCATGGTGGAGGACCAGCAAGATTAAGCTTAAGCTATTTGCATGTTATATATATATATATAGTTCAGATGAGTTGCCTTCTTGTTATACAACATGTGTTATCCGTGAGAACTATTGCATGCATGCATGCATGCATGATGGTGACCGCATACTAATTCATGTGAGATATATATATATATATATATATATATATATATGTGAAATTAGTTACCACCATATATAGCTATTGCACCAGCCACGTAGCCCCATGGTATATATCATAGGGTACCTGTTGGAAAGTGTTGCTTGAATATTTATATGTATGTGTTGATTTTATAATTAAGAAGATTCTTGACCTTAAGGAACAAGGGAAAGGTGAGAGAGAATGTATGATTTGAAGCACGTGATAGAGACATGGAGAAGAAGAAGCTTTGGAAGGAAGCTAGAGTGTCGAACGTAAAGGTGACTCTTGTAGCAACAACAGGGTCAGAATTTAAAAGTGGTCAATTAAATTATCACATAAAGTTATTAGGAGAGAAAATAAAAATCATTTTCAATTCTTAAGATTCGTACGAGTTGATATAGAAGTTATTTTTCGTACTTATCATTTTTTTATAAAAAATAATTTAACAATTTACAAGAAGTCTAATGGGTGTACAGGTGGTATGAACCAAATATTATTGTATTAAAAAACTAATTTTGTTTCCTAGATTTGATCAAGTTTGTAGCCCGGATTCACTACAAAACCGCACCCTTTTCGGCCCAACTGAACGCTTCAAAGAGCAAACTTAACAACTGAACAATCAGCCTGCAAAGTTTGCGATGGGCCAAGAATTATTTAACATTTTTCGTACATATCAAGATATCAGATACCCTTTGTTTGGATCATAGTTTTAAAATCCGGATCCGAAAGGGAATTTTTTAACTCTTGGGTGTGCACATTGTGGGTGTTATGTTGCTTTGGGAGGCGCATTACTTTTTAAGGAGAGAGAGTGCACTGCTTTGGGAGGCGCGTTGTGGTGTTGTGCGTGTGGTGCACGTGCAAATACTTGGGAAAGGGAAATGGTGTGATCCTTTTACTTTTAAATTCAAAGAAAATGTAAAAATTAACCTCATCAGGAATCGAACTTGGTACTTTTGAAGTCTAAATATCATATTTTACTACTACACCACAATGGCTGATTGCAAAATGTATGACAAAAATACTATATATACATAACTTGAATAATTAAAATTCTTATACTGGTTCATGCGGTTCAACTAGTGACCCAGTGATTTGACCATTGATCCAGTGATCCAGTACCTAGGCTGGATCGATTACCGGTTCGATTTTTAAAACTATGATTTGGATAGGTGTATTTAGGAAAGAAGAAAATAGAGAGGATAAAATAATTTTCTATGGTTTGGGTGATTGGAAGTTAAGAGAAAAGATAATTAAATTTGTGGGATCCACGACAAAAATAATTATCCTCTCATAACGTGAGTCAAGTTGACGAGTTAACCTACCATAACTTGCTTTCAACTTGACGGTTTGGTAGATTAGGTGGGTTGATGGGTTGAGTCACCTAATCAACCTCTTTTTTTTTGGCGAGTTAACCCAATTAATTTAACTTGTTTTGTCACCTCTAATTTAGGAAAAATTATTAAGTAGTCCAGGACCATCAAGTGTCTATGTTCCCAACCAATCTTGGCATAACATGTACTCCCTTTTTCCCATAATAATTATCGTTTTAGGTTTTTTTACATAATAAATGGATGAAAGAGAATAGTAATTTTACAAAATTAACCTTATTATCATTAATTCATTTTTAGTTTTTGTTGCATATCATTAATATTATAAAAGATATAAGTGGAAAAAAAATAATTAATATTACATTGAAAAGTTAAAATGACAATTATTTTGAGATTTAGAAAGTATTTATGTTTATCAATATATGATAAAAAATTAATGACAATTGATTATATGTCATGTGATGATTAGTTAGGTATCATGTGATTTAGGATCACTTAATAATTTCTCCTTAATTTGAGATAAAAGATTTAAAAACACTCATTGTGATTAATTTAGCTAACGCGTAACAAAGTCCTATTTGATAGGGATAGTATTTTATGGGCTAAAATACACTTTTAGTCTTTTATGTTTTCGATTATATCTAGTTTAATCTTTTATCTTTTAAAAAGTTAAATTTAGTCCTTTATGTTTTTAAAGTGAGTCAAAATGGTCATTTCGAAATAATGATTGTTTTCAATTTTGGAACACGATTTTGAACCATTTTTTGATTAGTATAAAACATGAAACTTTTCCATTAGATTCACATGAAAACAATAGATCCCAATAGATGTTCGAACAAAAAAAAGTCATAAACATAGTAAAAATCGTGCAAAAAATCCGTCTCACAAACAAACAAACAAACATATAGGATAGCTGACTGGTTTGCGGGGTATGCTCATACCATGGACACTAATAATCTTGTCTTGCTGAACCCCATGCTGGGACGATTTCAGGGGAGTTTTGCTTCCTCGTTTTGTATTAGTGTAGCTGTGGCGTTTGCCTCCTTGTAAGAAAAAAAAAAGTTTTACAATGCTTATCATAAAGACTTTATCTGAGGTCTGAGCATTTATACTTTTGTTACTGTTGATTTGGCTGAAGGAAAAATCCCGCGGGTTAATGTAACTGGCAACCAACACATTTCAGTAATGTTAGGTGTATCATGCATGTATGCCATTTTTTTATATATTTTTTTTATATAAGTAAAAGAATATATATTAATTGGTTTAGTAAATGAAATACTCAACATATAAAATTTGGTACAACTATACATCAACCAAACTGGATTTAATAAGAATACTCTCAATTAACCAACCCCTTTACAATTGCTTGTCCCTCTCCATTTGCATTACATTATATCTGGTTTGGTTGATGGAAAACTGTAATAGAAAAACCTTTATACATCCTGAATACATAATTTCCATCAAACAGTAATAAAAAACAATGCCCCTAAACAGCAGCACCACCTACGGGCAATCCTAACTTGGAACAGTCCCCATTTGTATTCCATGTGTTAGTAATCATTCAACTATTTGCATACTTTAATTATTTCATACTACTTAATTTGATTATACTCTATTTAATTTGTAGCATTTAACTATGTTTTGTGATGTTAGACTTAATTGAGCCATTCGGTTAAATAATTCTTAAATTGGGTTTTAACTAGAGATGTCAAATGGGCCGGGCCAAATCTGTTATAGGCCAAATTTTTGGTGGCCCGGCCTGGCCCGTTTGGCCCATTAAGCCGGGCCAAATTGGCCCATTTATTTTTTTTGTTTAAATTTATATTAATTTTAAAAGAAAAAAAAGTCGGGCCAAATAGGCCCGAAGATGTTCAGGCCAAGAATTTGTAGGCCCGGCCTGGCCCGTTAGGTTGGGCAAAATTAGTCTGCTTCTATTTAGGCAAATTTTTTTTTAGCCTGGCCTGACCTGGCTTGACGGACCATCGGGCCAGTCCGTCGGGTCAGGCCAATTTTGACACCTCTAGTTTTAACCACTTCTTGACTTTGTCTTGATCTACAAGGTGTATCATTGTGGTTGGACTTTGGAAGTGATTTATTTACTTTTTTTGCTGATAGACTTTAGAGGTGATTTTAGTCCCATTAAAAAGTGCAAGTGACATTATATCAACACCATTTTTTAACTAACATATTCAGAGGAACAACTCCCATGGGATCACTTTTTCAAATGGACTCGTTTTGGGGGACATAATTAATAGCTGATATTAGGCTTTGGTTTCCTATTGTTCCGTGCTGATGGAAATATGCAAAGCAAGAGGGTTTTTTTAGGCAATTGGTTTTGAGAATGGTTTTTGGGAAATTGGTTTTGAGAATGGTTTTTGGGAAATTGGTTTTGGACTCAACTGGCCCAAACCGCATAGCCGCCTTTTGCCCCCTTTTCTCAAGCATGTTACATTAATCCATCCTTTTCTTTTCTTTAACTTGAAAGTTGTAGGTTGAATTAAGGAATTTGAATAATGTTTTCTTTGACCAAATAAATAATAACAAGTGTTTTTATTTTTTAACCAGCAAGGTGATTTGGGCTTAAAACTTTCGTATACATTTGAATCCTATCAATCGAGTCAACTTTTATCCAATATCAATTGTCAAAAATGCTTTCTATCCAAATAGCATTAGAACTTGATTACTTTGTTTATTGCTTTTCGTTCGAGTGTACAAGAGCCTCCACTTTTCATCGGTCAACAGTCAAAAAATAAATAGAGTCTGCACAAATTAAAAATGCAGCATCTACAAGCTTTCACAGCCGCTCACGCTGACATTTCTAGCCAAAAGTTTTTGCCGAGATGTGTGGTTTATTTTCACAATTTTCTCCAACTCTAAATATTTTTTGGGGGTTGAAAAAATACGATATTAATTATTTGCTTATTTTTATTACATTATTCTAAAACTATCGTTATTATTTAAAATAAATGAACAGAAAAGAAATACACATTCCTATATGATGCATTTTCTCTTTTTTATTTTCTTATAGCATGAGTGGTGTAAAGAAAAGTGTGGAAAAAAGCATGAGTGATAAAATTTTGTTTCTAAGTATTTAACCCAATTGTATATCTATGATTCAAATTTAAAATTATTGATTAAGTTAAAGCAATTCTACATTAATTGATCTATATACTTAATGGTCACACACTCTAATATTTAAGTTGATTTACAAAATAAATAATATACACATTTATTGTGAATTTTTTTTATATTGTTATCCAATTATAAATGTCATATAAAATAAGTTTATTTTTATAATAACTATTTTAAAAGTCATATTAAACATAATTTTTAATTGATTGAAAATATAAAAAAATTTACATTCAATATGTTCCTATTATACTCTAATATATATTTTTACAAGAGTAATTATATGAATTAAATTCTCACTTGGCCTTAATAGGACGAAAATACGGGTGGGTTACATGCATGCAACAAGAGCCAAGCTTCGTGATTACTATAGCATACTCCATTTTTGGTGTCACTAGGGCTTGGTTGTAATATTTCAAAAGCTGACATAGAAGTTACGACTTCCAGTGATTGAGTCTTTTGAGAAGAGGTTGACCCACTTATATAAGGAAGAACTCAGCTGACCGTGTCCAAATGCTTAGTAGACTTTGTATTAAACGTACTTCAAATAGTTAGTTAGGCTTGTTTTTAAAAAATATGATGCCTCCTAATGTGCAACAATGAGTATTAAACTTCAAATTGTTAGGCTTGTTTTTGAAACTCCTTGTAGATTAGAAGACTTATCATATGCATTGAATACATACACGTTCACAATGTTAATTAAACTCGGGGCATGATCATTGAAACATATTGGGGGCTTGATCCATAGACAATCTGATTAAAGGAACATGATATACTTACAATAAAACATTCTATTCTAATGATTATATTGTTCTATTTTGTTCTCCATGGTGAGTCTAAAATAAATCAATTCTTAGGTGAAAGCACAATTTGGACTTTGCGAGAGTTACTTGAAACACAGTTTTCCTAACATTTACCAACGGGGACTGCTGCGTATATTCTTGCTTTTTATTTACCCTTGGCTTGTTCGGTTAAGGTGATCTTATGAGATTATTGGAAAATCTCTTGTGTGTGTCACTTACTATGTTGTTGAATAATTGGAAGAGACTAAATTATTAAGAGAAATTATTCAGTTATTGTTATGTTTTATATCTAAGAGCGACATATTAAGGAGTTTATTTTATATTTTTCAGTTGTTTTTCAGCTTTATATAAAAAGCAATAAAGTTCTTGTAATTGTGAGTTTACTGTTATAAATATTTTTCTTTTGTTTTTTTGTCTTCCAATAAATCGATTTCATATTATTTTTCTGTCTTATTCCTTTCATATAACAACAAATCAGTATCGAGATCTTTTATCTGGAAGGATTTGTGAATTGAAAGAAACCAAAATGGAAATAGACACAATATTTTGGGCTGAAGGGTGATTACTCATCTTGAAAGCATTAAATCTTTTGGAGGCTGTAGAAGACAATGAAATTTATTAATTACCTGGAAACCCTATAATCGAATCTGCTGAATTTTCCTTAAAAATGGTCAATTTACTTGTCAAATTAATTTGCTAATTTTTTAGCCCAAGAGTTGGAGAAAAATCTGTTAGAGAGAAGATTCAAATTTACTAGCTCGTGTGTGTGTCAGCTCACTGCCAAAAGATTTTTATGGAGAGGAATAATCGATAAAGTAGAACTATCAGTCAAAAGAAAAATTGAATGATGTTCTTAAAGAGGGCATCATCATATGAGCTTATCTATATCTCTTCAACGAGTCAAGCTCTAGCTAGCCTTCTTTGGAAACAAGTGCATTATCTATTATAATGAGATCATAGCAGTACCTACCTCGTAATAAAGATTAAAAATTAATTAGCAGCCCCTCTACCACTTATAATATTAGAGTTGCGAACCATCTTAATACCTTTTATGATTTTTTTTTTTGAGAAAAAATTAATACCTTTTATGATTAAATACGCATTATAATAGATAATAAATGTTTAATGAGGTCATGCATAAAACTCAAATCACGTTTTCACCTACTCACTCAATTCAAAGGCAAATCCAAACCATTGACCTATTTCGCTAAAATAAACTCAACTTGGATTAGAAGTCGCTGGTTAGCCAATTAACAATGCAAGTTAAATCTAGAGGTCTCTATAGACTGACGCAATTGGACCGCCATAAAAGATTTTCTCTAATAATAGATTGTTGTTTTATGATAGTCATATTTGAGCTAACTGATTAGGTAAGGCATACAACAATATATTTAAAGTATACAAAAAATCTTAGGACATACATAAGGTTATAAATTATATAGAGATAATATTTTTTTTTATCGACAAATGTTAATTTGTTAGTTTTGTTAGAATTATTAGTTGGAGGGACCACAATCTCTCCCTCTTCCTTTTTCCCTTTACTCTTAAACCTCAATTTTCAACCACCAAGCCAACCTTATATATCCTATAGAGATAATAATTATTTTTTGACCATTGGAAAGGTGTAAGATATCCCATGCTAATTAATTGACCATTTGACCAGTAATATTTGCTTGAAGTTTTGAGTAAGACTTTTTTATAAAACTTGATAGTTTTGCATAAGGGGAAGAGTATAATAGTTGATGACTAAGTGAATACTTGACCTCCAAATCTATAAAAAATTCTCAGGGCCCCAAGAGGCATCTCTATTAATTTACTATGTTTAACGTATATTTAGGGCTTCATATGTTATATGACTTTTACCATTGTCCAAAATTTGCCAAATTAAATTCCAAAGCCAAAAGGGGTCGGTCTATGGTAAATAATTATGGTTGGTAACGAATTAGGAAGTTAGGAATGGTATCTAATATTTTAATCTCTTCAAGCCAAAAGGCCCTTGAACTACTTTATGGCTAGTGATACGAAGATAGGTCTTCGGAGTTGAATATTATATATGCATGCTCTCTCATACGCACCATTGATTAATTAATCACCGTAGTGACACCAGCATGTGAGTGTAATTGTGTATTTTAATTCAAAGGTCGTTTCAGAGAGAGGTTTTAAATAGGAAAGTTTTCAAAGGGATGAGATTTTTTAACATAAAAAGTTTTACGCTATTTTTGCACATGGCTTATTTAAAGTTGAATATCGAAAAATATGTAAAAATGTGTATATTTTTCTTGTTCAAAAGTGATGTAAACATAATGTTAATAAAAATTATACGCAATCATTTTTGTATTATTAACGTGCCTGGATCTAAAATATACAGTGTACTCAGAAGTCAGATCCCAAGACAAACACTTCGGGGCAGGTTGATTAGGCACATAAAATTTAAAAAAGATTAACCTTACATATACATAATCTTTTAAATATCTTATCTGTTACATATTGACCAAGACTAGAAGACCAACTTGGCCCTTAAGTTTTAATGATAATAAGGAAAATATAAGACTGTATGTTTATGATAAAAAAAAACTAATAATTCTCTTAACATACCATTCTACGAGGAAACTATCAAAATGCTGAAAGTTTCGTCTGATAAGAAGTTCATCTATTAAGACGTTTTCATGTTTCGTCCCAAGAGAACTAGTCTTACAATTAGAATGACTCTCTAACTGGTATATAAGTTAAGAAAGTTATATGAGAAGCTTTCAAGGTTTAATTTGTCTTTTGCAGAAAAGTCAAATAGTGAAGATCACTTGCTCTCCTATCTCACATCGTGCGATAAACAAAAGCAATGTATGTGACAAGGATATAACATGATAGTGGTGACAATACTTTGTAGCACAAAAATTCCAAATGGTATTTGGAGAGTTACTTCTTAAGATTCATGGCAGGAGAAATGTCTGTGTTTCTAGACCTATAATTCCTTAAAAGAGAAATAATTGCCTTTGGAAACAATCAGTAAGACAGAATCTGTGGAATAGGTAAATTTATATTGAGAATGCTCTGTATGTTAAAGGACTAAAACATGATCTACTTAGTAAAAACTAATTTTGTGACAACAAATTTTATGTTTCCTTTAACAAAGATTCATGTATAGTAAAAAGAAATACGATTCTATTCTTTTTTTCTGTCAAGAGACATAACAATTTATTATAAGATTGATTGAAGAGCTAAAAACCTAATTGTAACTTGTTTTGCTCTTCGAAAAAGATGAAAAATGGATATCAAAAGTGAATGTGTACGTAGGAATTAAGATAAATAGTTACTAAGTATAAGAACAAAAAAGTATAATAGAAATATAGAAACTAATTGAGTATTAAGCCTAAATAAAAATTTACGTGAATGATATTTTATAAAGTGAAAGACAAAAGTGAATTAATTAATGTTCAAAATTTAAGTGGTAGATATTTACAATTTAAGGAATTATATAACAAGGATTTGCTTTATGGACCAACCAAGCTTTTGGTCAATATATAATTTTTGGATAAAATATGTTTTTAGTTTATGTACTTTAAGTAAAAATTATTAGTCCCTATATTTTAACTTTGATCAATTTGATTCTTAAACGTTAAAAAAAATAATGTTTTTCGTCTCTCATTACAAACAGTTTTCACTATGAAGAGAGACAAAAACTATTACTTTTTATAAAGTTCAGGAACCAAATTAATCAAAATTAAAGTTTAGGAACTAATAAAATCAAGTTTTATAAAATATACATTGACTAAAAACATATTTTATCCGTTTTACTTCATGTTCATTATAGGCTATAACTCCCCCACCTCAGCCCACCAATTTATTCATTTTTTTATCTGTAATAATAAAAGACAGGTACCGGAGAATTTACAACAACTCACACACTGCTCAACCAATTAAGCTAGATTTATTCATTGAATTTAGTCTTCCAATTCAATAATAACATCCAGTGTTATCTTTACGGGGATCTTCTAAGTTAATTTGTTAAATGATTTAAATTTGTGACACGTCTATACTGATAAAGTAGTCTTAGATGACAAAAAATTCCAATGTGATACGTCACAGTTGAACAAATAATTTAATGGAAGTTCATCACTGATAAACTGTGGGAATAAATTGAACGGATTTTAAAATATAGTACTATCTGAAAACTTAATCTTGACGTAATATGGTAACGCATTTTGGTATATATGGGGAGACAGGTAGTGAAAAAAATACTCTTGTAGTAAAAACTAGGAAAAGGATTGTTTTTTACAACTTTCTAGTGACACCATAGGGTTTTTATTTATGGTGAGATATGGAGAGAAAGAAAGAAAAATACAAATAAGTTTAGTAAAGTATAAAAATATTGTGACGTTCAAAAAAATTGTTCAAATAACTAGACTCCAATTAATATATATTAATAATTGTTGTCACGTAAACTAGTTTAAGTTAGCCGAATGGATTTCGACTAAGATAAGCTCCAACACGATTCCAAAATTCGAATGAGATACCAAACGATTTGAAACTATCAAAAGGGGAGATCTGTCTTTTGATTTTGAAATGGATCATCGAGTAACTAAAGAAAACATTCGATTGAATGTGCAAATAACCGAAATTCAAAATTAAGTTTAAAACATAAAGAACAGAACGAAATTTAAACTTGGAAAGCAGTAAATTCGGCAAGAAATTTAAACTGGAAGATAAATGCGATTTTTGATTGATTGGTTGAAAGTCCTTTCACACATATCCGAAACATCTATTTATACTAAAAAATCTCAACTAACTGTCCCAGATCGTGTCCTCAGGTCATGTTCCATTAGAACTGACTAATCCATAACTAATTTGGCTAAGCTAAGCTTATTTCGGCTACCTATTGTTGCTGAGGCTTGCCCCACTAACCCTTCTCCGTTCCTATTTTCGAGGAACTAACTCCAACTTGTGAACCGTTTTCAGGATAATCTCTTAGCAACCGTGATCAGGCTTCCTTTATCTTCGGATTTGCCATTTGCAACCGCCTGTTGCCAAATCTTTTATCTTCTGAAAAAAAAATCTTGCATTTTGAATTCCCAACAGCTAGCCGAAAAAGTCTCACTCAACATATCTTAAATGACCAAAGTCGGCTATCCGTTTGAACTATTTATCTAAACCCCCAGCTTTATCTTTTCGGCTAACATAATTCAGGTTAGCATATTTTGAATGGCAACAATAATATAAATATTTTTTATACTCTCGGCATTATTGAAAAACATTGGCCATGTAATGGAGTTTATATTAAAATATACTAATTTAGTAAATATTTTTTATATTATTATCTACTTATAATTTGTCATATAGTTTTTACTTTGTCATATATTATAAGATTATTAATTTTTGTAATAATTACTTTAAAAATCATATATCTAAGGTGATTTCAAATTAGTCAACATTTAAAAAAATAAGTTTAATTGACTTTTAAAGTAATTATCACAGTGTTTAATTTTTATACATTTTTAAGTAAATTTTTTTATGTTATCAACTAATTAGAAATCACCTAGATATAACTTTTAAAGTAGTTATCATAAAAATTAACACTCTTATATCATACTTAACTATCTATGATTGAATAATAATGTAAAAAAAGAAGATAAACAGTCACTTTGGTTCCTTAAAGTGTAATTCACTGCCATCTATAAGAGTATTAAAATTTTAAAAAGGTCACTAAAACGGTAGACAAATAGCGTGCCACATAGACACGGACGTTAACTTTAACAAAAATCTTTTAAGTGAGAGACAAATTGCACTTTTAGAGACTTTTTTGAAACTTTAATACTTTCAAGGACACAAGTGATGGTGAATTAAATTCAAAAATCTTTATATTGTAGATATACTTAAATGCATTTTACAAAAGTTAATAATCTTACTATAAATAACAATCTATAACAATGATAGTATAAAAAACTTTTATACTCTTATTGCATTATAGCTAATTAAATTCAAAAGTAACAACATGTTATTGGTCCGATTAGAACTAGGTTCGAATCGTTTAAGCAAAGTCTCGGGGGTTTGAGTTTTGTGGATGAAAAAAATGTAATTGGAAGGAGAGGAGAGATTCCACTAAAAGTGATCAACTAGATTTTCGGGAGGATATTAGTTATGGACAAAGCTGGTAAATATTTTGTACCAATGTAATGACGACAAAAAAAAAATTAAATTCAAAAGTAATACATGACAATGCATTCACGGAAAGCAATTCAATGGGAGTGGACAGCACTCAGCAGTGAAATCATGTACAACCAACGTATGGACCGCGTGGTTGAAATGAAACAAGGCTTACACTATTGACAAAGACTCAAGAGGAGCTCACTGGTTGCCAAGGCCAATCGGTTACATATGGCAACTTTGACTGCATACCCATGTGGCTTCTTCTATGTTCAAAGTTTCAGCCTTATATATATAGTAGTACCATGTACTACTTACTTACCCAACTTGTGTGTCCAAATTCAGCTTCCTTCTCCCCCTTAAACTCATTGATGACATGGATTTCCGAGACCATATTATAAAATTAATTTAATCATTGCAATAAAAAAATCCCAACAACGAGCTTAGCATTGGTGTTGAGTGTTGCATTTTAGGAGGGGCTGCGTAATATGAAGTGAATTAGCACTGGGATCTGAAATTGTTTATTCCAAGTCTAGCAGAGAGTTGATTGGTTTATATAAAAGGGTATGTGTTGTGTTATTAGTACTTACTACTCAGTACTCAATAGCATATATATATATGGATTATGGAGTTGTTTGAGATTGAAGTAGGTCTAGTGGAGAATAGTGATGGAGGCCATGTTAAAATTGTCTAGTCTTTGTGGTCAAGAGATAGATGATAAGAGAGGTACTTCCATTTGCTCAGAAGAGGACTTCTGTGCTGAAAAGGGTAGTAAGGTATATGCCAATTCTTTGCAGCTCAAATTCTTTCTTCTTTTGAAACTTTATTTGGCTTCTCATCAATGATTTTGACCTTGATTTCTCATGAATATCTTTTAACTTCTGTAACAAATTAAACCACAGGAGTAATGAACTGACTTTTGCACTTCAAATTAATAGTTCTTTCAGTTTGCTGTTTCTCAAGACGCCTTAGCATCATTCACATGATGTGGATCTTTCGTCCCTTTATTACCATGTTTACAAGTATTGGTATAATTAGGTCCGTTTAAAACTTTATTTACAGAATTGGCTGATAAATATACAAAGAATGCTGTTGAGGTAATGCAAACTATAGGCAAAGTAGCAGATTAGTGAATTTGATTAGAAATCACGTAATAATATTTGAATATGTTAAATACTTTACTACTGTTGTGTTAATACTTATGGGAACTACTCTGTAGTTTGGCTTTGGCATAAAATTATTAAAATTTGACACAAATAAGAATTAAGAAGAAAGTTTTTCTTCTAATTTCAAGCCTATTGTGGTCTTTGAAAATATGTAGTGACTAATAATTTTATGCTATTGATTTTGAAATATAGGAAGATAAACTTGAATCTGCTAAAGCTGAGATGGGTAAGGTGAAAGAAGAGAATGAACGATTGAAGATGATGATAGAAAAAGTAGAAAAGGATTACCACTCTCTTCAACTTCGTTTCTTTGACATCCTTCAGAGAGAAACTTCAAAGAAAGGTGTGGAAGATTCAGCTGGTTCCCCTGATGAAGTGGAGGAACCTAAGCTTGTGTCACTTTGTCTTGGAACAAGTCCAAGGGAGCCTAAAAAGGATGGAATAATTGGTAACTCTATCAAGCCTAAAGAAAATGAAGATTTGGAAACCAGCCTCACCCTTGGTTTAGACACCAAAAGTGTGTCTTCAAAGGAACAGGTATCTGATATGAGTCCCATGAACACCTCAGAAGAGCTAAAGGAAGAAGATTCAACAAATAAATCAGTAAGGACCAAAGATGGAGGTGATGAAATTTCAGACCAAACACCCCCCACCAAGAGGGCTAGAGTTTGTGTGAGAACTAGATGTGATACTCCCACGGTTAGTGTTTATGAAAATTTTTATAACCACTATTTATCACAATCATTCATAGTGTTTTCTTGGAGGTTTTTTTTTTTTTTTTTTTTCAAAATTGTAGTCTCAAAACTCAATAATTTTTGTAGTCTTTTTTCCTTGTGAAAATAACAAATGTTAAACCTTTCAAACAGATGCATGATGGATGCCAGTGGAGGAAATATGGACAGAAGATAGCAAAAGGAAATCCATGTCCAAGAGCATACTATCGTTGCACACTTGCTCCAGCATGCCCGGTTAGGAAACAGGTATGCATCACCATTAAATATTTAAGTCCTGTTTGGATAAACTTTTTCATAAACACTTATAAAAAAAGAAAATAAGAACGTAAAATGAATTGACCTTCTCCCATAAGCTAATCCCATAAGCTAAAATCAACTTGTGCACTTAATTTTTATAGAAACTCTCTTATCTATTTTTTCCAAAAGTTGAAGTGTGTAAATTGATTTTAACTTATGGGAGAAGTTCAGTTTCATTTTACCTTATTTTTTTCCTCTTATAAATGTTTATAGAGAAGTTTATCCAAACATAGCCTGAATTTAATTGTTTACAAAATTGAAGAAATTGATTAAGATATACAGCATTGTTAGAATACTCAAAAGTCAAAACTGAATGCCTTACCTTGCCACAGGTGCAAAGATGTGCTGAGGACATGTCCATCTTAATCACCACATATGAAGGAACTCACAACCACCCAATTCCAGCTTCAGCCACAGCCATGGCTTCCACCACTTCTGCTGCTGTTTCCATGTTGTTGTCAGGCTCTTCAACATCTCAGCCTACAGATCACAATTTTGCCTCTTATGCAAATTCTCCTACACTGTTCAGTGGTATGAATTTCAATCTTTTAAACCAGCCAAGAGCAAACCAAGTCTTGCTACCAACCCCTTCCTCACATTTGCTCCCAATAATCACTCTAGACCTGACTTCTACTCCATCCTCTTCATTAACTCAAGGCCATTGTTTACCTTCAAACTTTGCTTCAACCCCAAGATTCCCTACATTAAGTCTAAACTTTTGCTCCCCAGAATCCAACATTCCACTATCCTTTTGGGGCAAGGGACTTCCTAACAATGGCACTGTTCCTATTGACAGAACTCACATCAAGCCATTCAATGTAGGAAACCAATTTCAAGAACATTTCTACCAACAGTGCTTCAAGAACCAAACTCCATTCAGGGAGGCTTTGGCAGAAACACTAACCAAAGCAATCAGCACAGACACGAGCCTTCGGTCCGCCATAGCTGCTGCAGTTTCATCTATAAGTAGACAAGGATCAAGCAGTGGGAACAAGGGTGATGGAGAGATTTTAGGTTCAGGCTTGAGCCTGAAACTTGGGGAGCATCCTCAAATTGCTTCTTCAAATTCCTTGAACCAGAATGGGAAAGCATGCTTAACAGGCTACTTCAACAGATCATCATATTCAAGTTCTCAGGGTGGAAACTCCATGCTTTTCCAACCTCAATGGCCATTTTCTCTTCCTAAGACTAGCACACCTCCTTCCAATGTTGATTACATCAACCATTGGATTTCAGAAATCAATTCTCATCTTTAGTGTCTCTTCTTGTTCTTCAATTAGGACAATGTTTAGGAGCAATTCAGCTAAACTGAAATAGGCTAGCTGTACACTCAAAAACTACCTTGTGAAAGGTTCTATCATTTCATAGGATGTCAAAATAGGATATAAAACATAAGATGCAAGTTAGGACAAAATGAATACCCAGAAATCAGTCATGTCACTCTTGACATGGTTACCACAATCTTGTCATTTCATTTCGTTTTTGTAAGTTGTAACACTCCAACACAGCTTAAAGCAAGGACAAATCTAGTTGAAGGAAGATAAAAGCCGTGTAAAATTCATTTTCATCATATTTTGGTTTGTTCCAAGACCAATGAAGCTATGCATAGCAGTTAGCACTCTGTTAACTTTTGCAAAGAGCAGGTACATTAAATTGCTGATTATATATAGTTTAAAACGTGTATAGCAAATAGTATGTCAAAAAGAGTGTGTTAAAGAATGCGATACAAAGCTTTCTCATTTATCTGGATATTACCTCAGCCTTAAAAACTGGTCAATCATTTTTGAAGAACCACTCATTTCCACTTGAGGAGCAGAAATTCCTCTACTTCAGCTTACTTGCGCTGCAAGCAAGAAAATCATTCTTTTTTATAACCATGTATCATGATATTGCAGTGGAATTTCACTCCTTCAAACTTCATGATATATTGTTCTCACTTCTCATTGTATTGTGCATAGTATGTCCCTCAACAAGCCAATAAACACAACAACAAAACTTAAAACTTTCACATAGTTACTCCACGTAACATCTTAAATTTGAATTTTATGCATAAAAATTTCACCAAAAATCAATTTCACCATATCGTAAATACGATTGATAAATATAAAAGGAGGGTAAAAAGTCAAAGTAACTAAAACTAAACATTGACTTTTAGATAAGAAAAATTTAAAGTTTATTCATAAATGTGAAAAATATAGTTTTTAAGTCTGATCTAGCTAGATCCATACATTGAGGAAAAAAATCCATACATGTTTAGTCAACAGGTTGGCATAATTTATTCAATAATATGTTTTTTTAAATTTGAAGTAGTCAATACAAAATTAATATCGATAAATAATAAATTAAAAATGACTAATTTGAATTTCTCTTTTTTCTTTTATAACATAAAAAAATGGATGTACACCTACTAGATAGATTGAGGTCTTAGATAATAGGACAAAATTCAAATTTTTATTCGAACTCGAGATCTTGCTTAAGAGACCAAGTCCAGTACTATTCAAACCAACGACTTGTTGATTAATAATAACATATAATTGATTGATAGTATAAAAAATCATTATACTGTAAATATATTCTAATTAAATTCATTATATCAATATTTTCACCTGCTTCTTAAGTAACAAATGAGAGAAATTGGTTATTAATAGAAATAAATGATAAGTTATAAGTGTATAATAAATAAGATATATGATAAAAAATAATAAATGTTTTTTTTAAAAAAATAATAACATTAAATATACTTTGTTATTTATGTGCTATTAAACTTAATTAGCTGATTCAAATAAATGAATAGAATAACAGCTTAAAATAAAAAATGGTATATCATCAATATTCATATTATTAATACTAATATACTGTTAATGTAAATTTATAATATTTATAATAACAATTTAATTTTCATTGGACACGAACATATAATAGGTTCTTTTTACTACTATATAATATAATAAATGTTAATTAATAGTCTTAGAACATTTATTAAAAAATAAAAATAAAATATTTTAGCACTTTATAACAAAATAATTTGGATATTAATTTGCGCACGATCGAAGAAAGCCGCCGGCTGCTACTGCATCTGTAAGCCACAAGCTTTTGTTTGTGAATCTGCTTCTTTCTTTCTTCCTTTCCTTTTAAAAAAAAAATCACATAGAAACTAGATCTAATATTTAAATAATCAAATAAAAAGAAAAATAGATAAATACTAACTAATATTTTAAAGATATTGATTAATTTTTATTTATTAGTTCTTTAATCAATAATTCAAAGAAATAAATTATTTAATTAGAATAGTAATGTAGTAATATTTTATGTAACACTCGACGTTCTAAATTCGTTGACTTGGGAGCACAGCAGGATGACAACTAAGAACCTCATAAATTGGTTGCTTGGCGCAATATATATTTAATTATCCTATTAGGCCTAGTCTGAATTTCCTTTTAAATACTGAAATTGCAAGCCACAAACAACTAAACTTCTGTGCTCTTACTAATTTCTTTTCCCTTCAAATTAAGTTCTCTCTGTCTATCCATATATAACCCCATTGTAAGCACCATTCTCAATTTCCTTAATTGCTTGATAGGAAAACATAATGAGCAAGATCTTTGTGCTGCTTTGTCTGCTCTTCTTAGCTACTTCTGGATTTGTCCATGGCTCTCTTAAGAAGAAGGATCATATTAGGTTATTTGAGCTCAAGAAAGGTGATCTTTCTATAAAGGTCACCAATTGGGGTGCAACACTTGTGTCCGTGATACTTCCGGATAAGAATGGTATTTATCCATCTACTTAGTGTACAAAACTTTCATGTTTCAATATTAATTAATTAATTGCTTTTCTTTTTAGTGCATTGTGCATTTCTAACACAATGTTTTCTTTCACTATGAAGGAAAGTTGGGTGATATTGTTCTTGGATATGATTCTCCCAAGGCATACACAGTAAGTCATAAAATATATACTATAAACATTTCCCTGATTATATGTTCATTTTGAATGATCTGTTTACTATTGCATGTTTTGCTTTCTTGTGAAAGATAAGAGATGAGGATAAAGCTTTTCAATAATATTGCTCTTCAACTTGAATTGATTCACACATGAGCTTTTCACCTGTGAGGGCAGTTATTGTTTGAGACAATATTTTCATTATTTTGTTCTTTTTTTATCCCTAGGCCCCCTTGATTTTCATTATTTTGTTCTGTATCGTGTTTATAATTTTATTTATCGACATTAACTCTTAGAATTAAGATTAGTGAGATAAAATAGAAATTTTTTATTAAAAAATGAAAGAAAATAAATAATTTTATATCTTTATATAAAAAAACATTTTCAAGAGATTTTTTTATAATAAAAATTAAAAATAAAAAAAAGTTTTTATCAAATAAATATTTATTTTTTTAAGACTGCCAACAAATTTTTTAAATGCTAAATGCAAAATCTAAAAGTAAAAGATATAAATACTTACTTTTTTCTTTAAGTAACATCTTAAGTTTGAATTTGTGCATAAAAAAACCACTAAAAAAATAATTTCACCCATATTGTAAATACGATTGATAAATATAAAAAGAATTTAAACATTGACTTTTAGATAAGAAAATTTAAAGTTTATTCATAAAGGTGAAAATTTTAGCTTTTAAGTCTGATCTAGATCCATACATTTGAGGAAAATAGTCCATACATGTTTAGTCAACTGGTTGGCATATTTTATTGAATAAGAAGTTTTTAAAATTTGAAGCAGTCAATACGAAATTAATATTATCGATAAATAATAAATTAAAAACGACTTTGAAATTTGTGAATTTCTTTTTCTTCTTTTATAACATATAATAAAAAAATGGATGTAAAATTAAAGTTCCAGAAAAACATATATAGGATTAGATATTTTTGAAGGGTTTAAATCTCATATGAGGATATACTTAAAAATATCGATATGACAGCTTTTGCCTCTTAAATAAATAGTTCAGATGTTCCGTTGTTGAAATAATACTCTTCTCTCTATTAAGCATTAGCACCTGGTTTATATAGATGTAAAAAATAATAATAACACTAATTAACTGTGATTGAAATGCCAAAATATTTGCAGAATGATACATCATACTTTGGAGCTACTGTGGGCCGGGTTGCTAACAGAATTGGAGGAGCTCAGTTCACTCTAAATGGAATCCATTACAAATTAATTGCTAATGAAGGAAACAACACACTTCATTGTACGTACAAATTTTTTACCATATATTGTTGAAATGAACACAATTTTTCTATAATTGTATGGTCCATATATGGTGCTGCAATTAATGCTTGTGCAAATCCACAATTGCAATTTACATATGTATGTTTGCTTTACCACATATCTCATAGAAATACTAACTGATGCTCTCTGATTGACCTTAGCTGGGCCCAAAGCATTCAGTGATGTTCTTTGGAAAGTGACAAGGTATATAAAAGATGGTGACAAACCCAGAATCACCTTCAGTTACCACAGTTATGATGGTGAAGGAGGTAATTAAGCAGTGTCATTAACATCATTAATTTCTTTAATGCTGCTGAACTATGGAACCTATATTTATATGACTAGAATACACTTTTTGGACTTCTGGTCTCTCATCATATATTTTAGTCTCCTAAATTTAAAAAATTTCACTTTGATCTTTTAAATTTTTTTTGTTAGACGAAGTTGATCTTTTGTCAATTTTCACACTAGTTTCATCAACTTGGTGATGTATAGCAAACAATTAGAGATACCACGTTGGATGAACGTTTGTCATGTCAGTCAAAATTAACACCGTTAACGCAAAAGCTGATGAAAGGACCAATTTGATTTAATAGAAACACTTAAAGACACCAAAATGAAATTTTTTAAATTAAAGAGACTAAGCTAAAACCAAAAAATAAGATGATTGAAAAAATATATATTTTAGCCTCTTTATATTTATTATAAGAAATGGATCTGTACATGTGTATAATATACATATGTGTTCTCAATTAAAATTAAATATTTGTGTTTCAGGATTTCCTGGGGACCTCCTAGTGACTGTGAGCTACATTCTTGGGAAGAACTCATTGAGCATAATCATGAAAGCAAAAGCTCTGAACAAGCCTACCCCAGTGAATCTGGTGAACCATGCTTACTGGAACCTAGGAAACCATAACAGTGGCAACATTCTAGATGAAGTGGTTCAGATCTTTGGATCCCAAGTCACACTATTTGATGACCATCTCATTCCCACAGGCCAATATGCCTCAGTGAGAGGAACCCCATATGATTTCCTTGAGCCACACATTGTTGGGGAAAGGATCAACCAATTGCCTAAGACCAATGGCTATGACATCAACTATGTGCTTGATGGTGGAAAGGGCAAAGAGATAAAGCTGGCTGCAATAGTGGTGGATAAGAAGTCAGGGAGGGTGATGAAGCTCTTCACAAATGCTCCTGGTTTGCAGTTTTACAGTGCTAATTTTGTCAAGAATGAGAAGGGAAAAGGAGGGTTTGTTTATCAGCCACGTTCAGCACTTTGTTTGGAGAGTCAAGCATTTCCTGACTCTGTGAATCACCCTAATTTTCCATCAACTATTGTGACCCCAGAAAAGCCTTACAAGCATGTCTTGCTGCTTAAGTTTTCCACCAAAGTTCCACGTGCTTTTTCACAGTTCTAATTAGAATGAATTGTGTGCTTTCAGCCACCTTTTTTATGTGTTTGGTATCAATGTAGCATGACTCTTGTTGTGCTCATGCAAACTTGGCTTGGGTTCATTAAAATGAATAATGAGATATTTCAATTTTATGCATCTATTGTTATTTAAATTTAACCATTGAAAGATTTCAGTTGAAATACCCTCGTAATATAAATACTTCAATTCTTTTTCATTTTCTCCATCATACGTAGTTAAAATTATGACTTTTTTTTATATTCGAAAAGGGTAAAATTATGACTCCTACTTATGGGTTTTCCTTTTTAGGAATATTCATAAATCAATGAAATTATTAAATGTCAATTGTTAAAATCAAATCTAACAGATAAAGAAGATAACAAATCATAAAAATTGAAAATTGTTATTGGATTAGATTTTAAATTTAATTTTAAAAATCCATTTAATCTAATTCAAACCAAATTTATATACACATATATTTCATTTAATTTTAAAAATTTCTGAAACTAAATATAATAAAATCATTTTTAAAGAACTAAAATCAATATTATTAATGCTTGGAAGACGAATCCCTTAAAAAAATGTTTGGAATACGAAAATCATATTTAATCCTAATTTTATTATTGGTCAATCACTAACAATTAGTAGTATTTGATATCCATACATTTTACATGTCACTACTTGATTGGTTGTCAGAAATTGATTCAGCTAAAATTCAAGCCCCAAAGTACGGCATTCCACTAGGCCGCTACCCAATACTAGTTGGGCCAATGTCACGTGACTCAGTCCAACAAAAAAAAAAGGGTCACGTGACTCAAACAGATGAGGTCATGACATGAGGTGCAGTGCTGTCACTGCTGTGCTGGAGCCAAAAGAAAACAGAAAAAAAAAAAAAAAAAAAAAAAATGAGGTGAGCCGAGGTTGTTGCTGACACAGTCACTAGTTGCTGTTGCAGAGTAACAACAACAACAACATAAGATGGCACTGTTGTCTCATATTTGCAGTTGCATCTCACACTTCACTCTCTTCACTTCAACTACACCCTCTTCATCTCTTTCTGTTTCACCAACCACCTTCCTTCAATTGTCTTCATTCTCCACCGAGACTCCGAACATTCGTGGGACAAACCTTTGTTCCAACCGTAATTCTCTTCGTTCTGAGAAGACCCTTTTGCGGCATAGGCATAATAACCCTTGCTCCTCAATGGCTTCTTGGACATCGTTGGATGAGACTGGTAAACGATCCAAGAGAGTGTGGATATGGACCAGCAACAAGCAGGTCATGACTGCAGCAGTAGAGAGAGGATGGAACACTTTTGTTTTCCCATCACACCATCGACAACTTGCTCATGATTGGTCATGTAAGTCACCCCCCCTTTTCATTTGGAAGGAAAATTCTATTACCCATTTGTGTGTGTGTTTTTAATTTAATTTTGATAGACTCTAAATGTAAAAATATTTACAATGTCAATCAATTAGGAATCAATGAGAATAACTTTTCAAATAATAGTAATAAAAGTCAACAATCTTATTATACGTGAGACAATCCATGATTGAAGAATAAAGAATGTAAACAAAACACACAACAGAATTCTTATCTCACTAGGTGAGGTTGACCGTTGACCACATGAATCATACGATGTTATTCAACTCAGCTAAAGACCAAATTTGTAGAGATATTATTCACGATGAGATTCCTCTTTAACAATTCTCTCCAGTATCTTTCTAGGTCTCCCTCTCCCCCTTTTCATAGTTAGTCTCAAGCCTGGGTTAGAGAGGAGGGTTGTGTTAGTCTCTCGGCACCCAATGTAAAACTAGTCAATATATCGAATATGGACCATGCTTGAATTGAAGAATGCATTCTAATAAGTTCAATTTGTTAATACATGATAGTGGGAAAATGTTTTGTGGTGGCATTGGATCAAAATTAAATCCCTTTAGTGTTTGCCATAAGATAAGATGACCATAATTGTTTTGTACATAATACATTTTTTCGTGATGAGTAAAATGGAGTTTGTGTTATTGGTGGACTGGATAGTGTACTGCTAGCATGTCTAATTTTATGAATTTGGAATTTTGGTCTTCATGGGGTACAGCCATTGCGGTAATATGCCCTCTTTTTGTTAACGAGGGAGAGATTTTGGATGGACAGAATAAAAGGGTAGCCACAATTTTTGACCTTTCAACCCCAGAGGAACTAGAGGGGCTTAGACCAGAGGATGAGCAGGCAGAGAACATTGTAGTTAATTTACTAGATTGGCAGGTATGTTTGTTGTAGATTGCTATAAGAATCGTAATGGAATAGTTTGCACACTTGTTACCCATTGATGATTTTGTTTATAGTTTATATACCAATTTGCTTTGCAAGATTATAAGATCAACCTGTTTTTCTACTTGAAGTATGGTTAAAGTGGAATGAGTTGTCAGTCCTACTTAAGCTTATATTGGGAGCCTAGAGATTTTGCATGTTTATGTAGCTCATGGTTTCATTGTATAAGTTGGATATAGGCTAGGAACAGGGCATATCAGTTGTAATCAACAATATGTTGGAAATGTGTTGTATATAAATATAAATTATAACATCAGCCAGTTCAGTATTTTAGTTAGCTATGAAATTGGTCTGTTTGATTGACCTGTAAAATATGCTTTGATTCTTTGATTAATTTTAGGGTATTATTATTATTATTATGATGATGATGATGATGATGACGACTCCTGCCCTTTATACAGATGTTATTCTATCTGTGTCTGACAACCATAATATTATGGATGCGGTTGAACCAATATAAAGTTCTTCAAAATATAATTATGTTCTGTGGTGATTCTAAGACCTCCATTTTTTATCTTCAAAAAAAAAGAAAAAAGACCTCCATTTTAACTCTTAATGACTTTGACTGCATCACCTCAAAAACCATTCTTTTTCTGGCTTGATCTTGTCTGACTTCAATTTCTGCAACAAAATCTATTGTCTTTTAAAAGTGTAATATAGTTTGTTTTCAATAATTTAGATTTCTCATTTTCAATAATTTTCTTTGTTTGCAACTGCTCAGGTAATACCTGCTGAAAATATAATAGCTGCATTTCAAAGAAGCCAAAAGACTGTGTTTGCCATCTCTAATAATACATCTGAAGCTCAGGTGTTTCTTGAGGTATATACTAGGAGGAGACTAATGAAGTAAACTTTTCAGAGTTGAAGCTCATGTAACTGTATATAATAGTACTCCCTTGCTTTCAGCTTTAACTCTCTTCTCATAGTTGCAACCCTTCGATGTTATAGGCACTTGAACATGGTTTAGATGGCATAGTTATGAAAGTTGAAGATGTTGAACCTGTTCTCGAGCTAAAGGTATTCTGTACCTAGATGAGACTTCTTCAGTAATGAGGCTTGACCTCTTATTTCAGTTGGAAACTTTCAGGAATATTTTGACAGAAGAATGGAAGAAAGCAATCTACTGAGCTTGACCAAAGCCACTGTAACACATATTCAAGTGGCTGGAATGGGTGATCGCGTTTGTGTAGATCTCTGCAGTCTCATGAGACCTGGTGAAGGACTTCTCGTATGTATATGTTTCCTCTGCAACAGTTAAATTATTTCTTGGCTGATCTAGTGAACCTGCCATTCTTATTCTCCAAATATTTTCAACAGGTTGGATCTTTTGCCAGAGGATTATTTCTTGTTCACTCGGAATGCTTGGAGTCAAATTACATTGCAAGCAGGCCTTTTCGGGTGAATGCAGTAAGTTGTGCATTCAAGGCTTGAACTTGAGATTAATATATTCATTTCCTTTGATCTTGGATAAAATTACCTCTCTTATCATCACAATTCACAACAATGGGGTGACAGTGTGAGACCAGCAGTCAAAACCTGCTTGGGAAAAGTTGCTTGTGATGATGTATGTAATTCTCACCATCTGATGTGGATCAATGTATGTACACTTATGTATAAAAGTTAATCGTTAGTGTCAAGCAATTTAAAGATTTGATAGCATTTATAATCATTATAAAATATATTTATTGCTATTGGATGTAAAGATTTTTTATTAATAGGGAAACTTTGCTTTGCACTAAATCAGGATTCATTTACTTTGAAAGCATATTTTGGCCAAGTTTTTAATATAGAAGTACATTACTCGTGATCATTTTTTTTTCCTTTTATTTTTCATGAATGTTGAACATGTTCAAGTAGTGTCAGCACAGATTGTGGCATCAGTACCCTTGTAATGTGGTAGCTGAAATTGTTCTAACCTTGTGTGTCTCAAAAAGTAGTTTAATTCAGCCTATTTACTTTCTTGAAGATGAAGATTTGATGTTTTTAATGTTTTTGTTTTTTGGTTCTTTTTGCATTCAAAGTGTATTGGAATTTCCAGTTTAAAAAGTTAATTATGTTGTCAATAGAAGTTGTATGAATTCTTTTTAACCTATTGCTTATCATAACAGGGACCAGTGCATGCCTATGTGGCTGTTCCAGGAGGCAGAACATGCTACCTGTCAGAATTAAAATCAGGAAAAGAAGTGATTGTAGTTGATCAGCAGGGTCAGCAACGAATTGCAATTGTTGGGCGTGTAAAGATAGAAAGTAGACCACTAATCCTTGTGGAGGCAAAGGTTTGTGTATGCATTATTGGAAAAATTGTTTGAAAAGTGTTTCTTTATATTTTTTAAATTGATTTCTTTAATGAGTGTGCTGTGGTACATTTGCTCTGGAATATATCACGCTAATCTAACAAATATATTCTTAAAGATGTAGCGGTTGATAATACAAAGTAATATTCTTAAGGGGTGTTTGGAAATTCCTAAAAACTAGATATCTAAGTGCAATGGGTCAGTTTTTAACAACAGTTCTTATGGAAACCATTTTTTAGATAAAACTGATTCTTAAAAAAACCATTTCAAAGTTGGTTTTTTTCCTAGTCCAACTTTTTTTTCCTAGTCAAATGTGTATACAATATACATTTGAACCTGATACACAAATAAATTGTTCAGATTTTTATCATGGAACTATAACTAGTTTTCCACAAAACTGTCTTCATGGTTATAGAACTTCAATGCAGACTAACATTAGAATGAGGGTGAAGATAAAAGTTCAAAAATTGTTATGCAGAGTTTCAGAAACTTAAGATAATGGTAATTCATACCAGGATAACTGTAATACACAGTAACTGGTTGAATAGACTATCTATGTCTACCACTTAGTTTGTTGAATGGGTATTAACCGTGTCATTCAAAGGTTTTCACTCTTCATCAATATTGTAAAATTATGGTTGAACATTGTGTGGCAGTAAAGAACAAAAATTCCGTTGTGTCATGTGAGCAACTCATGATATTTTTCAGGTACTTCTATTGCTGATATAGTGATACCTATCCAAAAATCTGATTTGGCAATAATAATTGTGTCATTTCAGATAGAATCAGCTAATCAAACTATCAGCATCCTTTTACAGAATGCAGAAACAGTTGCCTTGGTTTGTCCCCCACAAGGTAATTCAGTCTTTTTTTTTTTTTTTTTGGTATTTTCTGGTAGTTTGTTGAGTTTCCTAAAGTGTTGTCTATTGCCCTATTCAGGAAATACACTGTTAAAAACAGCCATTCCTGTGACCTCACTAAAAGTTGGAGATGAAGTTCTGTTGAGAGTACAAGGAGGTGCTCGGCATACAGGAATAGAGATTCAAGAATTTATAGTTGAGAAATGAACAAGTAATAATGTATTCAAGTTGTAATATTCATTCAATTTGTAAACTTATGTTTTCCTTGCAGCTATGATGGTAGAGTAGATTATGATCTGACCAAGAAACATGGAAAAGGCAGCGTATGTTTTGTTCTACACAATGACATTGAAGCTGTTGAGTTAGGTTGGACCAAGAGGGTTAACATGATTTCACTTCAGCAATCATTCACAGAACTGTTAGTGTAACCACCAAGTGCCTGTTAATCACATCATCATGATTGAACTCTAAATGCATGTTGGATGGAAGTAGCTCTCTATTTCCTTCTTTGAAATGCTTTTGGGGGCATGTGAACTGAGGGTTTGCATTGGATACATCTAAACTAAACATGTTGCATAAATTTTCTCCAAAATTAAAAAATGGAGGCTTGTCCTCTGAGTTAGGCATAGCTGGACACCTAAATTATAGTTACTCGAATTGAACATTTTGTGTCAGCAGCTATGTCTCGCAGCAGGTGAGGTTTTATTATGCCAGCTGCTTCAGTTTCCCATTTGTTCTCACTTCTCAGAGCATGTATATTTTGCTTTGCCACTTCCATTGAACAATAGAATTAATCAGTCTGTATTATAAACCTATGAAAAATAAAGTTATGATGATAATCAGTCTTTTAGAAAAATGGTTTACATTAGATCCTAGACCTTATGATGATGACATAACTGAAATTGAAAATAGCCAAAGTGATACGAAATTACGAATCTACTGAAATATTTGTTGTTTTCTTGTAATGTGTCTTGTAACATTTGGCAAAAATGCTATCAGTGGTTATGTGCTAATACAGTTCTTCCACATAATGGCATAGAGTATTTTTGGTCGAACCTTGGTTTGGTGAATGGAAAGAAATACATGGAATGCTGGAAACTTCTATGGTTCATTGGGTTACATAGAATATAAATGAGTGGGGGCCAGTCAAACCCTTCTATACTTGTATGTCTAATTATTACTTTGATGATTACTTGATGTAATTGGGCTAGGGGTAATCGTACTCCAACTTACTATAAATTTGCCTTTTTTTAATAAAAATATATTTTCTTAAACAATTCCACTTTACTAAAAAATCAATTTCTCGTGTAATTGGAGGGTGTCCCTTGTACTTCATCATCATTTAGTTGGGGGCTAGGGGAGAGAGATTTTGATCTAGTTGTAAGGGGGACGACACTTTGGAAATTTGCTGTATGATGACTATTACAGCAACCCTGCTGCCAATGAATAAAATTTGTTTGGTCAATAAAAAATAAATAAATTTCTAATCTAAAAATTATTATGTTTTGAAAATTGTTTCTAAAATAAGTGTTTTAAAACCCAAAAAACAGAAATAGTTGAGATTTTTTGTTCCTATTGTTTTGTTTTCTTCAAGTGCTTTGTTGAAGTGCTCATAGGAAAAACTTCTAGAAAACAGAAGTGTCCTCAGGTGACTAATACTTTCAAATGTACTCGAGAAAAACAAATTGTAGAAAACAAAAGAACTTGTCTAGAAAATAGTAAACAAACAAGGCTTAATTTATTTTTTTTCTTTTTGAGATAGATACATATATTCCTACAAATATGGTAAAGAATGTTGAATTCATAACTGAGAGAAACAGGTGAGAGAGTAATGTCCATGAGAATTTATCCATGCTCATTTACTTTGTACTTTGAATTGCTATCCCACTTTAGCTAGATTTGTTAACTGCAGTATGAAACTGAACAAAACGGTGATTCCACTAGATTTCAGAAAAAAAATAATGGTTATGTGACAAGAAACTGGATAACAGTTAGAAATGCAATTTTGGACACCATATATAATAGGAAATTAAAATTATATATATAACAAGAAAGCTTAGAAGTTCGACAGTTGAACACTCAGTCTTAAAAACAACTAGAGCTACATGTTCTGCGTCTTCCTCAAGGTATCTCCATGAATATTCACACTCATTCATGGCAAGACAATATAAAAGAAGAAATATCTACAGAAAAGGTGGGAAATTAATGTAGTTTTGGCTTTGAAACCCTCTTCCTTTTCCTGTGTATACCTATTATTATCAAATGCAACAGAAGCTGAACATGCCATATCTCATGGTTGTCCAACTCTAGGGTTGGATGAAGATCCAACACCAGCATTTGGTGGAGGTGGTAGAGGATAGTCTTGGCTCAGTGGCGATGCTCGAAAGCGCCTTAGAGCGTTTGGTGCTGGACGAGTTCTGAGACCATGCTTGTTTGCACCACCATGCATTCTCTGAAGTGAGGTTGAATTTGAGGGACCAGCCATGTCATGATCATGGAGAGACAAAGACTTCAATTCACGAGCCACTTCACTCATAAGGGGTCTTGCCTTTGGGTCATGGCGAAGACAGTAAGTGGCCAACCACATAGCCCTACGAGCACTTTTCATTGGGTATTGACCTTCAAGTCTAGGATCCATCAGATACCGGAAATTTGCTTTGTCCCTAAGACGAGGACGCAACCATTCCACCAAGTTTTGCTCCCTCCTAGGCATTGTTTTCTCCACGGCTCTTCTTCCTGTCAGCATTTCAAGTAGAACCACCCCAAAGCTATACACATCACTCTTGGAAGTAAGGTGTCCTGTGACAACAACATGCATCATGTTAATTAGCACCTAAAAAGATCCCAACCAATGGAGAAGAAACTTGCACCATATATATGCAGCATTGAAGCTTAAATCATGCATACATTAATTGTTTCCATGTCTAATTCATTATGTCATAACTCATAAGTGATACGACGTGGTTCTGATATAGTTGGTTTTTGAACTAATAGTTGTATGAGTTTCCATTTAATGAAGTCATGTCATCTGTTTTTCTTTTTAGTACAGAAACTGACAATTTATGCAACTGTTGACACAAAAACTAAAAACCCCTAGATTTACGAGGGTACCGTGGCAACTCTCTAATCTTATACTTTTTGCAAACAAATTCTTATCTCTTTTTAAGAAGGAAAAGCAATGTTCTCTTTATCTTGAAGAAGAATATCATATGTTCATAGATCCTATTGCATTGACTTGATTTAAGTTTATCATGGAAACAAATTAAACAGGCCATCTGGAGTAGGTATTTTCATAAAGTCTGTGATTGTATGCAACACATGAATAGAACATTTGGTTGAACTAACACGCCAGTGTTGATGAATTGTATCTTAATTTGCATCTTAATGGCATCAAGGAGACTTAGCAATGTCATCTGCAAATAGGAAAGAAATATCTAACAGAAGGATTTGATACTGACAATGATTTTTACTTTCCTTCATACTAATGCATCCTTTCCAGAATAATTTAACCTAAACTTTCTATCTGCCATTTTTATTTTATAAATATGAAGAGTCCTGCTAGCAATGCATAAACCCAAGTCAAATAGATACTACATATCAAAAATGAAAAAACAATTAAGTGAGTAAAGTTTCAGTACTTCTATAGTAACCATTCCCTTGACAATTATCACTTAATTTAGATAGAAAATTTTCTCTCATTTTTATTTTAAAAAAAAAATTAAAATTGAGTAAAGTAGTAACCATATGTGTCAGGTGTCGTGATTTTACTAAAAGGAATACATATTCGTGAAGGACTGAAAATTTTCCAAGAATTTGAAGAATGAATCAATAAAAGTAATATAATTTATGGTATTAGATGGGCTAGAAGCTATTCAGACTCGAGGGTCATAGCATTCTGATAGCAAAATGAGATGTTTGAGAGTAATTATATATATATATATATATATATATATATATATATATATATATATATATATATATATATATACACTAACCTGTCTTCACATACTCAGGGGCTGCATAGCCTTTAGTTCCCAATACTTCTGTTGATACATGACTTTTATCTCCCACTGGAGCATCTTTTGCAAGCCCAAAGTCGGAAAGTATTGCGTTGTAGTTCTGAAACAAAATGGTATTAATTAAGATGTTGGTAAAGTGTATATATTTTAAAAATTAGCATACTAAGCAATGCAATGTTCAAGCTATTACCTCATCCAATAGGATATTAGATGTCTTGAAATCTCGAAATATTACTAGCCTTGAAGCTTCCTCATGCAAAAATGCAAGGCCATTAGCAGCACCAATTGCAATTTTCATTCTTATAGGCCACGTAAGGTGCATAGTTCCTGCTGATACATGACAATAATTATTACTAAATAAATTGAAATTCTATACAAAACAGATTAAAACTACAAGTAACATTATCATAAAGGTGAATTTAATCAGATAGGATTGTTCTCATTTCATTCATTGAACGAGGACAATAAAATAACGTAATACTGCTGAGATTAAATCCCCCAATTGCATTAGAACCTATATATTGACAAATATCATTAGAATAACAAGGCATCTTCCATCTTAAAAGTCCAAAGCTCAGCAATAATTTTACATTTGATTTGAAGAAAATTATGATTTTCTTATCTTAGATTGGTCAGAAATCTTCCATCAATTTTCTTTTTTTATAATCATTCACATAATTTGTATATATTTTGTCACATGAAGAAAATGCAAGAATATATTCAAAGCTTCACACCAAATTTGTCTAAACTAATGAGTTGTGAATGCTTTTAATTGTTATACCTACACAATCAAGACCAAATTAAGATTTCCACCATGAACTACTTACCGGCAGCAATGGCATTGTAATTTTTGTGAGATTTAAACAATGATGAAAAATAAGGGCCTGTTTATTTTAAGAAAATATTTTTTGATTTATTTCTTAATTTCATTTTTAATTGTAAAAATACAATTTTTAAATAAATAATAAAGTGACATTTGAGTAATTAAAAATATTTTTTTTTTCAAATCATACAAGCACTATTAAAAAAATAATAGAAATAATGCATTGATTGATATATTAATCGGAAACAAAAATTTCTACAAAACAACAAGTTGAAATTAGGAAATACTCTTGAACAGATGCTTGTCTAAGCTTCCTCGACACATAAACTGATATACCAGTAGCCTTTTGTCATCCTCAATGCAATAGCCTACCAATCTAACTAGATTTGGATGGTGAAGTTCACCAAGATAACTAATTTCAGCCTGCCATACGTGAAACAGTGAAAGATTCAAGCTTTTTAATCTGACAATAATAATAATAATAATAATAATAATAATAATAAGTAGTGTAAATCATAGCACTTTGTACCAAAATAAAAATGAACAAATTACACTAACACGTTCTCTGATCTCTTGATATTGCACACACTACTCTTGCCTTTTAAATATTTACAAAAACCTCCTTAGATGATGCACATTGTATTTTTTTTTTTTTTTTAAATAAGGGTGTCAATGTAATGCATTTAGGGGTTACTGGAGGGGTTTGAAAGACAAAGACATCGTGTTCAATCTCAAGAAATCACAAGAGGTGTCAATGTAATTTTCTTAATAAAAAAATGGTGCAAATTAAATAAATAACTAACAAATAAAGAAGTATAGTCAGGGTTAGAATGGTTACATACAAGCCATTCCTTATGACCTTGAAATCCATTTAGGTTCAGAGTCTTCACTGCAACTGGAATCCCCATTCCAGGCTTTGCTGCATAGTTCCCATGCTGATCAACCCAACCTTTGAACACAGTTCCAAACCCCCCTTCACCAAGTAAATTGTCAGGCTTAAAGTTACTTGTTGCCAACTTAAGGTCTTTATAGGTGAACCTTCGAAGAAAGGAAGAATTTACAATTAATTCCCGGTTGGGAGTACATGATCTTGAACTTTTGTTGGATGGGGATCTTGGTGTAACCGGTTGCTGTCTAACAATATCTTTCGTAACATTTCTTCCTGTTGATTACAGAAAAAAAAAAAAAAAAAAAGATATCAAAGCAAATTTGATGAGCAACATAAAATGTACATCAATTACACGCATCAATTAGTTAAGTCTTTGTCATTCCCTAGAGGATCAAAGAAGATCCATATATATTGCCTAGTTGGCAACACACATGGTATATATTGTTGTACTAAAAAATACTCATTCAATTTTACTTCATGAGTACGTAATTCCATTAATAGAAGCATATAGTATCTATGTAGATTTGGTTCAACTTATTTTAAGAAAGGAATTGATCTTTTATGATGGTTTCTTGGAAGAACTTTTGAAACAAAAAATATTTTTCAAAATTTATAATCCTGATTTTTTCATACTTCAACTTTTCATTTTCTTCCTTTTGTAGTCACATATCCATTACAATTATTACAAATATATTTTTTTGTTTTATTTATCTTCTCCCCAAGGGAATACATGCCATGAAGGATGTAAAATTATATGTTTTTTTATATATATAAAAAAAAGATAAACCAAAATAAACATATAGGGTTGACATAAAATCCCAAATAGGATTCCCATGATTGACTAACTAATATAGGTTTTGATTTAAGGTAAATGGAAATAAGAATGGAGGAGCTAAAATAAGATCAGAAGGAGAAGACAGATCCAAAGAGAAAGAGATGTAATGGTATATCGAAAAAAAAAATTGCGGACACCCATTGGAGTGTCTACACACATGGAGAGAGAGAAATAATAAATGTCATAAATAATTTAATGAAAAGTAAGAAGACAAAGATAAAATAAAAATAAATTGTTGTCCAATAGGTGTTTGTACTATTGAATATGTGGGGTTCAATGGCATAAAGAAACAAGCATGGGATTGCCACCTTGTGACTTATATACCAATCCAATGTATGAATTACGCAATTCGATATAAGCATTGATTAAAAGCAATTTTTTAATTGAAACAAGAAACTAGCGTGAACTCTAAGAAGAATGGTGAAACAAGGTAGAATATATAGACCATGACCTTGATTGTTTTTGTTAGTGGAGGAGCCTTGCCCTTTGCAACTCAAGAGCATACAGCCTAGCAAAATCTTGAATTTCATCCAAAATTTCGAGCCTTCTTGACTAGTAGTACCTTGATATTTGTTGTTTGTACCTCCCTTTGATTTACTCACACTCATAGAACCTGCAGCCTTAATACCAGCAATGTTCCCTGGGCCCATATTTTAAGTTCAGAACCCTACAACATTTGACATATACAAATTTCAGCACAAAATTCTTAAAAGACCAAAGCAAAGAAGAGAAATGCTAGTTAGCAACACACTTTGTAAGAAAACATCCGATAGAGGTGTTTGTATCAAACAATCTTAATATGTTCCAATGCTTAATAAGAGTTATGTATAAGAGGGAGAATGCTTAAATAGAGCGTAGGTGCTTAAATATTTTATGTGAGTGAATGTGTGTACCTTCAATAATAATAATAATAATAATAATAATAATAATAATAATAAATGCTGGGATGATGAAAAGTAATGTTGAAAGATTATTTGTGGGGACCATTAAGTAAATTTTTTTCATGTTGCTGGATTGGAGAGATGATTGTTTAAGTTGTAAAGAGTAAAAATAAATGATAGTAATAACAGTGAGACTTATTTAAGAGTAAAAAGGAGAAATGCAAAGATAACATAATCTTTTAAACACAATCTTTGTTATTGGATAAAATTTATTTAAAATCATGAAAATGTGAGTCTCACACCTAATTTAATGTGTCCAAATTTTAATTAATTGTAGAAAGTGTGCTAAAATGAACGTGTTAAACAAAAAATGGAAAAGTGCAAAAAGGAACCTGAAACAATGTACACACACTCATCAAAACTCCAAATGCTCAAGCAAATTTAACCAGCCAAATTAACAAATGTTGGCGCAGGTTCAGAATTGTAGAACCAGTAAAAACAATAAATTTTTCAAGAAGCAAGAGAGCTTCATCATGAAACCAGAAACAGAACAAAGTCAACAAATCCCACATGGGAAATAGGATTTTGCAACATTTTGATGAAAGGAATAAGACATGCACACAAAGATAGAAAAGGATACACCAAAGAGAGTTTGTGTGTTTGCTTACAGAAATTAAAGAAAAGTGCTGCAGCAAGTGAAAGCTATGATGAATATTAGAAATGGGTAGAGACAGTATATATAGAGCATTGGATATAATAAATGAAATGAATATTCTTAGAGAGAGAGAATAGATTAACACTTAAAAATTTATTAAAAAGAACTTAAACAGATGGTTTTGATTTTTGAACACCACAACATATTAATTAAGGATGGATTTATATTAATAACTTAATAAATTTTTGACAGTTTAATTTGAATATTATATTTTTTTATATGGTCAACTAATTAAATACCATCATAAATATAATATTTTTATATACAGATAAATTTATGAAGAGAAGATGTTTCCTTAGCTCGAGGCAGAAAAAGTCTTTGAATTCAAAGAGCATATAAAAGCAGAAAATTTTCATAAATTGAGTTTTATAAGGATATACCGCCAATATAAAGATTTTATATATAATCAACCAATTAGAAATCATTATTTTTATAATTTTTTAAGATAATTATTATAAAAATCAATGAATTTACAACACATGTTAGTTTGTGATTAAATAACAATGTAAAAAATCTTTATATATTATCAGTGTATATATATATATATATATATATATATATATATATATATATATATATATATATATTCCTCATAAATTTAGCAATAAAAGTTATTAAGAAAAGTTAAAAAGAACTTATTTTACCAAATTTTATTAAGAAAATTAATAAAATAATGTTAAAAAGTTTATGAGCGTTACAAACCATTTTCAAAAGCCTAGCAAAACACAGAATTTGTCAACGCAACCAATAAAAAATATTTGAAATATTTGATGCATTAAAAAGTTAAAAACCCAGTTCTAAAATTATTTGAAAATTTCTTAGGCTTGGATCATGATTCCTCATTTTTAAGGTGTGTGAGAGATGGTTTCGAATTACTAGTTGATACTGAGGGATACTTATTATATTAAATGAGGTTGTGAAGAATACAAAAAGTAAAGTAAAAGGTAAAGCAGAAGGTTAGTAAATGACAAAATAAAGGTTAAGAGGATTGGAGAAGCAAAACATATCACCAAATCAGACACAACAACAAACTTTACTACTATGGAATGGAATGAAAGTCTCAACACTGAACTGCTTTACTTCAAAGACAGGATAGAACCATTGCTAATCCAAACATCCATACATGTCAATGTGATAATAATTCATTGGTTGCATGTCAATCTTTTTATTCATCATTTTTTAATGTTAATTATATGTATACTTAACCTTATGGGTTCAGGATTCAGAGTTTGGAGATACCTCTAAATTAAAAAAAAAACTAACACACTAATCACCTCATTAGTAATAACTAATTATAACTTACATAGACAGGATATTTATTTATATATACATTTTATCAATGATTTTAAATAATTAAATCTTTTTAAAAAAAGTTAAATCTTATAAATAAATGTGGTCAAGGTTATAACATAAACACATGTATTATTTTAATAAAATTTAATTTTAATCCTTCACATATAATTAATTGGTCAACATTCAACACCCTCATCATCTCACAATAAACACCAACACGTGTCACTATTTGATGCATAAAATATGTTCACTAAAGACAAGCGTACCCTACGTTATAGTTATAGGGGACCTAAGTTCGGATATCATACCAAAAGGACCAGAGACAATTCCGAAAAAATCTAATTTTGCAATAAACTAAACAATTTGATGTAATCATCAATTTGAGAAAGGGATGTTCAATTACTTTGCAGAAAATTTGACAAAAACAAGCAACAATTTTGATTCAAAAACCGTTCAAATAGGAAGACCTAGGACTATGATTTCACCATTATCCTTAATTCCCCCAATTTCTATTTTTACGAAACCCTAGGTTTAATTGTAATAGCCAATAATCTCTTAATTTCATAAGTCAGCCCTTGATCAAAGTCTAACTATGTTATTATCCCTAATTCAATCCTTAGTTGGTCATGTAAGTACCAAATTAAGAAAAAGGTTGAATAACAGAGAGATTGATCAACGTTCGTTAATCCAATTGGTAATCCACACAACAAGTTTGATCATACATGTTGTATGAATTCAATTACTTTGTTGTTTAGTCAATTACAAGCAGATGGCCAATGACAAATAATTAACCCAAAATTAGAGTGATCAATTCTAATATAACAATTCAAGTAGTGAAGGAATTCAATTACTCAAAAACCAAAGAAAATTCACTAAAATAGAATTGGGGAACACAGACAAAGCTACATCACAGTCCTAGCTTAAAAGCTTAGCTATCCATGGATAAAGAAAAGCAAAAGACAATTAACCAGTACATAGAGAATACAAGGGAATAGAAACTTTACAAGAGATAACCCCTGTGTTGTTCCCTATGCTCTTCCTCAGCTTCAGTCTCTCTGACCAAAACCCTCTCACTCAGAAGAGTTTAATTTTGTAAACAAAGTAAAAGATCCCCTCACTCTCACATCCAATTTTCTATTTATAATACAGAAAATGTAACTGTCACGTGGAAGTCAACACGGCCATGCTTTGGGGAACACGACCGTTCTCTTTGCAAGCTAGCAACACACTTTGTGAGAAAACATCTGATAGAGGCGCTTGTGTCAAACAATCTTAATATGCTTTGATGCTTAAATATTTTGAGTCTATGTGTGTACCCTTATTAATAATAATAATAATAATAATAATAATAATAATAAATGCTAGAGTGATGAAAAGCAATGTTGAGAGATTATTTGTGGGGACCATTAAGTAATTTTTTTTTTCATGTTTTGGGTATTGGAGAGATGATTTGTTTAAGTTGTTAAGAGTAAAAATAAATGATGGTAATAGTGAGACTTATTTAAGATGTTTAGATAGTAAAATCGAGAAATGCAGAGATAACAGACTTAAGGCAATGAAAATAATCAATGACATGAATGTTCATAGAGAAAGAGAGAGAGAGAAAGAATAGATTAACACTTAAAAAATTATTAAAAAAACTTAAATAGATGGTTTTGATTTTTGAACACCACAACATATTAATTAAGGATGGATTTATATTAATAATTTAATAAATTATTGAATAGTTTAATTTGAATATGTATATATTTTTTATACGGTCAACTAATTAAATAATATTATAAATATAATATTTTTAAAGTAATTATCATATAAATTAATAATTCTCAATAATTTTTTTGTACAGATAAATTTATGGAGAGAATGTGGTTTAGTAGTTCAAGGAAAAAAAAAGTCTTCGAACTTAAAGAGTGTTTACATTAAAAAATTCAATTTGTCTCACCCAATAATGATGTCTAAGGCTTGGACATGCAATCTGTCACATATGAGACTATTTTCAGTAATACACAATTAATGCATTTCAAATAAGTTCAGTTCTTATTGAATGAATTTATGTCATAAATTGCATTTAATAAGGATACACTACCAATATAAAGATTTTATATACCATCAACAAATTAGAAATCATTATTGGTATACTTTTTTTTAAGATAATGATAATAAAAATCAACGAATTTACAATACATGACTATTTGTGATTGAATATAACAATGTAAAAAACCTTTACAAATTATCAATGTATATATTATTCTTTTGTCATAAATTTAGCAACAAAATTCATTAAGAAAAATTCAAAAGAACTTATTTTGATAATTTTTATTAAGAAAATTATTAAAATAATGTTAAAAAGTTTATGAGCGTTACAAACCAAGTTTAAAAAGCATCAAAACAAGCAGAATGGTCAACGCAACCAAGAAAAAATATAGGAAATATTAATTGGATGCATTAAAAACACAGTTCTAAAGTTATTTTAAAATTTCCTAGGCTTTGATCTTGATTCCTCATATTTAAGGTGTGTGAGAGAGATGGCTTTGAATTACGGGTTTTTTTTTTTTATCCGTAGAAATTGAAGACAGTACCAGAAAGTTTACAACACTCACGCACCCTGCTTTATCAACTTAGCTACGCCCCCTTAGTTTGATATATAATGAGGAATACTTATTATATTAAATGAGGCTCTAAAGAACACATAAAGTAAAGTAAAAGGTAAAGCAGTAAATGACAAAGTAAAGGTCAAGAGAGTGAGAGAAGCAGAACATGTCACCAAATCAGAAACAGAAAACTTGGCTATGGAATGGAATCAAACGCTCAACACTGAATTGCTTTACTTCAGACACAGGATAGAACCATTGCTGGTCCAAACATCCATGAATGTCATTGTGATAATAGCTCATTGGATGCAATGTCCAGAGAATTTTGTCAACCACTGCAATGACATTCTTAATCTTTTTATTCATAATTTTTTAATGTTAAGTATATGTATACTTAACTTTATGGGTTCAGAACTCACACGGTTTGGAGATACATCTAAATAAAAAAAAATAAAAAAAAAAATCCTAACAAGCTAATCACCTCATAGTAGTAATTAACTAATTATAATTTATCATAGACAAGATCTGGATCTCTATTTATATTTAAAATTTATCAATGATTTTAAATATTATAATTAAATGTGGTCAAGATTGTAAAATAAATGCAAGTATTTTTTTTAATAAAATTTAATTTTAGTCCTTCACATATAATTCATTGGTCAACATTCAACACCCTCATCATATCAAAATAAACACCTACACATGTCACTCTATTTTCCTATATTTTTACTTATCTATGTATTTAGATTGTTTATAATAATATTATAAAAGGGACTTGTTATAAATTTACTTTGCTCAAAATATTATACTCTTTGATTAAACATACATATGAAAATGTTAAAAAATGTAAATTCTCCATTTCTTCTTTTTGTAATAGTACCTACTTTAAAACTTATTCTTTTAATAAAATTTTGTAGTCACAATATAAATTCTTCATAATTACGTATGCACTTTTAATTTTACTAGAAGTTAAAACATGAATTTGGGAAACATAATATGGTCAAAACATTTGTTGTTAGGCTTAAACATTACTTATTTGGTGAAAATATGATATTTTTTTATTAAATTAACTTTATTTATTTTAAGTTTTTAACATTACCAATATTATGTACTTTTATTCTTGCAAGTAAATTTGTTGTTAAATAAAAAGACTGAATGAATAAAATCTAAATAAAAATAGAAAAATAAATTATTTATAGGGATAAAATATGTTTAAACATTAATTTTATTATGCTATATAGCAAGAAGGACTTACTATATAAATTTCTTTTTGTTGAGCAGAAAACTTCTGTAAATTTCTTTGTTTAAAATTATTCATTTGTTTATATAATTTAATTGAAAAATTGTAGGTATAGGTATTCTTCATTATACGTAAATCAATTTTTATTTTTTCGCATTTTTAATTTTTACACTTATCATATATAGAGAGGAAAAAAATCCTTTTTATTATATCACTTGTCACGTTTTTTTTTTTTTTTAATTTTTATTTCTCTTCCAATGGTTGAATACATCCTTTAATAATTTCAAGGAATCTTTATCCTTCATAAATTTATAGCAATGATATGTTGGTTACATGGTTGCTATTTTTTTTTATCCGTAGGAATCGAACATGGTACCAGGAGGTTTATAGTAACTCACACACCTTACTCAACCAAATGAGCTAGACTCCCTTGGTACGCGGTTACTGTTTTAGTCAAAAGGAAAAATAAATAACTATATATTTTTATAAGATAGAAAAACGGTTTGAATCAGTAATTATATGAAATTAATATATATTTCAT
Organism: Pueraria montana var. lobata; assembly: GCA_026413185.1. Lineage (NCBI taxonomy): Eukaryota > Viridiplantae > Streptophyta > Magnoliopsida > Fabales > Fabaceae > Pueraria > Pueraria montana. Next base: position 54,548,273 of record CM048656.1, on the reverse strand, counting down.
TTTTTTGGCATGAAATTTCTATATAAATTTCTTTGTTTGAAGTTATGGTTAATTAAAATCAATAGGTTTAGGGTTTACGGTCTTGCTTAAATGGATCCTTTATTGGCTGGTGGGTCATGCTTAAATGGGATATTAGTGCAAATGGAGATCATGTTTTGTAAGGAGGTTTATAATTTTTGCTTGGTAATGTGTGTTCTCAAAAGAGGAATGTTGGTTCTCTGTTTGGCGTTTTGATTTGGGCTGTTTAAATATGTATTTATGTCTTAAATTGGACACTTCTTGTGCTCAATTTAAGATTTATTTTAATGAATTTATGCTTATAAAAAATACTGAATAGGTATACGAATTATTCTGAATTTTTTTTATTAGGTTTTAAACTAGAAAATTTTGTAATTAGATCCTTGATCTTGTAAAATTTTTGCAACCGTGTCCCTAGAGTTTTTAAAACTCTCACAAATTGTTATTTTCTTACAGCAATTTGGGCACATGCAGGTAATCCTTCGCTGGATGCCTAATGGTTATCCCACCTCCGAGGCACATGATGTGCAGTTTGCTAAGTAGGCAGTTCTCTATGGCAAGATGTACATATTAGAAGAGGAGGAGGAGAGGAGGAAGACTCATTGCTAGTGATGTTATGGCTTTTTAGACTTATTTAATATTATTACATGTTATGTTAGATTTAGGCTAAAATATCCTTTTAATCTTTTATGTTTTTAGTAATTCTCGCTCTGGTCCTTTATGTTTTAAAATTCTTGTTTTGGTCCTTTAAGTTTTAGAAAGGAACTAATTTTGTCCATCTGTCAGCTTCACGCAAATACCCTTAACGTCTTTTACTTTTTAAAATAATTAATTTTAACATAATGGTAGTTAAAAACCACCATAATATTTAAATTAATTATGTTATCATAAAATAATTCATTTAAAGATTATGACAGTTTTTAATCGCTACTATAATAATTTTAATTTACAAAAAAACCTAAATATGAAGAACTTATCCCTAAATCCCTAATCTTCACATTAAATCCAACCAATTTCAAAATCCAATCATCACACACACACACGAAATCCGATCTTCTCTGCTTAAGATTTCACCATTGAGCCTCATCCTCACACATGTACACCCCATAAACTAGGGATGGCAAAATGGCTTGGCCCGCCCAGCTTGTGGCCCGCCATAGGTAGACGGGGTAGATAGCTTGGCCCGTCCCACCTAAAAGTGAGTTGGCGGGCTGGCCCGCCAAATTTGGAGAAAAAAAGAAAGTTCAAGTTTTTTAATGTATTGCAAACAAGACAAATAAAATGACATTGCATCATTTGTATCATAAAAGGACAACAAAGAGCATTTTTGTTGCTGTGAAGTGTGAACACAATTAAAAACAATTGCAATATTTTTCCATTTTCTTCAATAAACCACAAACTAATAGTCTTTCAACACCACAAGTTCAACATCATCATGAAGAACATCCTACATAGGCTTAAATATTGTACCATTTCATTCAAAAGTTCAACACCACAAACTAATAGTCTTTCAAAAATACACCACAAAATACTAATAGTCCCTAATAACTTATGTTATTTCAAATATATTATTTAAAAAAAAAAGGTAGTGGAGGGCCAGCGGGCTAGCCCACCCCGTCCCGCCTATGGCTCGGCGGGTTGGCGGGTTGGCGGGCTAGGCAGGGCGGGCATGACGGGTTGGTGGGCTAAAGACCTCATCCCTCTAAATTTGTGGTGGGCTGGCAGGCCGGCCCGCCTAGCTCGGTCCACTTTGTCATCCCTACCATAAACCCCTCGATTTAAAAATAAAATCTTTTGCCCTTTTTTGCTTCAATTTTGATGTGGGTGGGTTCTCAATCTCGAAATCAAAACGAGAACAAAATTTGTGAATTGCGCGAGAAGGGACAAGGGATGAAAAGGTTGGAAAGAAAATAGAGAAGGGAAAAAGGAAAAAATTGTTATGATTTGTGGGAAGAGGAATATTCAGTTTGTAGAGGAAGAGGAAAAGGATTGAGTTTAGGTGTAATTGGGGTTTGAGAATTGTGAAGGTTTGTTGAAACTTCTCTCTTTGCTTTGATCGGTTTGTTAAAACCTTGAAACCGTGTTTGGTGTTGGATGGATGAAAGTATGGCCCAAGATGAACATGTAGAAGAGCAATTGTTGCAGGCCATTACTCTCATCTCCCCTTTCCCCTTTAACCCTACCGTTCTACATAATTTTGAATCATTAATTACAATAATTCATTTTAAGATAGTGACAGTTAAAAACCACCAGTATGTTAAAATTAATTATTTTAAAATTTAAAACACTAATGGTGTTAGTATTAAACTGACAAAACGATCATTTTGGGTAACATTGTAATCTTAAAGGACTAAAACAGGAATTTTAAAAGATAAAGAACCAAAACGGGAATTACTAAAAACATTAGGGACCAAAAGGATATTTTAGCCTTAGACTTATTTTGTATTGTTTCTTTATTTTTTATGTATTATTTTCATGTTAAGTTACACTTATTTTGTCCTAGTATTGATATAGGTTCATACAGGTGTTAATATCTATAATTGAAATTTGCAATACACAATGAAAACATGTTTCCATTGTGTAATTTTAACACAATATTCAACAGAAACGTGTTTCATATTTGCATTGCGAAGGCGTTAAGGACATTTTCATCAAAAAAATTCTAAAAAAAACATAAGGAGGTGAACTTAGTAGAAATAGAGTGAGAACAACACTTCCCCTGTCAAAATTGTAGCATTTTCAAAGCCTAGAAAAATAAAGGTCCAACCAGAGCAAGCATTTTAGCAATACACCAAAGACAAACCTTTAAAAAACGAATAGGTATACGCATGCTTGATTCACAACTTCTTATTGGTATCATCTCTCACTATTTGCTTCTTCTTGCTCTACATTTTTCCTCCCTCGAGATGTATGCTAATTAGAAAGTGGCGTACGTACCCTTTTGTTTTATCGTTTGAGTGGTGGTCTTGTCTTTTGAATTTGAATGGAATGATGTTTGCATATTCCACTCCTTAACTGTTGGGCCTGGGCTTATGGGCCTCGCACGGTCCAACATCATTGATCATATATATGAAAATTTGGAAAGAGAGAGAGAGAGAGAGAAGAAAAACATGGATGCTACCATATATGATATTAAATATTATTAATTTGAGACAGCTTTGCATATTCTACAAACATTATCGTGTCTTGTGATAATTGACCTATACACCTAGAAGAAAAGAAACCACCACAAATGAGAGATAATATATATCTTAGGTATTAGAAAAATATTGAATGGCTAGCCTCTTAGCTATATATACTCTCCATAAAAAAAAGATGGTTCCCCTTTAAAATGAAGTCCAGTCACCATCCGTTAAATAACAATAGAAAGTAAGGTCAAAAGATGCATTCTACTTTTTCAATACGAAGCAAGGAAAGTTTGCTTGAATTTTTAATGTGTACTGACTCAATGTTACAAAAAATTTAAGCATGAAAAGTGTACGAATTGGCGTGACATTATTTCAACCATGAACCTTAGTAATTGTTTATCAGACGGATGTATTAAAAATTGCAACACAATTTTCTGGAGGAAAAATGATAAATCAGAAGCATTGAAGATTTGGGAGCTAGGGAAAAAGATGGGGGTGACTTACGAAGGTGACGAAAATAGAATGGTGGAAAAATTGGCAATTATGGAGAAAAGGGATAGCGATGGCTTGGAGGAGATCAGAAGGGCGTGTGAGAAGGGGGATAACAGAGGTGTTAAATGAAGATACTGTCATACAATGTTAGGGGATTGGGTGGGAGAATTAAGGCGAAGTTTGTTAGAAGGATTGTTCAAAAGGAGGAGGTCCAAGTTCTATGTATTCAAGAGACGAAGAGAATAGCTTTTGACAGGTCTTTTTGTTTTTCTCTGTGGGGCGATCCAGATATGGACTGGATCATGTCACCTTCAGTGGGAGCTGCCGGCGGATTGCTATGTATTTGGGATACAAAATTCCTCCAAATGCAGAGTCATTTTTTGGGCGATGGTTACATCGGGTTAGAAGGTATGTGCAAGGAGAATGGTGAACAAGTGGTGATCGTTAATGTCTACTCATCATGTGATATTAGAAAAAAGAGGAAACTGTGGGAGGAACTCAAGGAGAAAAGAAGGAGTAGCAACTGCAGCTCATGGTGTTTGTCGGGGGATTTCAACTGCATCAGAAGTTTAGAGGAAAGGAGTGGTGGTGTTGGGCTGCAAGGGGGCTTGGGGGAAATGAGGGAGTTCAACAATTTCATAGAAGATCTTGAGGTAGAAGATTTACCGTTGGTTGGAAAGAGATTCACTTGGTATAAACCTAACGGAAAAGCAAGGAGTAAGATTGATAGGGTGTTAGTGTCAAAAGAGTGGCTAAACACGTGGCCGGGAAGTACACAATATGTTCTTGAGAGGAATATCTCCGACCATTGCCCTATAATGGTGAAAAGTTCCAATGTGAACTGGGGGCCTAAACCGTTTAGAGTTTTGGACTGTTGGTTCTTGGATAAGAGATATATAGAGAAGGTAAAGGAGGTATGGGGAGGGCTAAAGATAGAAGGTTGGGGAGCTTTCGTTGTTAAGGAGAAGTTAAAAGCTTTGAAATTTGCTCTAAGGAGATGGAACGAAGTGGAATTTGGTGATGTGGGGATGAGCCATAAGAAGATTAGTCTACAATTAAATGAACTGGAGGAAAAGGAAGACACTCATGCATTGAGTGAAGAGGAGTCTATCAGGAAAAAAGAGTTACAAGAGGAGTTCTGGAGGACGGTGAGATGTTGGGAGTCATTGAGTAGACAAAAGTCTAGAGTTAAGTGGTTAAGTGATGGTGATAAGAACTCCAAGTTTTTCCACACTACGATAAATTGGAGAAGAAAAAAGAACACTTTGAAAGGCTTATTGTTGGAGGGTGTATGGGTGGAAGAGCCCGTAAGAGTGAAAGAGGAAGTTAAAAAATTCTTCGAATTGAGATTTTTGGAGGTTGAGGAAGAAAGACCGCTTTTGGAGGGGGTAAGTTTCAAGCAAATCTCTTTGGAGGATAATTTGGCGCTTGTGGCTAATTTTGAGGAGATGGAGATTAGGGAGGCCGTGTGGGAGTGCGGGAGCTCAAAGTGTCCTGGCCCCGATGGATTTAACTTCAAATTCATTAAAGCTTTTTGGGAAATAATAAAAGTGGATATGATGAAATTCATTGAAGACTTCCATGAGAACGGAGTTCTTCCTAGAGGGTGCAATTCTTCTTTTATTTCTCTTATTCCAAAGGTGGAGGGGTCATACCAATTGGGGGACTTTAGGCCTATTTCCCTTGTGGGGTGCATGTATAAGATTCTGGCAAAAGTTCTCTCAAACGGATTAAAGAAAGTCTTGAGTGGTGTTGTGGATCAAAGACAAAGCGCTTTCTTGAGTGGTAGATCATTGCTGCATAGCGTGTTAGTGGCAAATGAGGTGGTGGAGGAGGCTAAAAGAAAGAAGAGAAAGTGTCTCTTGTTCAAAGTGGATTACGAGAAAGCGTATGACTCGGTGAGTTGGAGTTTTCTATTGTATATGTTTAAAAGGATGGGATTTTGTGATACATGGATTGTATGGATGAGAGCTTGTCTGGAGAGTAGCTATGTGTCTGTCCTGGTTAATGGTAGCCCCACAAGTGAGTTCAAAGTTTCTAAAGGGCTTCGACAAGGAGACCCATTAGTTCCTTTCTTGTTTAACGTGGTGGCGGAAGGGCTTTGTGGATTGATGAGAGAAGCGATTGATTCAGAACTCTTTTCTAGTTTTTTGGTGGGAGATAAAAGAGTGCCAACTAATCTCCTACAGTACGCTGACGACACTATATTCATTGGAGAGGCTTCTTGGAAGAATGTCTTGACCATAAAAAGCATCCTAAGGTGCTTTGAGTTGGCATCGGGCTTAAAGGTAAATTTTCTCAAAAGTAGATTCGGGGTAACTGGGGAAGATTCGGAGGTTGTAGAGAGATACGCGGATGTTTTAAATTGTAAGTTGCTCAAAATACCTTTTGTTTATCTTGGATTGCCCATAGGTGCAAACCCAAGAAGGGTGACGACTTGGGATCCTATTGTTGAAAAGTTCAAAAATAAGTTGTCGGGTTGGAAACATAAAATGCTTTCGTTTGCAGGGAGAGTCTGTCTTATTAATTCCGTCCTGTCATCTCTACCTTTGTATTTTATCTCTTTCTTTAAATTGCCTTGTCAAGTTTTGAAGAGTATAGTCACAATCCAGAGGGATTTTTTGTGGGGGAGTGAGGTGGGTAAAAAGAGAGTGGCTTGGATCAGTTGGGATAAAATTTGTATGCCAAAAACTTATGGGGGCCTAGGTATAAAAAAAATTGGTGTGTTCAATGATGCCCTTCTTGCAAAATGGAGATGGGAACTTTTTAGGGAGCGTGGTGATTTGTGGTGTGAGATTTTGTTGTCAAAATACGGTGGTTGGAGAGGTCTATTAAAAAATGAGGTGGACAAAAAAGCTTCTTTTTGGTGGAGAGATTTGCGTAAAGTTTGCGGGGGGGGGAGGGGGTAATGAAAATAATTGGTTTGATAGGTCTATAGAGTGGAAGGTGGGAGTTGGGAATAAAGTGTGCTTTTGGCACGATTGCTGGATCAGGCAGCACTCATTAGCATTTGAATACCCGCGTGTGTTCCTCAATAGTAATCAAAAGGACCATTCGATTCAAAGTGTGGGGGAGTGGGATGGTGATTTCTGGAGATGGAAGTTCTCTTGGCGTAGAGGGTGGTTCGATTGGGAGCTGGATATGGTTGAGAATTTCTTAACTTCTGTTGGGAATGTAAGGATGTATAGGGGTGAGGATGACACTTGGATATGGAAGGGAGATAGTACGGGGATATATTCTGTGAGATCAGGGTATGCTGTTCTGCTTGATTCACTGGCTCATGGTCAACAAGAGGATATTTTTGCACTCATTTGGAGAATGAAAATTCCACCTAAAATCAGTACTTTCACATGGAGGGTTTTGAGGAATATTATACCAACAGCTGACAACATAAGAAGGAGGAACATAGTTGTGCCAAATTGGGACTTTAAGTGCCCTTTTTGCGGTCTCGTTGAGGAATCTGTGTCTCATGTTTTGTTTTGTTGTGGATTGGTGACTGATATCTGGGTTACATGTTATTCATGGTGTAATATTTCTTCAGTGTTGCCAGAAGAAGCTGCGCAACACTTTTGGCAACATGTCTTGTTCAAGTCTTCAGCAGCAGCAAATTGTAAGTGGCGAGTTATGTGGTGTGCTGTGACGTGGGTCCTTTGGAACTGGAGAAATAATATAGTTTTCAGAGGGGCTGTTTTCCATAAAGATAAAGTGGTACATGATATTCTCTTCCAGTGTTGGTCATGGCTTCAATCAGGGGATCAGGGATTCAACTACACATTCGTTCAGTGGTCTGCATGCCCTGGGACTTGCATCTACGGATGAGTTCTACGAACTGCTATGTCGATCATATCAGGGTCTTACCTACCGTGTCAAGGAACCTGGCTATCAGAAGGTTGTGTGATGATCTGGAGCTGTCAGATTGGTTTCTAGTGGTGTATAATATCAGAGCTTTGGCCATGATAAGTGTGCAGGCCCTCATACTGGCTTTGCCCTTCGGGTTGAGGTGCAATTTTATCCTTACTTCATGGCTCTCGCTGCAGTTGGTGGAAAGGAGAAGTGGGCATGCAGAATAACCGGAGTCTTAGATTCACTACTGGTATCTTACCATATGCACTTTAATTTTGTATATTCTAAGATTCTAGAGGGTGGCAAGCTAATTCCGTTAATTCTTGGTTCAATTTTGAGAAGTAGGGGTAATTTTACATGGGTGAAAATTGCCTCTGCTTGTTCAGGGGTGGGGTCTTGTTCGTGTATTGCTCAGTGTTTCGGGCACTTCTTGTGCTGTTTAGTTAATATATATTATTCACCTTTGCCTATCAAAAAAAAATTCATCAATTTACTACTCACTACTCGTTACCAAGTGCAATTTAATCGGTTGCCTAGCTTTTGTCACTTTCTTCTCATAAAACTTTTTGTGACAAATAGCAGTTTTCATTTTGAATTTGTTATCAAACAATTAAACTTTTATATCTTCCAACAAGCATTTTATTGAACTTCCTTTCAAACATGCATTAACAACCATATATAATTGAAAGGTTTGATGAAAGTTGAGTAGACTTTATTGTTAAATTGAAATTGAAATGGTCGGTGATAAATCCTAAATATGATAGGTAACAGAGAACATTCCCATGATTTGGAAAGATTCTTTTGTAGATTTGATCAGATATTCATTATAAGTTGACACACACACATATTTCAAATGAAAAATAATTATTTAACATATATATATATATATTTACATAGTCATGTGATATTTTTTTAATAGTCATATAACTTTAAAAAAAATTGACCATTTATGTATATAAATTTATTCTTTTCATGTTCATATAAAAATTGTTCTCTCTCTCTTTATATATATCAATTAATTAACTTACATAAATCATGTAAGCTCTCTTGCATTTGGACAAATTTTAAGAGTTTCACAGATTTAGGGTTATGAAATTGTATGCCACCAGTTGTACCAATGTAATCTCATACAAAAGACACAAATCTTGTGCCTTTGTTTTTGATAATTAGGAATCGAAAACAAGTACGGGAGGGTTTAGAACAACTCACATACATTTGTTTATACATCATGAATTAATTACCGTATTTTATTAAGGGTCTTGCTAACCAGTGCCCTTAGAGCAATGGTTAAGGAATTAAAAAGAATAAAGTATTTATTGTGGAATTTACAGGAGAGCGTAAAAAAAATCATGGGCAGCACAATTTTTCGCTTCCCAATAAAAAAATTTCTCCTTTTAATTCCTTAATCAGTGTCATAAGGGCATTGGTTAGCATTTGCCTTTTATTAAATAGTAAAGTTATATTTTCTTATTACATCTCTCTCTTGATGTTATAAGAAAATTTAGAATTATTTTATTTAAAATATTTTTAATTTAAGGTTGGTATTACCAATGCCAAACATGCTTTTGGAAAGAGTGTCGATTGTGATGTTGGCTAAGAAGCAAGAGATCTCACCAGTAATTAATGACACTTGATAATGAAAAGATTTACGTAGTATTATATATATAATGGAGTTGACCGATCTCATAATCATGTGTACTTTAATCTTCAATCAATAAGAAAGCATTAACACTTTATTTTTCGAATATCTTCTATGATACTGCGTTAACACTTGTCACATTTATAGTAGCTCTTTTTATATAGAGCTTTAATTTATATACAATTGCCATTGCCACTAGCACTTTGATATAAGCATGCATGAAGCACATTGCTTACAAGCAAAGATGAAAATCACGATCACTCCTCTTTAAACGTAATTAATTTTAAATCATTAAATATAATTAAAATAATTTTCCTGTAAGTTTTAAATTAGAATATAAGTTTAATATATATGCACAGTTAGTATGATTTTTTTTTAATAAACAACTATTATTCAATGATTTAAAATTAAAAAAATTATACTAACTGATTTATAATTAGTTTAAGAATATATGTAATGATACAAAAAAAAAATTAACTATTCTGTGAGAACTATTATTCTTAAACAAATTTATTCTTAAAATTAAGAGAGAGAGACTACAGTACTACTTTAGTTTAAGAATATATGTAATGATACAAAAAATGGTTAAAACAAACAGCTTTAATAATCTATATAAGAAGCTATAGTGAGAACCACAGTTTTGGTGTGAAATCAACCGTATATGTAATTATCAACACGCATGACATCCAACTTCAGCTTAGTAAATGTGATATGATAGGAAACAAGAAATTGCCACCAACATGTTTTTGGTTTTTGCTTGAAATGCCGGTCCTGCTGCTAACACTAGGGATGACAAAATGTACCCGAACTCTATGGATACCAGCAAAATATCCGCAAGTGGATCAAATAAATACCTGTTTATTGGGGCTGGGATTGGAAATAAGTATTTACCCGCAAAAAATTTGTGGGGATGGGTGCAGGTACGGGTACTATAGTACCCGTCCCGCCCCGCACCTACCATATATATATATATATATATATATATTAATATAATTAAAATTGTGGGGAGTATTTTTTTTTGTTAAAAAATAATTTTATATTTTCCATAAACTATAATTATCTTTATAATGTTGTTTATTTATTACTTAAGTTTGGACGAATTAATGTTATGTTTGCTTGTTTTTAATATTATGTATGGATACTTTTAATATTATGTTTGGATTATTTAAGCTTGATTTTCAATTTACTTGTATTAATTTTTTAATTAATATTTTTTTTATTGATTTATTAACTTCATACATTAGTAAAGTGGGTAACGGGTGCGAGTATAGGTATATAGGTACCCAACGGATACGGAAATGTAGATTAAAGTTGCTACCCGCACGGGTATGGGGACGGTTACTATAAGACCCTACCCAGACCCTACCCCGTTGCCATCCCTAGCTAACACTAATCAAAATTAAGGAAGACAATTCACTAATCACTTGTACGTTGTCTGTTGAATGTTTATTTTACACACAACCACACATTGCAATGGCCACATGTCTTGGTGAATGGATGCATAAGATACGCAACTCATTAATGTTCATTGTTCTATATATAGAGTCATGGAATGGTTTCACTATCATTTATGTGTCAGTTCAGATGGCCCCAATCTCTTAAATACATTAGCACTTCCTATTGGAAGTTTGTAATGCTGGAATTTGTACATTTCTTATTCACATGCGTGATACCAATAGCTATCCAAGGATTTCTTTTATTTTTTTTAGTTCTAAGGAAGATTCTTTTTGGGGTGCCAAGGGTATCTCTTGAGAGGAGTTAGGCTTAAAAGTTAGTTAGTTAAAAGCTTATAAATTATACGTTAGAAATTGAAAAGTTAAAAATTTATAAGCTAATTTATTGAATTAAAAGTGTTTAATGATATTAGTTAATAAATTAATTGATAAATGTAAAATTAGTGAGAGTGACATGGTAAGCAAAAGAATTTCTAAAATGAAAAAAAAATAGTAAAAAGAGATTTAAAAAAAAGTTTATAAATTATAAGCTAGTTGAATAAAAATAAAAAAAAGATATTATAAGTTATTAAAATAAACTTATGTATAAACAAGTTTATTCTTGTTAAACCAACTTATAAATTAGTCAAATTAGTTTTGAAGTTATTAGAATGACTAATAAAAAATACTCAAAGACCAATCTCTCAGAGAATACGAAGATTATAAAAAATTGTCGATTTTTCAATAGATATTTTTTTCATATATGTACGAACCACAAATGACACAGTGATAAGAACAAAGGATACAAGTTATTATTATTGCATACCCCAGCTCCGAAAAAAATGCATTCTTGGTTGCAAATAATCAATATCAATATATATAAAATTTACGAATCCAAAAACAGCTTCGAAAAACATGTGACGAAATAAGGCTGCTTTTTAAGCATTGGATGACACGTGTCATCATTTTATATTTCGAAATTGTTTGGTTCGATTACGGACGAAATTCAAATTCAAATACATTTAAGTCTCATTAATTTATTAGGAATCAATATCAATATATAAACAGCTTTAGTAAATTAATTAATCATTTGAATCGATTTTCTCATAAAATATTTTTAATTGAATTTTAAATACAAATCAATTAATATTAATCGATTATTTTATCAATCAATTTTAATTGATTGCCCCAAAAACATTGTTTATAATAATAATAATAATAATAATAATAATTATTATTATTATTATTATTATTATCTGGATACTGGATATTATACTTTTAAAAATTGATTAATTTTAATTGAAATTAATAATTTTTCGGGTCACTTGATTTTAAATTTGATTTTAAAATTATAATTAATATTTTAATATTAGCTAGATATAAGGGAAGGCATGTGGAGTGATACCATGGACCACTTAATTTTAAATTTGATCATTACATATTCATAAAAATATTAAAATTATTTAATTCATAAAACTATTAAGAATATTTAATTTAAAGAAATTATGATCAACGTATAATTTGATTCAAATTAATTGATAACATTATTATTGATTAATATATATCCTGAAATTTTGATTCAAATTAAGGTAATTAGAGTAATTAGTAATATTCAAGATTTCAAGATTCAATTGTTTCTTTTTTAAACATTAAATATGCATTATAAATAATATTGAGTGAACATTGAACCTCTGAACATTCCTTGCGAAAGCTTCTTCTTTTACTGTGTAGAAAAACTTTGTTATCATCATTGTTAGAGATTATTCACCATCTATCATTATTTCTTTTGTTATCATTGAATTCATTTGTTTTTTATTTTATTTTATAGTTTCATATTTTTCTTATCTTCTTGATTTAAGATAAGTTTCTACCTCTTTATTTATTCTCCTGAATACATTTTTTTTAATATTTAACATTTTTTGTTGTATTGTATTGATCCAGATTATATTGGAATTTTCAAGGGACTGGAAGTATATTGGTTGGGATGGAAAAAATAGCATCATGGCATCAAGAAGACACAAGGGAGCTTTTAAAGAGGCTTAGAGTAGATTGTCACGTGTACTTGGTAGTAGGTCAATGAAAACTGTAATGAAGACAATAGCTTTTGTTCTTATGTTTTATCTAAAAATTTTAAGCATTTTTGTATAGCTAGCTAATTGTATTTGTTGTTGTACAAGCATGGGTTGTTATGAGATTTTTGTATGGTAGTTGGGTCTTCTTACACATCTTATATTTAGAAAATGGCCTATTTCAATAATAATATTCATTTAATGTCATATTTGAGTTATCAAAAAAAAAATGTCATATATGAATTAGAATGTTTTTAATAAACTAAAATTTATTAATCGATTCAAGTATTTGCAAAGACTTTTATATTTTAATTTTTTTATACTCAAATTAATTTATATTTTTAATATCAATAAACTAGGATTTTATATAAGGTATATGTTTATTTTAATACGACATTTTAATTCAATATACTAAAATTTATCAATCATTTAAAGTATTTATAAATACATATAGAATGTGAAAAAATATGTATATTTTAATGTATTTAAAATTTTAATTTATTGATATTAAAATAAATTAGTATATAAAAGTCATTCAAAACTTTTAATTTACAAAGTTTAAAAATTAATTTTAATTGATCAAATAATTAATACTAATTTGAATATGTATCTTTATATTTGATGTTAATTATGAAATTGAGTATTAGTTAAAATAATTTAAAAATATTGACTGGATAATGAATTAAAAAATCTTTTTTTATAACGAATACAAAATCTTAATATATTATTTTGCATTATGATTCATAATATGCAAAAAATTAAAGTCATTTATTTGAATAATCTATTAAAAGAATCTTAAAAATAAGAGAAATATAGTCTGCAACAAATTACACAAACCCAAGTTAACTTTTACATAATTGAAGCAATTAAGGACAATTATCAATATAATTAAATGTAATTAGCCTAATCAATGATTGAATGACCATTAATTATTAATTCTAATTCTGATATGTGGTTTTCTAATTAACTATTCAGAGTATCGAAATGAATAAATGGTTCTATAAAAAAATGAATAAACGGTATTTAATAATATAAATTTAATAATATAATTTATCCAATTATTGTTAGAATGACCACTAATTGCTAATTCTAATAATGTTTTTTTAGAGGATAATTCTAATAATGTTATTTGCTAATTAATTGTAAAAAAAAATTGATATATTATTCTGAATACATAAACGAATAAACAATGACTAATATTATATATTAAAAAAATTTATATATTTACAAGTATATATATATATATATATATATAAGTTTTTTATAATAAAAATGTACATTAATATATAAAATATGCAATCATTAAAAACTTTTAATTTAAACTGCTATCAAATAAACATTGCATCATCATCATGGCATCAAATTTTTTTAACATTATCTATTATAGTTTTTTTTTACAACAATTTATGTCTATGTGTTGCATATGGGTATTTATATATCTAACTGAATAATTAAGTTTTATAATAGTAAGTTTCTTTTAATTGCAAAGCATGATATTTTTTTTGTTTATATATATATATATATATATATATATATATATATATATATATATATATATATATAACCTTCTTATATTGTTAAAATTAATGATGATAAAATTATAAATAAATAGAAATGCGTATGAGACCACTTTGTAGGTAAGGCGTGGGAAAGTGTTGTAAGTTTTCTAATCATTTTGAAAATCTATTTTTATTTCATTCAAATCAATTAAATTGTATGTGAAAAATAAATACAATGGACACCAAATAACATTGTGATACATATATAATAGTTAAAATTTGGTATTAGTAAAAAATGTAAGTGGCGTGATTTTTTATTGATACAAAACTATACTATGCTTGAGAGGGTTTTCAAATGTTATAAATCATTTAATTGATTTCATTTTGTTTTAAAATAAATCTTTTCAAATTTATAATAAACCACAAATTGATGTCAAACACTTAGGTTATTAACGTATATTTAACAAGTTCTTAAATATGTTTCTGGTCACTTAAATGATGAGGAATGATGAGTTATTAATTTTGAAATTCTGGTCCATTCAATTATTTAGATTTATAGTTTTATTATGAATATGTCTGCATTACTGACGCACCCAATTCAAATTAAAATTTACAATAACAATTGAAATTAATTTAAATTAAATAAAATTAGTTATCACTATAATTTAGTGGTCTAATTATGTTTTTTTTCCATAAAAAATCTAACTAATTTTGATTCCCATAAAATTTTCCATTTTTTAAATATATATTGTGTTAATGATATTGTCATTATATTTACTCTATTAAATGAGAAAAAAAATCATGAACACCAGAACATATAGCCTCTTACTCTTTTTCTTCCATATCTCACTCTAACTTTAATCTTAAAAGAAGTAGATTTTATGAAGCTAATAGCTAAATGAAGCTTTTTACAGCTTAATGCAGAGCTTATTCATCCATTCCCCTCTTCAAATTTCAACTCGACCTAATATATATATATATATATATATATATATATATATATATATATATATATATATATATATATATATATATATTTAAAAATTTTCATTGATTTCTCAATTTGAGTACCTCATCACCGACTTTTCCATTAAATAATTCTAACATATTTTAGTTTATTTTAAATTATGTTTATTTATTGTGAATTCTTCATTTATTTTTAAATTATTTATTTTAGAAAATTTTAAAAATATTAATTATTTTTCATTTTTGGAATTTTCATTACATAAAATAAAAGAAAGTTACTAAATTTTTATTTTTATTGATATATTCTTCCATTGAGTGAGACAATTAATTTAAATAAATTTATTTGTCTTTTACCAAACAACTTTTAACTTAAAAGGAATTTTAAAACTAAAATAAATTAAAATTATCAAACAACATCTACTTTATTTTTAAAAGCTGTTATTTTAAGCTTTAAATTTAAAGTAGTTTTTAAGCCAAAAAAAAAAAAAGCCAAACATAGCCTTAGTGTCTTTTCAACAATTTAATTGACCCTTCAGCTTACTATTCTTTTTTTTTATAATTACTCTTTTTTACTAGTGCAAGGCAATATATAATGCATGTGAGATTTAATTTTTTTTTATTAGTTAAAAAATTAGTTCTAAAACCAAAAAGTCCATGAAATCAAATAAATCAATTTACAAAAAAAGTTGCATATTAAATTTATAGAACTCAATATAACCTATGATACGTCGACAAAGAAAATATCAAAAGTTGCTCTTTTTTTTTCTTTTCAATTTAGCTTATTAAAAATTCTATTAATAATTTTTTTTCTGTTCGATATTGCAAGTTTATAACGACTTAATATATACATCCATTTGTAACATGCTTCTTTGTGTTTTTATCTAATATCTTTAACATGAATGTTTTATGAAAAAAAAGGCTATGCACTGAGTTTTACACTGTCATCCAATCATAACTCACCTTTTATGGTAAGTTTGTTGACTTTTACATAATTATCTTAAAAGTCATATTAACGGTAATTTGTGATTGAATAACAGTTAGGGACGGATCCAGAGGGGGACGGGTAGGGGCGCCAACCCCTCCCCTCTCTCAAGATTTTTCGTGTATATACATATATATTTTTAAATTAATTAGTGTAAAATTAATTGTGTATGTTATTATTATAATACTAGTTAAGGTTAACTAGTGTAAAATTATGTAAAACTAGTTGTATTTGTTGTTATTATTGCAATAGTTAAAATAATAACTAGTGTAAAATTATGTAAAACTAGTTGTGTGTTTGTTGTTATTATGGTAACTGTTAAGGTTATTATCATTTAAAATAAAAAATAATTTCAAATTTACGTGTAAAAATAGTAAATATTTTTTTAAAAAATTATTATTTATTAAAAGTTAAAAATTTAAACAATTATAAAAGAAGAAGAAAAAAATCCAGCCCCCCTTTAATAGATTTCTGGATCTGTCCCTGATGACAGTGTAAAATTGTTTTACACCGTCAGTACATCACCATTAAACTCATGTTTTATTCTACATTTTCAATTATAATTAATGTCAAATGTTACTCAAGTTTAATATATAAATATTGAACATTATATGAAAAATATGAAACTCAGCTAAAAGCATAATATCATTTTGTGCAAACATAATTAAATATTAGTGGTATCATTATATTTTTTTATATTTTACCTCTCATTTACTTATTATTTTATGCTTCAATGAAATATTAATATATAAATAAATTTTTACATATTTAAAATTTTTACAATTTTATGACATCCATACAGTACGCGAGTTTATAGCTAATAATTTTAAAAAAAATATGGGATATAAGAACTTAAAATTTTAGTATCATAGATTTAGTTAATTATTATAGTATTAATTATAATATTTGTTATCTTTGGTAAAGGGTAATATCATAAAATGGATAAGAAACGCCCCCCCACAGCCCATCTCTTAATTCTAATCAATAATTGAAACTGCAAATGCGTTCAGGAAAATATAAATAGCTACACTTTAGATCCACATATATACATAAACTTCTCCAGAGGGGTAGATTTGTAACTTCAGCAAAATTGGGAAGCAACATAGTCTTACTTTATAGCATGCCAGAGCTACATGGGTATTTACAAATTACAACTATAATAAAATAATTTGGATGCTACTTCTAACAATAATAATTAACTAAATCATCTCCTTCATGTATTTGTTTTAATACTGATTGATTAATTAATTTGTAGCAGCACTACTCTAAGTAATGTTTATTCTATGAAGAGTCTACTCTTTTTTAAGCAAACACAAACTTTTTCATAGACAACTACTATAAGAAACTTAGGATAAAGAGTTGAGAGAGAGAGAGATCAAAGGCTTTTGCTTTTGGTTTTGGCAGTAGGTCACATGGATCTTCTTTAGGATTCAGAATAGTGAAGTAGTTTCGGTTGTCAGATTAAAATTGGCAAAGGTTATATACTCATATTGAAATTTCAAACACCATCACTAACATTATAGTAACTTTTATTTTATTTTATTGTAACTTTATAGTAACATTTTATTTTTCTTTCCCTACCACCTCTTTAGCTTCTCTCTTCTTGGACTGTGTGCAAACTCAGAATCCTACTTCCCCCCAACCCCACTACTCTTTTGTAAACTCCCAGCTAGATTTGGCTCTTTCTTTCAACCCATAAAACGACATGCCTCACTCACTGCACCATTTTTCATCTCTCGTCAGTACTGAAGTCAGCCACGCCCCTTTCATTAGCTGAACTTTCTCCAAAAACCTTTTTCCATGCAATTTTTTCCAAGACATGATATCATGATTCCAAAGCACCAACATGAAATTAAAAAAAAAAAAATGTGTGCTTAAAGAATGCAAACAGAGAATCCTATTTTTATCCGTGGCCCCATACTACGTGCCAGAGCTGGAAATCCACTTAGGGGCACGTACATATATAGTATATAGTATATAGTATTTTATTTCAACCTAGCAAAAAAAATATATTTATTTTGCATAACACTAAAGTGTAATGTAATAGGAAAGAAGTTGCAACCAATCAGACTTGGATCTAATCAACTAGACTAATTTTTTATAATGTGTGAAATCAAGATTTAAATTCCTGTTAAGAAAGATGTTTATATTTTTTTTTCACTCCGTCGAAAAATCTGGTTAATCATCTTAAAGATATTCATATTTAGCTACCAGTATTTTGAATGTGATTTTATTTGAAAGAAGATATTTATGGAGAAAAAAAATAGCAAAGAAGTTGCACTGCTACTCAAAGTCCACCAACTCTTGATGATCATGACTTAAGTAAATGTGTTCAAACTTTTTATACACCAATCTACATCATAAACACAAATTGGAAAAACTGGTAGGGAAAAAAAAAAAGAAGGTTGAGCTAAGCCTAATTAATGAACTTATAATTACTTATCATAATAACTTTTTCAACCTCAAATCATTTATAATGTCCAAAAATCAATTTTGGGAATTTTGATTGATTAATGAAACTGGTGCTGCTGATCAGGCCAGGGCCAAAAATTCTGCTGCTCATCAATGTTGTGGAACATGTTGCAGAAGCTCTCATCTTGGAGATCTGACCTTGATGAGCATTGGAGGAGTTGAGTAATGCTTGTAGGCTTAAGGGAAGTGGGTAAAAGGCTTTTGCCATTCTGAGAAGACACAGGACTGTTCATCACTGGTGTTCTTGAGAGATCCAAATTGATGTCTGAACTGTTGTTGCTGCCATTGCTCCAAGAACCCTCAGTTTCTTTCTTGAGACTAGCTGTTCCGGTTTCACAGCAGTCTTTACTTTTTAGAGTTTGTAACTGCAAACACACAACACAGTAAAAAAAAGTGTAAAACCAAAACTGTTTGTTCATGTCTCAACACACAGCTTTTGATTCCAAAGCCTTCTTCATGTTTTTGTTTGTTCCATGTGAAGGATCAAATGCAACCTTGTCTTTTTCATAGCTAGCTAGCAACGTGGAATAGTTATAACACAGAGTTTTCAATTGGAAAAAGGAAAGCAAACATTACTATTAATTCCCAGTTCTCAGTTCTGACACTGTCACACTGACTCTTCCCAAGAATGATCAACTCACAATCAACAAAAAAGTTAATGAGGAATCTATCACTTTAAAATTAGTCACTAACACATGTGGGATCATCATAACTCAATCAGTGAAATGGGGTTTTCTCACTAAATAACGAGAAACTAGCACCAAAACTCAGAAAAAAAAAAAAAAAAAAAAGGATCCTCTTATAATTAAACATATATGTAAATATAAAATAAAAGCCTACCTTTCTTTCTTGAAATACGAAAATATCAATCAAATCCATTGTTTAGGGAAAAGGAAGAGCACTAAAACGACTAAAGAACATTCAGAAAATATAGCTAGCCAAAATCCAGAAAAAAATGAGGAAAAAAAAAAACAATCATTGAATAACAAAACTCCATTCCTTTCTTTCCAAAATTCAATTTTAAGCATATATCGAATTCAACAACAGACATTTGGATCGATGTTGGAGTCACGTCAAACTCTATCAGGACTACATGATCGTTTATTGATATTGGATATTTAATTTGAATCAAGATCAGGATTCAAATTAATCCCCCAAGATCTCAAAAATTTCATGTTCTCATTCCTCCAAAACCATTAATTATTAGCATGACCCAAAAAGGAACCTTATCCCTACAAACAAGGTTGATTTCAAGATTCGAAGCAATGACTGGTCACAAGACATGTTGCCGGTATTGAAAAGAATAAAACTTAGATGCAACACTTTAGATTTATTTTGTACTATTTTTCAATCAGAAGTTTCACATTCACCACAGTAACGTCGTTACTGTAAAATGTTATTATTCAGATTATTAAGATGAAATTCTAATTGTGATAGAAGAACAACGATGAAATTAAAGCATCCAAATTAAGAACTGCATCTGATCATATATTGTGTTGAAAATCAAATTAAATGATCCAGTTACAAAATTAATTTAGCTATATTTATGGTACGATTTGATTTACCTCTGCATGTAGTTTCTGGTTCTGGGCCTTGAGGGAGTCATTATCAGCCTTAACAGCTTCAAACTGCTTCTTGAGCACCTCATACTCCTTCTCAAGCTGCTTGGTCTTCCACCTTGCCCTTCTGTTCTGGAACCAAATGGCGATCTGCCTCGGCTGAAGCCCCAAAGCCTTGGCCAGCTGCATTTTCCTCTCGGGCTCAAGCTTGTTCCCCAACTCAAAACTCTTCTCAAGAGCCTTCACCTGCTCCAAACTCAGCCTCTTCTTCTTCTCCCCAAGCTGAGATCCATCGTCTGATAACTCGTCGTCTCCATGCACTTCATCGCACTTCTTGTTGTTCTCTATGCCTGAAAACGACATCGAACGCTTCATCATAAAACCTGCACCTGCACCTGCACCTCCCCCTGAAAACAACACACAAAATTAACACCAACATATTCAATATAATATACCTTCTTAAAAAAAAAAACAGTAACTTATTTTTTTTATCAGATGTCCCATATTATTTTTGGAAAAAAAAAAAATCATTTCCAGGCTAATATTATTATCAAGATTTTAAAAAATATCCACAACTGTAATTTCAACCTCAACAAAAGTTTTTAGGATCTTTTACTACATTAATTTATCTGCAATCATCAAGCACCGTAATAAAACTGCGACCATAATTTAAAATCTTGATTATTATATAAACATCAAGGTTTCAAATGGCGGTAGTTATCACAGTTTTATTGTGATTCTTGATATTACAGATAAAAACAGTTGATGCAATAGCATAGAGTAAAAAAAAAAAAAAACTTTGATGTTATGATCGAATTGCAGTTGTAGACTTGTTTTTAAAATCCTTGCTATACATAAAAAATAAAAGGTATATGAATTGACTTGGAATTACACTTGTAGAGAGGGATGATGATTGTGTGTGTGTGTTCTCACCTTGAAAGTGATGGGGTGGGAAAGAGGGGAAGGCGTTGAGGGAGGTTGAGGTTGAGCGAAGATGGAGCTGGTGGGGGTCATGATGATCTTCATGGGTTTGGAACATGAAAGTGTGAGAGGGAGGGAAGGCCATGGTAGAAGGAGAGGAAGAAGAGGGTGGTGGTGTTGTGGACTTGTGGTAGTGATGATGATATTATCAATAATATTCATTCATGCAAGGTTTTTGGAGGGTCACTACCTATAAGACTCACTACTCTTTTCTTTCTTCACTATTACTTTGTGTTGTGTTGTGGATTGTGTGTGTGTGTCTTTGTTGGTGCTACAGCGATTTAATTAAGATGGTGGTGGCGATCACAGGAGTTTGGCTCTCACTCTCATGGTGACAGAGTTTTCAGAAAGAGGGATGGTGATGATGATAGGTATGCAGACCGAAAGACAGCGATTTTTAGGTTGAGAGACAGACAGCGGAGAGAGAAAAATAACTATAAGAGGTGCAAATTGTGTAATATACCATCATAATCATATATCATATTCCATATATTAGACCCTTCATGGACCCATCCCCCCTCCCTCTCTCTCTCTCTCTCTTGTTTAAATATATACATACACCCACATACAAAGTCTACATTCATAGCAATTATGCACTTATACATCAATAGTACACATTCTTTTTATTAATTTAATTTAAATTATTTATTTTAATTTTCATGGCTAAAATTTGTTTCACTTATATGATATATATAATATATATATATATATATATATATATTATGAAGAATTTTATTTATACTGTTAATTTTTATTTTTTACTATATATAAAGAGTTAAAAAAATGTGAGAGAAATAAAATAAAAGGTATGATTAAAAAAAAAAAATAGGGGAGGAGCTACTTACATTCTATGGGGGGGGGGGGGGCATCCCAAATTTTAAAAGTTTCTTTCTTTTTGGTAATGTAAAAAGTTTCTTTGATGTGTATTTAAAAAGCTAATAATTTTTATGTTAATTATAGTTTTGTTTTCTCTATTATGATTATTGTGTGGTTTTGATTTTTTTTTTAATAATGTGTGCTTTTGATCTGTAAATGATTTTTTTGTTTGAATTTAATCTTTTAACTTTTTTAATTAGTATAATAAAATCTTTCTATCAATTCTTCTCTTATTAAAACTGTTAAATTTTTAACATGTTAGTGATCCGAATAAAATTAGATTCAAATTTCTGAAGCAAGGTCTTGAATTCTATTTCAATGAATAGAAAAAATAAGTTGGAGAGATCCCACAAAAGGTCTTGAATTCATTTTTTTTTTTTATAGAAAGCTTGTTATTAAAATATCCTATTTTATCCTAAATAAATAATTCTAAATATTTTTCTTCTTTGAAACTCTAACATAAAATTTAATCAAAATTTTAATTTTAGAACCTTTCAAATGATTTTTTATCTCAAATATCTTATAAACCCTAAATTATTTGAAAAGAAAATATGAATGTGAAAGTTTTGTATATAAAGAAAAAGAAAAAATAACGGACGTATTTAATTATAATTATCATAATTTTGAAAACTGAATCAAAGTAGTTGGTCAGACCAAAAAATTGGTGAATCAGTTTAATATCTGGTCCAAACATATTATATAGAACCGGATTTCGAAAAAAAAATGTGAACTAGAAAATCGGTCAAAAATTATTGCAGTTGGCCAGTAAAAAAATACTTAATACATGTTATTTTGATTTTTTTTCTTAAAAGATGAAAAAATCTGTAAGATACTTGTCATTTTTTTTTTTATTTTAGACGTGAACTTTTTTTGGTATTAAATATTATTGAAACTTAAACCTAAATATTATTATATAGTATTAGTATTTCATATGAACTTCATGTGCACAAAGTTATAAAATAATGTTTTATTTTTAATTTTTAGTCATATAAAATTATGATATTATATTTTTAATATTACTTTTATATATTATTTATTTACTATTATTATTTTATTAATATCAATTCGACTACGGTTCGATTATCATAAATGATTAAACCTTAAACTAGTATTTTGATCGATTCAATGACTGATTCAATTTTAAAAACACTAATAATTATAAAAATTAAAAAATTAGAAAGATTAAATTTGAGAAGAAGAAAAAAAGAAACAAAAACCACATGTCAGTCATTGTGAAGCAAAAAATATTATTGAGGTTATTTTTTTAATATAATTATTTCTTCAATAATATTTCATATATTTGGCCATTTTAACTAAACCTGTCTTTTTTTTTTTATCAGCATGGAGAGATATAAAAAAAATAGTATGGTAAAAATATATGAATATATTCCTCCCTCTTTATATATATATATATATATATATATATATATATATATATATATATATAATTGTATTTTATTTTAACATTTGATATAATATTTAAAATATAAATAATATTTTTATTATTAAAATATATATTGATAAATGTGTAAATCATTTAAAATTTAGCATGTACAATTATTAAGACAAGATAAATTTTAAATATTAAAATAAGGTAATATAATGAAATGTTTAAAAATTAATTCATTTTTAAAATATATTAAATTTTGTAATATAATTAAAATTAATAAAATTTAATGTTATTAAACTATTATTTTTATAAAATTTGACATGTATACTATATAGACGCCGGTACGTGTGTGGCTGCTGATTTTTATATTCCCTTAACTTTAATATAGAGATGCACAGAAAATTCATAGATGTGTGATCTGTAACACAGATGGTTTTTTTGAAACTTTAATGAGAAAAATTGTTGAAATCATAATGATGAGCAAATAATTCTTTTATATGTAGATATGGCTGCTGATTTTTATATATATTTAACATACAAGATTCATAGATGTGTGATCGATAGCACACATTTCCCCAATATTTTAATGTGAAAATTTAATTCAAATTATAATAAAGCGAAAATATATATTTCTCTCGATCTCTCTTTTTTAAAATTTATATGTATATATTGCGATAGAGATAAGTTCAAGTCCACAAAAAATGTTACATAAGAAAAATGTCACAAAAATATGAAAATTCATTCAAACTCAATGATTCGAGAATGTAGTTCGGGGCCATATGAAATAACTTATTATATATATATATATATATATATATATATATATATATATATATATATATATATATATATATATATATATATTATATGGGATTTTTGGCCTTTTATTGCTCAGCATGGACTGGAAATGAAAGATTGGGATCATGCAAGTCTAGTTTAGTTAATACCTGTCCACATCAAAAGAACAAGCAATCCCAATAAAAAGAAGAAAACTTGGTTTCTTTGGAGAGATCTAGACGTAGCTTGCTTGTGCTTGACATATAGTAGTACCCATTTATTTATACATTATTGGGATATGTAATCGGTCCAAATTTTCAAATACTTGAAAAAACCAAATAGAAGATTTGAAGGAGAAAAACAAATCAAAATTTTATTCCCCCAAAATAAAAAAGAAACCAAAATTTCTACACTGAAGACAGGCCAATCTTTGATAAAAATACCAACGTAGTACATATTTGACAACTTTTAATTGAGTTGGAATCTTGCCAAAAAAAAAAAAAATACCACTTGATTTTTAAGGTAATTTAACTTGTTAGGTCATGCATGTGTGACGAGGAAACCTGGCATTCGGCAACGTGAAAATCCAGAATCCAAGGAGAGAAGTATAATAGAAAATTTTGAAATGCATGCCTCATCAAGCAGTCATTTTATATATAAGTATATATATGCATCAGTGATGGAACTTGCACTTGGAATTAAATTAATTAAAGCGAGTCTGGCATCTGCTGGATATATTTGGCCATTTTCTATCAAACAGTCTGAGATTTTGGAATATATTCACTCCTTAGGCATGCATGGTAAAGATAGATTTGATTGTAAATTCTTAAAGTTCAGCCAATCCTTTCAGTGAGTATAAAATAATATATATATATATATATATATATATATATATATATATATATATATATATATATATATATATATATATATATATACTATTAGCTAATTAAAACTCATTTAAGATATAATTTTGATAAATAATCACTGAACAAACTTTTATACTATTAGCTAATTAAAAATCATTTAAGATATAATTTTAAAATTAATTATTATAAAAATTAATAAATTTTAATCATATGACAATTTGTAATTAGATAAACCGTACTATAAAGAACATTATTTGTATATTTTAATTGAATTTAATAAATGAAATGTGAGATTAATATATGCTTATTAGTGGCCCTCAAACAATAAAGATAATTTGTTAGTTGATATAATTGGCCATCTCACGTTACCATACCCCACTTTAATTTCTTGGGTATATATACCAATAATTTAAAGCTAGCTATAAGATAGGGGGGAAAAGGGGGCAAAAACATATGTATCTTGAAAGATCAAATCAAATTGAGGGTATCTTTTTTTTAGATCACGAATTTGCTAGTTCTCCGGGATCAGTAGTGGTGACTCATGATATCATAATTTTTACAAGGACGAAGGGCAAAAGGATTGTGAATGTATGAATGAATAGAGAGTTGTAAGGGAATGGGATAGAATGTGTCTTTTATCCATTGATGGAGAAATCATTGGGTGCTTTCACTTTTCTAATGCTAAGAGTATCCAGGGGAATTTAACTCACAGGAATCCACACACCACAGCTAGGTAGCCTCTTCATTTTTATATATATCTTTTAGAGAGTAAATGACTATTTTGGTCTTTAAATATGTAAATTGGTAATAATTTAGTCTTTAAAAGAATGAAAATTTTAATTTAGTTTCTGAATGTGTAAAAAGTGCGACAATTATATCATATTGTACAACTTAATGTTAAATTGGTCCTCAATAAATACAACTTAATGTCAAATTGATCCTTGACATTATAACTTAATGTAAAATTGGTCACATAAAACTTAACGGCAAAACTTAATTGTTGTACTTTTTACCAATTCAGGGACTAAATCAAAATTTTTGTTCTTTTAAAGGCTAAATTGTCAATAATTTACACATTCAATAACTAAAATGATTATTTAGGCTATCTTTGGATGAGTTAGATCTCAGGAGTTTATAAAGAATAATGTAGATTTTATAATTTAAAAAAATGTTTATATAGATACTTATAAATCATTCATTAGTAAAAAATTTACATTAATAACAAAATTTAAATTTATATTCTTATAAAATATGAGTCTTATTATCTTTACTAATTGAACCAATAAATATTTGATAACACTAATAACTATGCTTTCACAGTTTTTGCACATTGATTTATGTGGTGGTGAAATAAAAGGGTGGGTACGTAATGGGGTATCATTGGGCATGGACCCCACCAGGTGTACCTCTCTAACCTGGCCTACACCAAAGTCCCTTTGCAATTGCAGCCCTTTATTGGAAGTTTGGGGGCAACCCCTTTGGAATAGGGTGAGACCATGTTATTCCCTGTTGCTCTTTCTCCCAAAAATTAATTCATCAAAGTGCTCTGAATCTTCTCCACATGCTCCCCTGTTCCCATGTGCTTCTGCTTCCCCCCATTCTCTCTCCTTTTCCCCCTTCTTCAACTAAAATCATTTTGAATCACAACAAAAACCAATCCACCTCTATGTTTAGTTCATGTTTAATGTTACCTAGTTCTTCTATTCCTTGTGATTTTTAATTAAAAATTATTCTTTCTGTCTCATATTATTTGTCTTTGAGATGATAATACACTTTTTTTTGTAAAAAAAAACTATATTCATTACATAAATTACAATAAAAAAATAATTGTTTTTAAAAAAATTAAATATTTGTATTGAAAAAATTAAAATGTAATTATAAATTTATTTGAAGTATTTTTATACTCTTAAGTAAGAAATTAATAAATACAAATATTAGTAAAAAATAATTAATTTTTTATACTTTTTAAGTGATCAGGATTTTGAGATAATACTACTATATGATATCACGCAGATGATTGTATATTTTATTGTTCATGATAAGCAGTTATGCTGCACATTCACCAATTCATTAAATCTGGGATCAAACACACATTCACAATTTCCAATGTACAAATTAAGCCACAATTCCCCATAAGACAATGATCAGGAACAAGTTGTATGCGATCATTCTTGTGTAACTCACTTGTCAACGCTTGAAAAAAGTTTATTTGTTTATCATTAGGCTCTTAAAAAAAAATACAGCAAGAAGGGAGAAGAGGAATCTAATACGGCATTCTTCTTTTTAACTTTCTAATTACATGAATATTTTTTCAGATAAGCATCATGACTCAAGAGTCCACACACTTTTAATAAAATGACAAATCAATTTGAATTAAAATATCCAAACCTATTTAAAATGATGCCTTCAAAAGCCTTCCTAATTATTAACACATTATTTGTGTCTCTGTCTTCCTATTCCTATCATTATGTCCTATATGAGTATGCTTCTATAGACTACTAGAGTTCTGTAAAATTATACATAGGTACCCCCATGATAAGAAAATGATAACTATAGCTTCATTTGTGCTTGCTACCCCCCTGCAAGTAGATGTGTAGCATAAGGTGCCTACACAAACACCTAGCTAAAGATATTGGAGACACAACTTTAATTTGGGAATAATATACATATTCGTTTTCATCTTTTTCAATACTTATTATTATATCTTTAGAATTAGCTAATGTATGTTATTAGAATCACGGTTTGATTATTTTGCGTATATGATCAAAACATCTTATAAAGTAATTTTAATTTGTTCTTTGGGTCTATAAATATATGCTCGATCTATATAGTTAGGTTATGTACGTGTAAGACAGGACTAGCAACAGATCATTTGCCGCCACATTGTATTAATTTCAGCACTTTGCAAATGATTCAACACGTTTTTCTATTTTGGGTTTTGAGATGTCAGAATTTGGAAAGAAAAATTTAGATCCAACAAAGGCATCTTAATTGGAGACCAAGTGTTCCCCAGCCATGTTACTTGAGTCCTTGGATGCAAGCCAGCCAACCCACCAATCTTTTATGCATTCCAACAAAAAACATGGTCATGGGGTATAAGGTAATGGCTTTGAATCACAAATCACATCATCATTGTATATATGTATTATTCAGTTTGGCTGGATTTTTAGTTAAAAGAAAAAAATCAAGCTAATCATTTTTATGTTTTTTTTTTTCATGAGAAATACTAGTGATACTCTCTCTAACATTTTTGCGTTAACACTCTTTGTGATTGGTTGAAATTTGTTGCAAATTACAATTTTGATGGGTCACACTAATCATTTAATGATTATCTCTTCTCATCTAGAAGTGAGACTCACCAAAATTTGTGATTTTCAACCAATTTCAACCAATCACAGAGAGAGTGTTAGTAAGAAAGTGTCGCTAGCATTCATCTTTTGGATATATATACAAATATATAGAGAAAGAGAAAGAGAGGCCTAGAGAGAGGAGGGGGAAGGAATCAAGTCACATTAATATAAGTTACACTATTTTCTATATACTATTATATATTTTGCTAATAAGTAACTATATTTTAAAAAAAATTGCTGAATTGAAAATTCCTATTATATAGATTGATAATATTTATAAAATCTTACATTGATTTCAAATTATTTAATATGTCATTGTAATATGTTAAAATTAATATCGTATATATATATTTAAAATATATTCAAATAAAAAATATTTTATTATCAATTTAATAGTGCTAAAATCTTATAAAATTTGACACGAATAATTAAGATAATGAAGAAATAAGAATGTTTTATTTATTTTGTTAATATTTTCCAAAAAAAAAAATTACCATACATAAGAATGGTGAGATTAGACATAATAAAAATTTGTTATCTTTTAGAAAAGGACAAACAAAATTTTCCAAACACACACATGCATACAAAGTAGGGGAAAGGGGAAAAGAGAGAGATTCAATTCAATTTGATTTCATAAATGAAAACCAAAAACAACTAACATTACAAGAAACACACATTGTAGTGTCCAAACTGTAATGTCGGCCTTGACACCAATGTAAGTCTGACGCAAAGGTTCAAAAAAAAAAAAATTTGTTTTCAAGTAAAACTCCTTAGAGTCAACTTAAACTAGCGCTAATTTCAAATTAGCGTCATTGTTGTGTCGATCTTAGCTAACACTAGTAGTGATATTAACGGTAGCGTCCATCTATCTGATACTACATGATAATTAATGATATTAATTAATTTGACCATTTTAAATTAGTTACAACATAGCATTATGGTCCTCTTCAAAAAAAAAAAACATAGCATTATGGCTACAACAATATTTTGATTAGCACGACTAAAATCAACACTATGTTAGAAGTTAATTCAAAACACTTCAGTACATTAATTATGCTTTAGCATCGGCCTAACTGACACTAAGTGTAATCAATATTGATGCACTAAGTTGAAACTAAGTTTAAATAAATGCCTTACTAATATGCAAGGATTGTAAGGATATTTGGATGTTTATGAATCTATGATGTATATTTAGGATTGTAAGGATAATAGTTGTTTTTTATGAATGATGACGTGGGGTAGATGAAAGTATGAAAGATTATCTAGGTCAATATTATGTCAACAACTCATAAGAACCATCACTGGTTCTAATTGAGATTGTTTTTGCACATTAACTTGGATTAATTTCTTTTACAGTTACAAGAATGATGTTGTTTAGTTCTTTATTTTTTCTTTTTATTAAGTTATTGTCTTGTATGCATTAGGGAACTTTATTTAGAAGCTAAAATGAAAATTGAGATACTTTTTAATATATAATTTAGGTGAGAAAGAGAGAGACAGAGAAGAGAAACAAAAATAAGAGAAATTGTGCACTGCGTTCTTGATTATCATTTCAAGCTCAATCTAAAATATATTAGCCATCCATTATTTATAGCTAGCTACCCAACAACTTACAATTATAAAATCCTAATCGACAATAGCTGCCCTACTAATAACCAACTAACATTCTTTTTTTTTTTATGTTTACATTCTTTAGATAGGTTAAAAATGATAATTTAAGGCGATTTTAAAATTCCTAGGAACTCAATTAAAAATAATTTACAAGATTAAGAATCTAATTAAAAAAATCAATTTAGGACCTATTTGAAATTTTGATATTGCTTGAATATTGTTCTAAAATATTTTTAAATGTATTTTTGAATCATGCCCATTGAGAAGGGGAAAATGTTGGAGTGAAAACTAGTAAGGTTTCTCTCTTTCCAATTTAAGCCTCCATATGGGAAGGTTTCTAATTAAACAAAAGTTCATATTGAAACCCTCTCTTTGTCATCCTCAACTTCATTGTCATGTCCATCATTGCATCATACAAATTCCACCATTCAAACCATCCACCCAACTTAAATCCTTCACCTTAACTTGAATATTTGCCAACGCTCATCTTTTCGAAACTGCCGCTTTTGAAAATAAAAGATATGTAAGTAAACGGCGTAGTCATGGTCGACAAAAATGAAGTAAAGAATAAAGCAAAACAACCTTTGTAATAGTTATGCTTTTGTTGATCATCAATAAAAACAAATCCCCTATAAATGTTTGCTAAAACTGCAACTACAAGAACTATTTTAGTCGCTTTAGGTAAATGTATAACAACAGAGAAAATACTTTACAAAATATGTTGCAATAACTACTTTGGTTTCCACAAAAAGATAGGATATGGAGGGGCATCTGGTCTAGTAGCTCCCCGCTGCCCATTTGTTTGGAAAAAAAAAGGCGAGTTTTTTTTAGAACATGGTGCTAAAAAGAAGTTGGCTTGAGTTCTTGACATGTGACAAATATAATGTTCTTTTAAAATAAAAATAAAAACTAACAAAGATGTATTATAAATGGAAAGAATGATTGAAGCACAAGATGTGCAAACAATCACATATCAATACAAAACAAATACAATGTTCTTCACCATTGACAGAGAGAATGTTTGTTTTCTGGAATCTCAATTTGTATAAAGAAGGTGCAAATGTATGTTCAGTAGCATAAGTATATATAGCGACCAACATTCGAACTCACCATTGCCATATTGATCTTACAAGGCACCAACATTGGAATTCATCATTTTGAAATTATTATTCAATTGTTAACATACCAAAAATGCCATAAAATTTATATCTATATTTATATCTATATCTATATTTATATCTATCTATACTATATACATTTGTAAGTCAATTTGGAGGAGAGTTTTGCCATGTATCACTCTCTAGTGTAGTGACTTGTTTGGCAGCCTTTGCAGTTATGATTTTGTTATTGTTATAACTACAATATTATAGAATTGTTTTCATAATTAAATGATTATAAAGTTTTAATAAGAATTTTTATTATTTAAGATTTGATTAGATTAAATGTGCAAATGGACTACAGATTCAAGTATAGAACTTTCCATTATGCATTACCAAATGTTGATGTTATTATTAATAATTAATTATAATTATTGTTGTTATTATAGAATCTTTCCTCATGAAAAATATTGTTATTATTATCAATAATTAATAATTATAATAATTAATTTTCATGGAGAAAAATTGGATTGAGATGAAAAAATTAATTTCTGTTTTTTTGTGTTTAAATTTGTGACTGGTTTTAATCTTTGGATTTTATTATTTAATATTTATATTATGGTTTCGTTACTTCTAAGCAAAAATTTAGACGAAAATACTACTAAATGTAAATTTTCAACGGATTTGATTTGAGGGCATAATATTAACTTTGAAAATTGAAAAGTAAATTGAATTAAAGATTTGAAATTATTGATGAAAGAGATAAATCTTCAAAATTAAAAAATACAGTTAGAAAAAAATGATAAAAGAAATATTAAAAAAAAAGTAGCATCATATAAAAAAGTGAATGAAGGTAATTATAGAAATATTGTAAATGTAGGTAATTACATAAATTGATAAGAGAGAAATTGTAGGGAAATTAGAAGAACCAGATGCGTATTAGGAGAGTGAACTACACTACTTCATGAGAGGAGAATATTCAAATGAGAGTGAATGTGAGAGAGAGTGGAGAGAGTGGAGCAATGAAAGCATAGATAGACTTATTCATTTATATATATACTAGTATTTTAACCCGTGCGTTACACGGGCTTATTAAAGTTTTCACTATCTTATTTATATAGTTAATAGAAAGAAATTTGATAAAAAAAATAAAGAATTATATAACACATTGAAAGAAATTTTAAAAAAGGGATAATTATAAAAGAAATTAGAAACTATAAAATAAAAAAAAAAGATAAGGGAAGATGTAACAATGTAACTTTAATTTTTTAATATTAACTTTGAAAACTGAAAAGTAAATTGAATTAAGGATTTAGAATTATTGACTAAAGAGAGAAATATTCGAAATTAAAAAATAGAGTTAGAAAATCTGATAAAAGAAATATTAAAAAAAATAATATATTAGAGAGTATAAAATTTGAAAAATAATTATATAGTACATCGAAAGAAATTTTGAAAAAGAGATAATTATAAAAGAAATTAGAAAATATAATTTTTTTAAAGAAAAAAAAAGAGAAGATGTAATGATGTAACTTTAATTTTTTAAATATTAAATTTGAAAATTGAAAAGTAAATTGAATCAAGGATTTGGAATTATTGATGAAAGAGAGAAATTTTTGGAATTAAAAAATAGAGTTAGAAAATCAGATAAAAGAAATATTAAAAAAAAAGTCCAAAAGATTAAAGAGTATAAAATTTGAAGAAAAAAAAAGAATTATATAGCACATCGAAAGAAATTTTGAAAAAGAGATAATTATAAAAGAAATTAGAAACTATAATTTTTTTAAAGAAAAAAAAAAGACAAGGGAAGATATAATGATGTAACTTTAATTTTTTAAAATAACTTTGAAAATTGAAAAGTAAATTGAATTAAGGATTTGAAATTATTTATGAAAGAGAGAAATATTCAGAATTAAAAAATAGAGTTAAAAAATTGATAAAAAAATATTTTAAAAAATATAGCATGAGATAAAGAAGTGAACGAAGGTAGTTATAGAAGTATTCTGAATGTGGGGTAGTTACAAAAATTGATAAGAGAAATTTTAGGAAAGTAGAAGAACCAGATGCATGTTAGGAGAGTGAACTACACCACTCCATGAGAGGAGAGTGTTCAAATAAGAGTGAATGTGAGAGAGAATGGGGAGAGTGAAGCAAGGAGAGAAGAAAATTTCTTAGTCATTTATATATATAAGGAGATATATACACTAGCTTAATAACCCGTGTCATGCACGGGTGTTAAATTTTTAATTTTTAATTTTTAATTATTTTTAAGTATATATTAGTAGATATGTAAATTTATATATTTACTAATATATATCAAAATCAATATATATATATATATATATATATATATATATATTTAAATAATTTTATATTCACATCTTGTATAATTTTAATTTATATAAATGTTTTAAAAATATTATCTTTATAAATATAATTTCATTTGTATATAATATATAAATATAATTTTAATAAGAAATATTAATAATGAATATTTTATAGTACACTTTATAATTATTAGTTTTTTAAAAAATATTTTTCTACCATAAAAGAATGAAATGACTAATATTTAATATAATTAGGTGAAATATGAATTAAAAAACAAACAAAAATTGATGAATTTTAGGTAGGAAAAAATTGAATATGGTGATGCCATGTGGCATTTGCCTACTTGGCAAAACCTTCTTTTATATAATTGATAAATCATTGATTGATTACATAAAGGTTAAAAAATTATATTTTTTTTCATTTAAAAAAAATCATATTTTTAAATATAAAAAAAAATTGTAACAACAAAGAACTCATCCAACATTGTCTAATTCGACAACAATGTAAGAAGCACTTTTTTCATCACGCTTGAACTCAGTTAGCTCTCCCTTAGCAGCAACCACTCCAATAATGTCTAAAAATAAAATGAATAATATAAAATTTTAAAAAAATAAAGAAAATTGCTAATTAAAATTAAAAAATTAAATGAATAATATTACCTACTAAACATGCATCCTCTAAACTTGCTTAAAAAAGAATATCCATATAAGGTGTGAAGTTAAATCCAAAAAATGGGATAAAGGAATCAACAATTGGCTTCACAAATGTCACTTGTTTAAAATATATCTATACGGATGATTTGTGGCCTTGTATTTATAATTGTTTATAGCCACGATTAAATTTCTAATCTCGTAGTACGTCCCCTCCCTTAACAATGTCTCAAATTTATCGAAATGGTACACTAAATTTTGTTAAGCTGCCTAAATGAATTTTGTCAAGCTGCTTAAAACAAAATCAGTAGTTATGAATACAATGAGTACATAAATAAAAAAAAAAATTAACATATACCTTGTCATCCATGATGACCATTTTGATAAAAATCCTTTAGATGTGGTTGTTTGAAGTGTGGGACTCTCCAAAGACGAAGAACTCTAACTTGTAATCTCCATGTCTTTTGCTCGTTTTGGACATTAATACTTGCAATTGACTCAAATGGGAAGACATTGTATAATTCAACAGAGTTAGTGCAAATTGAAATTGAAATTAGAATTAAATGGTTTAGACACGTGTGCTTAAAATTTATAATAATAGTTTATATTTTAAAATGAAAATTTGAATTTAAATTAGTGTTATCAATTAATATGAATTAAACAATTTAAAATTTCAAATCATAAATATCTTAAAATATTGATTATGATCAAATTTCAATATGAATTTAAATTAGTGTTATAAATTAATATGAATTAAACAATTTAAAATTTCAAAACGTAAATATCTTAAAATATTGATAATGTTCAAATTTTATTATCATCCACACATGTATATATAGATATTGTTTAAATTATCAATTATATATTTGCATTATAAAATTATGAGATAAAAAAATCTAATTGCACAATTTCTTTATTTTAATTTGTTATAATTTTGAATATGAATTCAAATGAGTGTTATCAATTAATATGAATTAAACAATTTAAAATTATAAATATCTTAAAATATTGATTTCATTCAAATTTGAATATGAATATGAATTAAACAATTTAAAATATAAAATTACCATAAAAATAAAATCTTCTTCATTTCGGCGAGAAAATAATCAATATGATGTTGCCACGTGGCACCGAATAGGTGAACATCCCCTCCCAGCTTGAGTTTTCTGCATTTTCAAGAGTTGGGATTCGAACTCCAACCACTTAGTTAAGCGACGTGAGTCCCTCGCCACTCGCGCCAACCCTAGTTGGTTTTTGTATGTATAAATTTAAGTGAATGAGTGAAACAATATAAATTTAAGAACATATTTTTAAATGATTATAAATAAGCACAATGTTGCATATCACATTCATTTGTATTAAATTTGATACGATATTGTAATATTTTATGTGAGGAGAGGCATTTTCTAATATATTGAAAGACAAATCATAATTAAATTTAAAAATAAAAAATAACAATTTAATATATTTTTTTGATAAACAACAATTTAACTTTTTTTATTAAAAGTTATTTTAAAAAGTATTGTTTTGTCATGTATTAAATGATATAAATAAATGATCAAATATTATTGTTTTTTTAAAAAGACGCATATGAAAAAAAGACAATTGAGAATCACATCCATCTATTGTCAGAAATTTAAATCAACCACACACACACACACACACAAGACGCATATGAAAAAAAGACAATTGAGAATCACATCCATCTATTGTCAGAAATTTAAATCAACCACACACACACACACACACACACACACACACACACACACATATATATATATATATATATATATATATATATATATATATAGTATGCTAATCTTCATTTGACAATTTATATTTCATTTTATTATTTCTTTAAGATATATAACATTAATTTAATAATAAATATGTAGTATTGTCCCCTTTATATTTATTATCATTCATGTTTAATTTATTTTAATTTTTTCAGATACTTAGGTGATGAAATTATCTACTTTATTTGAAAAAGTATTTAAAATATAACTAATATCTAAATCAATTTTAAAATAAATTTAAATTTGAAATATAGATATAAATATTATATTAAATTATTATAATAATGAGAATAAAAAACTATTACAACATTAAAATAATTTAAAATCCAAATTTAATGTGCATAGAGAAAAAAAATAAACAAACACGTGAATTAACTTTAATATGTTATATAATTTAATTGAATCTAAATTAATTAGGTGAAAAATTCAAATTTACTTTAATAAAAAAGTCTTCAATGAATTTGAGTGAGAAGATATTATAAAGGAAAAAATATATTTTATATTGAAATTAATATAACAACATATTAAGCAAAAAAAATATATAACAACAAATTCTCTGATTTTGTGTATCATATTCATAATTGTCCATTTTAAATTAATCTTTAAGACATAGTTCTATTTTTTTTTTTTACTTAATTCATTCAAATTAGAATATATACGGTTATAATTACCATAGTTATTATAATTGGACATAGATATTAATTTTGAGTGAATTTGAAGAAAAAAAATCCATTTATTTTTATTTAAAATGATATTTATAAGAAAACTCAATGAAAATCTTCTAGTCAAATTCAATTCAAATAAATGACGATTTCATATTTAGGTCAAATTAATTGTTAATTTTAAATTAGTCATCTATTTTAAATTTGGTCCAATAAAATGCTATTAAGTTATTTGAAATTGACAAAATGTGTAATAATTAAATAAATAGTACGATAATAAAAAATAATTTAATATGATAATTAATCGAGCACTACATATTTAGGCAAAAATTAAAGGTCCATTTTAAATTATTCGTCTATTTCAAATTTTGATTCATCAATCAAAAGATAAAGTAAAAATAAATATTTCTATACTTGTGTGTCATAATTGTCCATAATTAATTTGTGTGCACATAATTGTCCATTAATCGATTAGTATAAAAATGAATTGGAGAATTATACATAAAAAAAATGTAGGAAACATTGTAGTGCTGCCATGTCGGATAAGATTCTAAATGTTATTTTTTAGATTGACATTGGGAACTTTTCTATTTAAAAACATTTTACTTTGTATATTATTATTATTATTATTAGTTGATTTGTTAAAATATTTTTTTTATATTAAAAAAAACCTTCCCAACAAGATTATTGTCAACACTTAATTATAATCAAAGACCAAATAGTAAGCCTAAGAAGAAGAAAAAGATAAATAGGAATAAAAAAGAGAGAGAGAAGAAAAACTTAAGAAAAACACAAAAAGAGAAATATGAATAAAAAAAGAAGAAAAACAAAAGAAAAAAAAACACTACAATTAACTCCATACAACCACCACTATGGCTCTATCATAAACGTCACTTGAAATTATCTCATGACCCACTGCTTTTATAACCATATTAACCATATTAATTAATTACGAAAAGTAATCATATAATCATATTGATATTGATATTTGAGATAATTATAATACTAACTCAATTGTATAAATCAGTTAATAGCAATATTTATTTATAAGTTGTAAAATATAAACATAATTGTAATATTAAGGAAAGATTCTTTTTACAAATTTTTTATTACCATTTAATTGAAATCAATAATGTAGAAATATTATTACAGAAATCGGATGAATCAATATCAGTAAACTTTTAAAATTACTTTAATTAAAATATTAATATATTATGCAAATTATCAAATATTCAAAATATAATTTTAAAATTTGATTCTCACGATATTATTTAAAAATATAAAGTTGATAAGGATATATTAATTTAAAATTTGTTTATTTAAATTTGGAAAGAGAAATATCAATTATTAAATCATTGTAATTAATATGATTATAAGATAAAATAATTATTAAATTTATTAAATCAATTAATTATTATATAATGAGATACACAAAATATATAAATGTCACCAGAATGTGACACGTGAACTACCAGTCCTTGGCAGCAACTGTGTTTTATATAATATATAGAATAGATAGATAGATAGATAGATAGATATATTTAAGATAGATTTGAGATAGATTATAAACAAAATTAATTCTCTAATGATATAGTATTTATTAAATTATTGAAGATTAACTTTTACCTTCATAAATTTAAATTTACTTTTATATGTTGATGTTATATGTAAATTTATTAATTTATTAATACAAAAATATATAAATTATATTATATATAAAATAAAACTCATGGGATAAACTTTTTTTTTTTATGAAATCAAGTAGAGAAATTTTAATGCATGCATACAATCAAAACATAGTAGGTATCATACAAAATTCTGATAGCAAAATGAATATGATTACATATGGAATGATAACATTGCAAATTTCATACCTTTAACATGATGAATTCAAGTTATATGTATTCATAGGCTGGGAAAAGCAATTGGACAACCAACTTTCAATAAAGAAGGTTGAAAAGTTATATTTGTTGAAAATAAAAAATATAAATGAAAAAAAAAGAAAAAAATAGATACAAAGACATAAAGATTAAAAAAAAGTATGAAGTATTATGGCATGGTCAAGATCCATCAAACTCCTATTAAGAATGAATCAATATAGATAGCATCGTTAAAGGAAGGAATAGTATGAAGAAAGAGAAGGAGAAAAAGTGTAACAGAATAATGAAGAATTGGAAATCAATTGGTAAGAAAAAGTCTAGATAAATGAAGAATGTGTGAACTTTGAATAGAAAAATGGTAGGTTAAAAGTTAGATAATGTGTGAAGAGAAAAAACATTAAAAATTGTTACAAAATTAGTAGTCCTAATATATTTTTTAATTTATTTTCTAAAATTAGTAGTCCTATATTTTTAAGAATTTAATCTCTCAAAAAATTGTATAACAATACTATAAACCCTTCTTATATGTTAACAATAAAGACATAATTTTAATATTTACATATTAAAAATGTTAATAATTTTTTTAATACTTATAAATAAACACTTATTATATATTTTAATCTTTTATGTTTATGTTTCATTTAAAAATTACATGAATTGCTCAAAATATTTATTATGTTTGTGTTTATGTTCTATTTTTAATTTTATGATATTCATTGCAACAAAAAATTGGTTGCTCATTTTATCTTTATCATATTATATAATTAGATAAGATTATTATAGTATATAATTTTATATTTTGCAAGTACAAAATTTTAGAATCTTGATTTCCAGTTTATTTCATAATGAACAATTAAATTTAAATGAATTTAAAATATAAATCAAATAAACTAAGAAAGGGTTTTCTAAATAAAATTCAATTAACGTACTTGGACACACATTAGACAGATTGACAATTTATCTTATATTTGGAAAATTTTAAAATCCATCTTATTTTATATATTTAATTAAAAAATTTTGTCAATTAGTACAACAATATTTCCGAGCATGACACAAGTCATCAAACTAGTTATTAATTAGTATAGATTAGGGGTGTAAGTAGTTTGCATTCAACCCAACCCAATTACATTTTTGCGGGTTAAGTTGAGTCATTGGGTTGGGTTGAGTTCTTTATTAGTGCACCCAATTAGAAATTAGTTGGGTAACGGGTTTATGAGTTTCAAACACGATCGAATCAACCCAACCCGATTATATATAATAAATATATAATAAAAAATGGTAATTATTTTATTCTTTTTATATGTCGTATGTGTGAAAGACTATGAGTAATATAAAAGTTTAAAAAAAACCCTAAACTCTCACTATTGTTCACTCAAGCTGCAACATTATTTTGGTCTTGGAGATTGACTCAATCTAATAATTGTGAATTGTCAAACAATTTTAATTATTTTATTGAATATTAAATGTGAGTTGTAAAACAATGACACAATGAATATTAATTATTGGCTTATAAAAATTAAGAAGCAATGAAGAAATACCAAATTACTAATTGAGGTTTATTTTTATTTTTTTGTTAAAAATTAAAGGGATGACAATATTTTTTTTAAAATTACTTAACCTGATGACTTAATCCATTGGGTTGCTAAAAAAAGATAAACCCAATCCAATTAACCCAACCCTAGGGATGGCAATGGGTAGAGTCTGGGTAGAGTCCTATAGTACCCGTCCCCATACCTGGCCCCATACCTATGCGGGTAGCAACTTTAATCCCCATTCCCGTACCTGCTGGATACCTATATACCCATACTCGCACCCACTACCCACATTTTACTTATGTATGAAGTTAATAAATCAATAAAAAAAAGGCTTAAATGTAATTTTGGTCCCCTATTTTGCACAATCAGCAATTTTAGTCCTCCTATTTTAAAAAAGAGACATTTAATCCTCCTATTTTGTACAATCAACAATCTTGGTCCCTCTAATTTAAAATAGAGACATTTAGTCCCACAATTTTGTAAAATCCGTAATTTTGGTCCTCCATCAAATTGAAAGCATTGACAGTTAAAAGATTAACGTCGACCTTAACGTGACCCAAATATAGTGACGTGACACGAGATTGTTTATTTATTTTTTTAATTATTTTAAAATAATTATTTGTTTATCTACGTCACTAAAGCACATATCACATTGATTTTAATGGTTGGGTAGTCGTGAGTCCTAATATAAAAATCATAAGTCTTAATCATTTATTTTAAACTAGTTCTACGTTGTTGAAGCACATGACACGTTGTAGTCAAATAAATGATATTACCTTTTTTAAAACAT
This sequence comes from Pueraria montana var. lobata, assembly GCA_026413185.1. NCBI lineage: Eukaryota > Viridiplantae > Streptophyta > Magnoliopsida > Fabales > Fabaceae > Pueraria > Pueraria montana. Next base: position 54,507,581 of record CM048656.1, on the reverse strand, counting down.
ATTTTCATCAATTATTCTACTCAGTATTTAAAATAATTAAAAAATAAATAAATAATCTCATGTCACGTTACTATATTTGGACCACGTTAAGGTTAATGTTAATCTCTTAACAATCAACGTTTTCAATTTGATGGAAGGAACAAAATTACATATTTTACAAAATTGGGGACTAAATGTCTCTATTTTAAAATAGGAGGGCTAAAATTGCAGATTGTGCAAAATAGAGGGACAAAAATTGCATTTAAGCCATAAAAATTTTAATTAAAAAAATTACTACAAGTAAATTGAAAATTCATGCTTAAATAATTCAAACTTAATATTAAAAGCATCCACACATAATATTAAAAATATAAAATATAAAATTATTGTAAGTTATAACATAAATCTTTTACTATTAGTGTTAGTTTATGAAAAATATAAAAATATTTTTTTTACAGAAATATATATATATAACATAATTATTTATTTAAGTAAGTCATTTTAATTACATTAATATATTAATATATTATATTATATATATGGTAGGTGCGGGGTGGGGCGCGTACTATAGTACCCGTACCCGCACCCGCAAAAAATTACGGGTAAATACCGGGTCCCAGCCCCAATAAGCGGTATTTATTCGATCCGCTTGCAGATATTTTTGCGGATACCCATAGAGTCTGGATACACTTTGCCATCCCTACCCAACCCGAACCATAGACTAAATTAGACTAAAAATAGATTACATAAAAGATATTCCTATTTAAATTATAATATAACTTTCTTGTTAACATAAACGGTGAATAATCTAAAAAGTTAAATGGCGAATTAGAATTATATTTACTTGTGTAAAAAAGTAATATAGATTTTTTTACGTATTCACTAGCTATCCTATCTTCTTCACTCTATTTTATTTATTATTTATTTTAAAAATATATATATATATATTGTTATTATTTAAAATATGCAAGAGAGATGTATATAACATTGATCCAAAGTATGCATCGCAAATTTCCAGTTCCAAGGGATCATGCAATAGGAATATGTGGGCCTCAGATCTCTCTAAATTAGCCCAAATCTCTAAAATAGCCCAAATTTTTCATAGTAACCCAAAACTTGAATATAGTGCATTCGGTTAAGTACTTTGTCAACATTTCTTCAAAAAAAAAAAGTACTTTGTCAACAAAATGTTGTGTATTTTTTTTTTTCGACCCCTCTTACACAACATCAACACGTTATTTTGTTGTGTATTTTGCTAAAAAAAAATGTGTTTCCATTTTATTAAATTTTTATGAATTTTTAAATTAATTATTGATATAAGTTTTTTTTTTAAGTAATCAAATTTATTATGCTGAATGTTACTTTTAATCATTTATATTTTAGTATTTTTTTATTTTGATACATAACGTTTTAAAAGTTTATTTCTAATCTTTTATCTTTTCAAAAAATATTATTTTGATCCTTTCTTCATGTTTTCATTAACATCATTAATGTTTTAATTTTTAAAATAATTAATTTAACATTCGTCATTATCTTTATTTTATTTTAAAAATTATAAACCATTAAAAAAATCATCATCATCATCCCCGATCTCCAAATCGGAAACCCTTATTTTCGTCATTTGCTTTCAATTCAAATTCGATGCCTCGGTTTCCTTTTCAATTCTAATTGTGCGTGTTATGTTACTTTCTTTTGTTCCAATTTTGTTCTCGTAGCTTCCATTTCCTTTCAATTGGTGTTTGTTTAGGCGTGAATTTTAAAATGAAACTTTTAGCGAATTCATTATAATATAAATTATCTTGTAAAATTGAAATTAGATTAATTAAGATACAATTTACTCTTTTTAATAGCAATGAGTATCATATAGATTATCTTTTTTAACTACAATTAAATTAATGAGACAGGAGTTACCATTTATAAAAGTAATTGAATTAATTATTATATGAATTACCTTTATTAATAGCAAACAAATTCATTTTGATACTATTTTGTATCATAATTAATATAAATTACAATTAAAAGGGTAACTTGTGTCATCATTAACTCAAATTTAAATTTAAAAAAATAATTTATATCACAATTAATTCTATTACTATTAAAAAAAGGTAATGTGTGTCATTAAGATAATTTGTATCATAATTAATTCAAGAATAATTACAAAGACAACTTATATTAATTAAAAAGAATAATTAAAAAAGGTTCGAATCATGGTGATGCCACTTTGGATATGGAATAAACCATGTTGGGAGGGGAATACCCATCTTGGTGTGCACTCACGATCTTCGAAGGAGTTTAATCATTGCTTCCGGCGATGAATAATCTGTACCAATATCATGGTTATCAAAAAAAATTATTTTTTGGTTTAACCAGGAGATATTTGGGGCTTCTTATTTGGCAACCAACTAATCCCCCTCCCACCGGGTCGGCCCATTTTGGGATAAAGTGATACCTCCAGTTGCGACTCGATGCCTAAGCCAGGGATCGAACCCTATACAACTTATGTTATTAATTCTTAAAAAAAGTAACTTATATCTACAATTAATTACAATTTTTTCGTAAAAAATTAACAAAACGAAAATGAATTTTCATTGTATAAGAGAGGTGCAAAAAAATACACAAAGAAAATAAGCTTCCACTTTATACAATGGAAATGTATTTCCATTATGTATTTTTTCGTACCCCTCTTACACAAAGGAAACATGTTTTGTAGTATAAGGAAACATATTTCCGTTTGGGTATTTTTGGAATAACAATTCCTATGGGCTTTATAACCTCCCTCAAGTGCCTAGCGTCCATCTTTCATTTGGCCCTACGATGCTATCATTTTTTGGGAATTGCTATTCTCACCCCCTAAATTGCTATTCTCATTCCAAGAGCTTTAATTTATTTTATTCATGAAATATATTCTTTTAACGGAAATATGTTTTCGTTGTATAAAATAAACAATGGAAATATGTTTCCATTTTATAATTTTTTTTCACCCCTTTTTAAACACTGAAAATGTATGTAACCAAAAAACAACGGAAACGTGTTTCTGTTGTGTATTTTGGTCAATGGAAATATATTTCTGTTTTGTTAAATTTTTACGAAAAAATTGTAATTAATATTGGATATAAGTTACTTTTTTTTTAAATAATCAAATTAATGGTGATATAAGTTGTATTTTTTAAAATCAAAATTAAATTAATTAAGATACAATTATCATTTTTAATGGTAGTTAGTATCATATATATTATCTTTTTAAATTGAGGGGGTGTATTCAATTAGGATTCTAAGGGATTTTAAAATACTTTTTTTTGATAAAATAATCTTGTGGTATTCAATTAAGATATTTATATGATAAAAATAAATCTTGTAGTATTCGATCCAAATTATTAGGATTTTTTAAGGAGTGCAATAAAATCCGTTGGTATTCAATTAAGATTTTTTTACAACTTATAAAAAGTCTTCTGGTATTCAAAAGTATACAAATTTCAATGGATTTTTTTTAAGATGGATTTCGATGGATTTCATGAGACTTTTTAGTAGAAAATATAAATACCATACCCATCAAACAATCCCACCAAAATCCTTGAGATTTTCATAGACTTTCTTTCTTTCTTTCTTTTTCCGCTGGGTTGCAAGGTTTTTCTTTCTCTTATCACACATAATATCTTCTCTCTTTGTTGAAGGCGGTGTAAACATTCATAACTTTCTTCGCAAAGTATGTCGTTACGATGAATTTCTAATTGAATCAATAGACAAATCTATCGGTTAACAAAAACCAAAATTTTGAACCTATTGTTCAAATCTAAGAGTAGGAACGAGAAGATGCGGGCTAGTATATCTTTAGATATGTGGAGAAATGAGAACATGGAGAGTTAGAATCAATTAATTATTAAAAGATTGAAAGAATTTGTATCGATTTTACTTTTCTTTATCCAAAATTTATCATTTATTTGTTATCTTTTTCATCAACTCTTTATAATTTTGAATGTTTTAGAAAAATTCATTAAGTCCTTTAAAATATTGTAAATCCATAAAGTCCTTTCAAATCTTATGAATTTATATATTATAAATCTATTAAAATCCAAATTACAAAATCCTAATCATAAAAGTTTTTAAAAAAAATATTAAAAGCCATTACATTCCTACAAAATCTTTTAAAATCCACATGATTTTTTATGCCAAAATAATCTTTTAAAATCCTAATCCAATACACCCCCTAAAATTGAATTAATTATCATAGAAGTTACCATTTATAAAAGTAATCAAATTAATTATTATACGAAATATATTTCTTAATAGTAATTGATTTAATTATGATACTAATTTGTATCATAATTAATTTGATTACAATTAAAAAGGATAACTTGTGTCCTCATTAATTCAAATTTCAATTAAAAAGGTAATTTATGTTACAATTAATTATGTTACTATTAAAAAAAAGGTAATGTGTGTCATCATTAGGATAAGTTGTATCATAATTAATTTGATTTCTATTAAAAAGGAAACTTATATCATAATTAAATAATTAAAGCAATAAAAATAAAAATATGCATAACGGAATTATAATTCTGTTGTGTATTAGGTTTACATAACAGAATCGTAATTTCGTTGTTTATCTAAATTTAAAATGGGGTGTAAAGAAATGGCTTAAGGGCCAGGAGGTCTTTTCATATTGTTTTTTTTTTTAAATAAAAGCTAGGGGTGAGAATATCAATTTAGTGGTGAGAATAGCAACTTCCTTTCGGTCTAGGCTCCACACCCGTGGGAATTGCTAAATGCACTATCATTTTTTGTTAAATGCAACTCCATTATTTATTTTTAGTAATTTCTCTCTCAAAATTACCCCTACTTGCTAATTTGCAAATCTTTTCCAACACAATCATCCCCCAACTATGTGCATGTTTGGGTCTCCGTTTGGAGACCCCAAACATAGGTTTGTAAAAGCAACTCATTTGATACTTTTGAACTAAACTTACGTTTGAGGGGTACTCACAAATTTTCCAAACATGCACTACATCTCTGAGAAAACTCTCCTTGTCGAAATTTTCTCGCAATACACCATCGTGTAGTACCAATATGTTGTCGACAATACCACCACCCCCTGGTGTTTCTACTTCATCATCAACACAAGTGTAATTAAAGAAGAAATTTATGCGCGCTATGCGTTATTGTGGGAAATGGAGTTGTTTCTCGAGAATTTGCTCATTGGACTCATCAAGTTCGAGACATTTGTACATGTCCATGAATTACGAAGGACCAAGAAAGTTACCAAGGACCGACTCCTTGAGCAGACGAGCTTCCAAATGTTTGTTGAGTGTATTTGAGCAGATGACATTTATACATTCCAAATGTTTGTTGATTTGGAATGAAATGAATTTGGAGTGTATTTGGTGTTAATTTGTGTGTGCGCACTCAACTATCAATTTGGTAGTGTTTGTTGAGTGTCTCTAGTGGTGAAATGAATTAATCTTGCTTAGCTTATGCTAGTGGACAGTGGTCATCCAAAATGTATTTAGAAGTCTTTGGATAGCTAATACAACTCCATTTTGCTTTCCATAAGTAAATTTTAGAAAGTACTAAAATTGTAGCACTTCTCAAAGTTTACTTTTCAAAAAGGGATAATTTTGAGAAAGACTTAAATAACTTTTAGGTCTCTGATAAATTTCTAAATTTTGATTTTGCTTTGAGTCCCTGATAAATCTTTTAATTGTTTTGAGTCCAAATTTTGACACTCAAAACAACGAAAAAATTTAGCAAGGACTCAAAACAAAATTTAGAAATTTATCAGGAACCTAAAAATTATTTAAGCCTTTTGAGAAATAAAAATATCAAAAATACATAAGAAAAGTATATTTAGCAAATAGGGATCCACATTTAGCACTTGTCTTATACAGGTTTAAAATATTCTAAAAGAGGGAGATTTGGCAATCCCACGTCCAATTAGATTTGTAAATTATAAATGAGAAATGTTAACAATACGATATCTAATGCACTTTTTTAAACATACTACAAATGATCTTTTTATCTTGTTTTTTGATAAAATGGTGTTTATTTTCAATGCAAATTTCACTCAAATAGTATAAATGATCTACTATGAGTGCCTTGTAAAAATCAAAGTTACTAATACTCAACTAAAAATAGCCTTAATTACTTTATTATTTTTAAGGATATAATTATAAAAATACACAATTACATATTTACATTTTAAAATTTCAAAACAATAAAGTTTTGAAGAAAAAAAAAACTAATACAACAAAGTTTAGAAATGGAAGTAGTACTAATTATGGCAACACTAATTAATTCCTACCTATATGATTTAAAAATAAATCACATACACAAATATCCTCTTATGTAGTGTAAATTATTCAGCAATATTCAAGACACACGCGCATATAAATCATATCATGAATATGTTTTCCGAAAATCACATCACATATTTGCAGATAAAACCGATTTAATTTCTTCGTTTTTCCCCCCTAATGAATTGTGACCTCGATTTCAGGGTTTCGTTTTGTGAGACAAAGAAGATCTTTTATTAAAAGAGGAGAAATTGAAGAGAGTACTCCAACGCTTGCATATAGACATTTTCAGTCATTTATATGGGACAGACAAGCTCAAGACAATCACAGCTAACATGATTTCCATCCCAAGGATCATATGGACCATAGATTTTTATATAGATAATGTGTGTCCCACAATCCCACTATATTGAACAAACCTCCACACCACTTCATTACCCCCAAAAAAAAATGTCGTTAAACTTGGTGCATGCAGTTAATATAAATTTTGTCTAATTGAAATTAAATTGTCAATATAAATATTATAAATTTATGTAAACTATGTACAATAACAAATCATTTATTTAACATGCAAAATTAATATACATCATCAATTCATTATAATATTAATATAATATATCATATTATTAGCATCAACCTATAATGTATATGTTTATGGAGACCAACCTATGACTAATTAAAATCTTTTCTTTTAGTATATAATTTTTTTATATATATTACTCCATCCGTCCCTATTTATATGACCCTTTTAACTAATTCACACTCTTAACAAAATAATTAATTTAGTTAATCACATTAAATTTGTGAATAATATGTATTGTTCTTCCAAAAGTACCCTTAACTTCTTGAAATTAATAATCTCTCTCCATTTAATTGCTTCTCAATTAATTAATTAATGTTTGGAGAAAGAATAATTAGTAAAAGGTACTTTAGGAAAAAAAATAATTAATACATCTAGAAATTAGAAAAAGATCTTATAAAAATGGATAAACAATTTTCTGAAAATGATTTTATAAATAGGGTCAGAGGAAGTATTACTTTATCTTTATAATTGGTAGTTTTTTTTTTTACAAATAGAATTGGTAGCTTAGGAAGTAGCGTTCTTCAGTTATGCCAAGAGCACAAGAATGGCACTGAACAACGTTTGTGTAAAGTGCATTAGTGTTTATATTTGCATTTATGGTTTCTTATTTTTTTTAAAATGCTTCAATGTGTCAGTCTCATTTGGACGAACAGAATCACATTAAAATATAGTTTTTAAAAAAAATAAGAAATTAAATTGGAGTCTTTGTTAAAAATGAAACCAAATAAAATAAAATAAAAAAATAAAAAAATACCATAGTAATAATTTAGCCTTTATAATTTAATAAGTACTTACTGAGTTTGGATTGCTGCATAAGAAGAGGTGGACAAACATATATATACCATCCAAGAATTAAAATCCTCTAAATGAACTGAACCGCATAGCTCAATAAGGTTTTTTTTTTTTTTTTTTTTTTTTTTTTGTGACACAAGCTCAATAAGGTTATGATTTGGTTTTCGGTAACTTTCTATATATTATTCTTTTTTTTTTTTTTTTTTTTACACTCGTAATATATAAAAATTAAACTCTTAATGCAATATAACATAGTATATAATTCAAATGGATTTTTTAAAGAAATATTAGGATTGCTTAGATGGATGATCAGAGCAAAAGTTTAAAGTAAAGTTACATCAAAAGAAGATGGATATGAATCAATTGAAAAGATAATTCCTGTAATATGAGAAAGGTGAATCCGACACTAAAAATATACACACTAGTATTAATATAAGAAGTTTTAGAAGGAAAAGGTGTAATTAATGTAGGATGAATAATTATGAGGGCAAATCAAAATGGTTCCCCAGACAGGTGCAGTCATAATTTGAGAGGCAATGGCTGGCAATATCCGATAACCACCGCACAGTCCAACGTGAGAAAACTGGAAAGAGCCATGTCCACGTGCCCTCATGTGTATCGCAAAGTGTTCGTAATTATCAACTGCCCCAATCACAATCCATGAACCCACGTGTGAATCTCATATTTTCATTTTGGATAAATTCAAAACATTTTTTTGATAATATTAACCTTAAAGTTGATTTTGAATATTTTATGTTTAGCTATTTCCACTGCAATTGTTATCTCAACATATATAGTTGTAAATTGGCAAAACAGATCAATCTCTAGCTTGGGAAGCAAGCATCAGAAATGGATTTAAAATAAAAGACTTAAATGTAATTTTAGTTCTCCTATTTTATTCAATCCATGGTTTTGGTTTTTTTATTTTAAAATAGAGACATTTGGTCTCTCTATTTTAAAAAATTTGCAATTTTAGTCTTCCTATTTCAAAATAAACACATTTGATTCCCTATTTTATAAAATTTGCAATTTTGGTTCAATTCTCAATTTTGCATATGCTTTACTTCTTACATCTTAATTAATTAAAATCATTTCATGATGTTACCTTAAATGAATATGCTAGGTCTAGGGTTTAATTAGACTAAAATAATAAAAGAAATAAAACATAGGCAAAATTGAATATTAGACTAAAATTATGAATTTTTTAAAATAGGGATCAAATGTCTCTATTTTGAAATAGGAGGACCTATCTAAAAACATTAATGTGAACAAACTTTTAAAAGTGTCAGATCAGACATAAAAAAAAAAGCCTACGATAGATAATAGACTAACCTTAGGCCTTGATTTTTTTAAACAGACAAGACCTATTTAAACAATGTATTGTTCAACTCAACCTATTTTCATCCTTATTCACACACCTTTTTCTTCTCTTCCATTCCCCTTCCACTTTCATCCTCCAAGCTCTACTTCTTCCTTCCTAACCAGTTGGTTTAGAAACCTACCACCCCTATTCACTACCACAAAGATAATTAATGTCAATTTGTATTTGACTGCACAACTCAATCACACACAAGTCCATTTGAAAAAGGGAACAAATTACAACGAAAATTCTAAGGCGACTTTTCCATGTGCCACCATCTCGGATTGCTTTTATTCCATCGATGTCAACACACGCAACAAGTCATACACCATTTGCGTCCTCCTCCTTACCTCCCAAGTTCGAAGTGAAGTGGCTTTTGGTTAGAGATGTCATTTTGACCCTATGCCCCAGGGCTAGCCTACTTGGCCCACTAATGAGAGCGCCTAAAAGTCCCAAATCCCACACAACCCACTTAACAAAAGGGTTGAACCAGGGCTTAAAAGAGGCCAACCCACAAGTTATGGCTATATCAAAAATTGTTTTTCTTGACTGTCTACAAAAATATTTTTAACTCGACCTTGGTTAAAGTGTCTTCAACTCAGTCTCAACTAGAGTAATTTCCACTCGACCTCGACCAAAGTTTGTTAAACTCATCCTCGGCCAAAGTAATTTCAACTCGGCCTCGACTATAATATTTTCAACTTGGCCTCAGTTAGAATATCTTCAACTCATCCTTGGTACTAATTTCCACTCAAACTCAGCCAAAGTTTCTTCAACTCGGCCATGGCCAAAGTATCATCAGCTCAATCTCGACCAAAGTATCTTTAACTTGGTATCGGCGATAGTAACTTTAACTCAGCCTTGGCTAGAGTAATCTCGACTCAGTCTCGATTAAAGTAATTTCAACTCGATCTTAGCCAGAGTATCTTTAACTCATCCTCAACCAATATATTTTCAACTCAGCCTCAACCAAAGTAATTTCACCTCAATTAGAGCATCTTTACATCAGCCTCATCCAGGGCATTTATGGCTCAACCTCGACTAGGACATCTTCAGCTCAAAATCAACTAGGACACATCTTCTACCTAGCCTTAGTCAAGGCATCTTTGGCTCAGCCACGACTAGGGCATCTTCTACTTGACCTCAATCAAAGCATCTTCCACTTGGCTCAGCCAAAGTAATTTTAACTCGAGCTTGGCTAGAATAATTTTATCTTAGTCTCGACTGGGGAATCTTCGACTTAGTCTCACCCAGGACATCTTCACCTCGGCCTTGGCCAGGGCATCTTCAGCTCAAAATCTACTAGGGCATCTACGTCTCGCCCTCAGCTAAGGCATTTTCAGCTCAGCCTTAACCAAAACATCTTAACTCATCCTCAACTAGAGTAATTTTAACTAAGCCTTGGTTAAAGCATCTTCGGCTCAGCCTCGACCAGAGCATCTTGGGTGTCAACTAGGTAATCTTCGACTCAACCTCAACCAAAACATCTTCAATTCATCCCTGTCTAGAGTAATTTTATCTTGAACCTTAGCCAAAACATCTTTGACTCGGCCTCAACCAAGAATCTTTGATTGAGTCTTAGCTAATGCATCTTTGACTTGGCCTCTTCTAGGGCATCTTCGGTAAAAGTGAGTAAGACCTAACCTGTCCCACTAACCCGACCCAACCCAAGGTTGATTTAGACGGGTTCGAGTTTTGAAATTAGACCCGATACATTTTGATAAAGGCCGGGTTTAGGTTGTCCTAACCGGATTTGATGTCCTATATTTTCTTAAAAATAATAACTTTTGTGAACAATTGTATATTAATAATAAAACTTTTTGATTTATTAGATAACTTTTTGTATAATATGATATTAAATTTATAATGATATTATTTATTTCAAAATATATATTATAAAGCATACATTAATTTAAGTTTATACTTTTTTTATTCTATGATTTAACATAACATTAAAATTGATATATTACGTTAAAAGTCAGGTTGATCCATTTTTGTCTCATATATTTGAGGTCTTGAACGAGTTAGGTTCAAATTCAAATAAATGACTTAGTGAAAATTTTAGGTCAGGTATGGACAAAGATAAACTCCTCCTAACTCGTCCTTTTCTCACCCCTAATCTTCGACTCAACCTCGAGCAAGGGCATCTTTGAGTTGGTCTCGACCAAAGCATCTTCGGCTTGTCCTCAACTAGAGCATCTTTGACTCCTCCTAAGGCAGAGCATCTTCTACTTGTCCTCGGCTAGGGAATCTTCATCTTGGCCTCGTACAGACCATCTTCGACTCAACCTTAGCTTGAGCATCTTTGGCTCAGCCTTGACTAGGGTTTCTTTGGCTCGGTCTCGACCAGGGCGTCTTCCTTTGTACATGGCACTATGTCGAAAATATTCTCCATTTCATGAAGACACGATTTAGTGGGTTAAGGGTCATACTCCTTCTTGAAGGGAGTGAAAGCTTCTTTTAGAACTCGAATAATCCTGTGTTCCAAGTCTCGTATCTTGGGTTGTTAATGTCTGTGGTGCCTCCTGGGGATCCTCGCAACACCTAGTTGATGAGATCGGTGGTTGTTATAGCTTGCTCCCTCACGACATTGGTTATCATTTCAATGGCTTCCATATCGGGAGTAGGGGTGGTCTTAGGTGGTTTTCCTCTTACCTCCATTTTTTACGTACCTACACTACACCACATATTGAATTTATCAAGCTTTGTTTTAGTAACAAAGCAAGGCAGAATTCATGGCAAGATAAAATAAGATAACTTTCAACTCAAACTATGATTATTATGCATAGTCTAAAGATATAAACTACTCTAATACAAAAATATATCACCCTAAAAGGCATTAGCATAAACTATACATTTGCATATCATAGTAGGATAAATTGTCATATATATGATTACCATTACTCAAGGATTTGAAGTCAAAGTCATACATCATCCCTAAAGTAATGTTATCATATACATAGCATAAGGGTACTGTAACATAAAATATGGGCCTTATGCAAAAAAATACATCTGTTTTTCAAAAATTAGTCTATGAAGATTCAATAACAAAACAAAGATAATTTCTAAGTTGTTTCACCTCCTTGTCATACTTGTTCCATCTGGAACATTGAAATTAAACTAATGAAGTAATACGTCAGTGAGTGCCATAAACATGCAACCATGAAATTTTGAAAATAAATGCATAAATCCTTTTGTCATAAACATACACATGAGGTTGTAAATCTGTAATTGTGCATGCTTATCATTTATTCTTTCCTCTTTTCCTTCTTTGTCAGAATATTGAGTTCAAATTCTAAAGAGATGTCCCTCCCATCTATGCCATGACCACATATTTTTATACTTTTTTGGTCCAAGGAGTCCTTAACCTCTTATATTTACACTCCCCCGGTCCAAGGTGCCTCTCTCTCATTTATTCATAAGCATTCATCATCATTATACATTTATATGCAATTATAAAACATCATGTATGAGAATGAAATATGATTGAAATAGTATAATGCTCCAGGGGTCTCACACTTAGTGCAAGCATACTTGCACTTAGGGTTGGACCCTGACGCTTAGCGTGCATGAAAGGTGCTTAGCTCCATTGCGTAGGGGTTCCATACTTGCTCTCTGGAAGTCCCCACACTTAGCATGCATAATTTGCACTTAGCATAGATGTATAGGGACTTTGGGGTACTTCTCTAGAGGCCCCCACACTTAGTGCATCCTAAGTGTGTTTAGTGCTTTTATTCAGAGACCTCGCCCTGGTCTCTAGAAGGCTCCACACTTAGTGTGACTATGCCAATGCATGTGCTAGTGCATTGGGCACCAGGGCTAAGCCTCACACAACCCATGCTCAATGCCATGTAGGCACGCGTAATTAGCACGAGCTGGTAATCTGTAATCACGAAAATAATAAATATGTGGATTCATGGCCATTAATGGCCCAACAACCAACCACAAGTATAATAAATGCATCATAAATACTTCTTTAAGCTTTTTAACATCAAACCTCAACATTTACACTCACCAAACATCTAAATCATGCAATAATCATAAATCCCCCAACCAAGAAAATAGAGAAGGGGGATGAAGGGAAATGCACTCACAAAGGGCTCCTAAGTGAGGGTGAGATGTGATTTCCTTCTTCCGCTTCTCATTTTTCACCTCTTCTTTCCTTCCTATTCTCTTTTCTCTTCTAAGAGTGAATGTGAGTGTGGGTGTCTAACATGGCTTTTTCCCAAACTAATCTAACTATGGTCCACTACTCCTACATAACATAGAGTATTTCTATGTCACTTAGGGCACTTATCAAACAAACATAAAAAAACTTTTGACTCATTTTATTTTATTTTATATTATATATATATATATATATATATATATATAGAGAGAGAGAGAGAGAGAGAGAGAGAGATTAAGCAAAAAATAATAATCCATTTGGTATGAAGCAACTTGCACTTGTTTTTGCATTCAATTAAAAATTCATGGCAAAAAATGCTATAGCAATTATAATTTTCGATAAGGTATCCACAGATATATCAATTCACTATAAATTCACTTTTAACTAAAATCATTTTTGTAAAATCAACATAATCACAAATTAATTTCGAAAATGCTTACCCTTACAAATGCTCTATATACAAAAACCACAAAGACTCGTGTTTCTTGAAAAATAGATAAGGACCACAAACCTAAGTGTTCACAGTTCCAAAACTAAGTATAGGTTTTCTATTTCTAAACTAAATCTCAAGAAGTGAGTTAAATAACAAAGAAAACTTAACCATGTAACATAAGTTACATAACACAATGGCGAAAGCACAATGTGAAAGATAAAATATAGTAACAGAGAACAACGTAGATGAGAACAACAATAACAACAACAATAACAAAGGAAAAATGGCAATAAAAATATACTTGTTGAGGAACAACGATGAGATCAATAAAACAAATGACTATGAAAGTAATAAGGGTTAACTAAGTTTTTAGTCCCTAAACTTTTTTAAAATTCGGTTTTTAGTCCCTAAACTTTAATTTGACTAGTCAAGGTCCCTAAACTTTTTACAAACTAGAGTGGGTGACCCGTGCCATGCACGGGTAAATATTGTTAATGAACATTTTTATTAAAAATATAAATATTTTCTGAAATTTATATTAAGAATTATCTATAATTAAAATTTAAATTTTTTAATTATTAATTATTGGTGTACATTATAGTTATATAGTAAATTATATATCTGGTAGACTATGATTTTTAAAATACAATAAATGCTAACAAAGATTGGTCCAGTTAGTAAGGAATATACTCATATCCCACAAGGACGTGGATTCGATTCCTGCTGCTAATGTGAGGATCTTGGTGGATAATTTGTAAATACCTCTGTAAGCACTCATTAAGCCTTGAGGCTTGTCCTGACCCTGGTGAGCCCACGGGACCTAACTCACCTAAACTTTATTTCAAAAAAAAAATACAATAAATGGGAGAAATAAAAATTAGTTATATGTTAGGTAACATAGTAATCTAAATAATTATTATGAAATAATATTTCAATCAATCTAAAGTAAGAGTTCATATTTACAACAAAAAATGAAAATATTTTTTTTTATGAAATGACATTTTTAACTATATATTTTTAAATTAAAACCTAAATTCAAGCAATGCGTGCCATGCACGATACATATACGGATAAGGATGACAATAGGTTAGTCTAGGTAGGGTACTATAGTACCCATCCCTATACTCGCACTTTTATAAATTCTCCATATTTTGACCCATACCCGCTGGGTAATAACTTTAATACCATTGTCTTTTCCCGTTGATACCTAAATGTCCATACCTGTACATGTTACCCGCACTTTAATTAATATAAAAAATTGATAAAAATAATATTGATTAAAAATACTATAATAATTAAATTGAAATTCATTCAAAGATCTTTTATACAACATAATCATAATCATAAAACATCATAAAAATTAAAATCGTATTCAAAAAATTAAATTCATATAAAAGTATGTATAAAAATTTAATTGCAAAGTAGTATTACTTTTGTGACATAATTAACTTCTTACTTGAAATTAAAGATATATGATTCTAATAGTTAGATATTTACCATTAGCACATCAACATTTTAAGAAACGGATATTATATCACCTTATTATTTATTATAATAAACCATTATAATAACCTTTAAATTCTATTTATTTAATAAAATTAAATAGACTTTTAATATTTTAATATTTTTCTTCTCTCACTTTTTTCCTTCCAAATTAAAAGAAAAGAATTTTTGTACAATTATTTATAATTTTTTATAAAATATACTACAATTTGTTTTATTATCCAACTAAAATATACACCCAATAGAATTGATATAAAAAATAAAATAGAAATTAAATTCATATAAGAGTATACATAAATTTGTTAACCACAAAATATTAATTTTATGATGACATAATTAGCTTCTTACTTGAAAAGATAGATCATTCTAAAATGTACATATTTACCATTACCAATCAACATTTTAAGAAAACGATATTATATCACCTTATTATTTATTATTACAACATTAGAATAACATTTAATTCTATTTATATAATAAAATAAAAGACTTTACTATTTTAATCTTTATTTTTTTTCATCTCTCACTATATGTATAAATAAATTTTCAAGACTGAGATTTTATATATTCTTCGTAGCATTTGATATTAAAACAATGTTTAACTTGGTTTTTGGTTTATTCCCGTGAGTAGCTAACATAGAAGAATAAGGTGATAAAAGTTATTTATGTACATCATTATCGAATATCTTATTAATTCTGACTATTAAAAATTGTTAGTTAAATGAACCAAAATTTATTTATGAAAATAACTTCTTATCACGTTTATTTTGATGGAGAAAATAAAACCTGATAATTATAAAACTCTCATATAATGTATTTCTATTCTATATTTCCTCAATAATGTATGGTAAATTTCCACTAATGTAATAAATATTTACGAAATAAAATATTTCAAATTTTAAATTCAAATTTAGTTATTTAAAACTCATTAATATAATAATTATAATCACAATTACAATAAATCCTGCAATTATCCTTATCAACAAAAGATTTAATAGTAGCCAGTATGACAAAAGTCAAATCCTGCAAACATGCATTTAGTAGCAACCAACAAAGAAATATGTTGTGAAAAATATTTTCTTATTCCGAATTAAAAAATATTCTACAATACCTCTTTAGAATCCTTGATATCATTTTTTTGGTAGGCTTCCTTCATTGTCTGAATAGTAGCCCTTGGTGTAAACTTGAGGAGTTCATTTTAGATTCATGTTGCAATTGGCTTAATCTCTTAATCGGAGTTTCTATTGTGCCAACCATGTTTGATTTAAACTTTTCAGCCACAAGAATTTTTGGATTCAACATCAATCGTGAAGTAAAAGTGGTGTTGATGGTTTTATTCCCTAAAGACAAATAAAATATAACATAACAAACATCCTTAACTGTTAAAAAAAATTGAGATGCAACATATGTTCTAATTGAGATGGCACCCAAATTTAAATATAATGAATCAAATTAAAATTGAAATTAAATTTAAGAAATCACATTTAATAGAAATAAAAAAGTATAAGAAAAATAAAATGCTTAATTCATGAAATATTCATGAAATATCATGTAACTTAACAATAATTACACGTAAGACTAAAAGGTAATGTGAGGAACTAAAACATATTTAAAGAAGGTGATGTAACTTCCACGACTTATGCCTTCATGCTCAAAATATCTTGGAGTGAATTAATTCTTCAAATATTTAAAGAAGCTAAAATATCTGCATTTCAATTTGAAGTAACTAATACACAATGTAAAAGGTGATTGGGAACATGGATTTCATACGATATTAGCCTTATAAGATTAATACCAATCCGTAATTTATGTGGGTACGTGTGATGTGAGGAACACCCGATTTTATCAAGGATAAACACCCGTGAGTTCAGTAGTATTAAAAAAGAATCTTAAATAATTACGCAGTTTAATTTGTATATCTTATAAAAAAAAATAAATGAATTTAAAACAATATTACTTTTTTTCTCACTGGTAACCATTTGGCACGTATAAAAAGTTATTACCTTTCTATGTCTTCACCTTGCTAAAGAGCACCACAGTATCTCTATTCAATCAATCAATAATTAAAAAAAATCAATAACTCTAATTTATATCAATTATGTTTGAAATTAAAAACAATGTGAACCATTTACTTTTATTATGGGTGAGTGATATCAATCTAAACTAATTGTTGAACCAAAAAAATATCCCTAAAACAATATCCCTAATTATCCTGTCGTGATTTACTTAATAAATTATCAAAATTCAAAATTTCAAATTATTATCAAAATAATTTTACCATTAACACGTAACTTATCAGAATTCAAAATTTCTAATTGTTACCAAAATATTTTTATTTCAAATCTAATAATATAATTATTAATTTAGTTGTATATGCATATGCTGAAAACAAAAGTAATAGTTATCAATTAAGATAACTATTCAGTTTTGTAGAACAAAAACTAATATATATAATATATTTTTAATTTTAATTTTTAATATAAAAAATAGTAAATATTAATTTTATCAGTAATATTATAATATCATCATTCATTTTATAAGAGTCATTATTTTTTTTAAAAAAATATTTATAACAGAAAATTAAATTAAATAATTTAAAAGTTTAGTAACAAAATAAATTTATATTAAAAAAAATTAGCTTATTTGTAATACAGTATCTCTATTCAATCAATCAATAACTCTAATTTATATCAATTACGTTAGAAATTAAAAACAATGTGATCCATTTACTTTTATTATGGGTGAGTGATATCAATCTAAACTAATTGTTGAACCAAAAAAATATCCCTAAAATAATATCCCTAATTATCCTTGTCGTGATTTATTTAATAAATTATCAGAATTCAAAATTTCAAATTGTTATCAAAATAATTTTACCATTAACATGTAACTTATCAAAATTCAAAATTTCTAATTGTTACCAAAATATTTTTATTTCAAATCTAATAATATAATTATTAATGTGGTTGCATATGCATATACTGAAAACAAAAGTAATAGTTACTAATTAAGATAACTATTCAGTTTTGTGGAACAAAAAGTAATATATCTAATATATTTTTAATTTTAATTTTAATATAAACAATAGTAAATCTAAATTTTGTCAGTAATATTATAATATCATCATTCATTTTATAAGAGTCATTATTTTTTACTTATTTTTAAAAAATATTTATAATAGAAAATTAAATTTAAAATTTAAAATTTTAGTAACAAAATAAATTTATATTAAAAAATTAGCTTACTTGTAATACAGTATCTCTATTCAATCAATCAATAACTCAAAAAAATCAATAACTCTAATTTATATCAATTACGTTTGAAATTAAAAACAATGTGAACCATTTACTTTTATTATAGGTGAGTGATATCAATCTAAACTAATTGTTGAACAAAAAAAATATCCCTAAACCAATATCCCTAATTATCATTGTCGTGATTTATTTAATAAATTATCAGAATTCAAAATTTCAAATTGTTACCAAAATAATTTTACCATTAACACGTAACTTATCAGAATTCAAAATTTCTAATTGTTACCAAAATATTTTTATTTCAAATCTAATAATATAATTATTAATCTGGTTGCATATGCATATGCTGAAAACAAAAATGTATCAAAAAGATATGCTGAAAACAAAAGTAATAGTTATTAATTAAGATAACTATTCAGTTTTGTGGAACAAAAAGTAATATATCTAATATATTTTTAATTTTTAATTTTAATATAAACAATAGTAAATCTAAATTTTGTCAGTAATATTATAATATCATCATTCATTTTATAAGAGTCATTATTTTTTCCTTATTTTTTAAAAAATATTTATAATAGAAAATTAAATTAAATAATTTAACATTTTAGTAACAAAATAAATTTATATTAAAAAATTAGCTTACTTGTAATACAGTATCTCTATTCAATCAATCAATAACTAAAAAAAAATCAATAACTGTAATTTATATCAATTTCGTTTGAAATTAAAAACAATGTGATCCATTTACTTTTATTATGGGTGAGTGATATCAATCTAAACTAATTGTTGAACCAAAAAAAATATCCCCTAAACAATATCCCTAATTATCATTGTTCGTGATTTATTTAATAAATTATCAGAATTCAAAATTTCAAATTGTTACCAAAATAATTTTACCATTAACACGTAACTTATCAGAATTCAAAATTTCTAATTGTTACCAAAATATTTTTATTTCAAATCTAATAATATAATTATTAATCTGGTTGCATATGCATATGCTGAAAACAAAAATGTATCAAAAAGATATGCTGAAAACAAAAGTAATAGTTATTAATTAAGATAACTATTCAGTTTTGTGGAACAAAAAGTAATATATCTAATATATTTTTAATTTTTAATTTTAATATAAACAATAGTAAATCTAAATTTTGTCAGTAATATTATAATATCATCATTCATTTTATAAGAGTCATTATTTTTTTACTTATTTTTAAAAAAATATTTATAATAGAAAATTAAATTAAATAATTTAACATTTTAGTAACAAAATAAATTTATATTAAAAAATTAGCTTACTTGTAATACAGTATCTCTATTCAATCAATCAATAACTAAAAAAAAAATCAATAACTCTAATTTATATCAATTTCGTTTGAAATTAAAAACAATGTGATCCATTTACTTTTATTATGGCTGAGTGATATCAATCTAAACTAATTGTTGAACCAAAAAATATCCCCTAAACAATATCCCTAATTATCATTGTCGTGATTTATTTAATAAATTATCAGAATTCAAAATTTCAAATTGTTACCAAAATAATTTTACCATTAACACGTAACTTATCAGAATTCAAAATTTCTAATTGTTACCAAAATATTTTTATTTCAAATCTAATAATATAATTATTAATCTGGTTGCATATGCATATGCTGAAAACAAAAATGTATCAAAAAGATATGCTGAAAACAAAAGTAATAGTTATTAATTAAGATAACTATTCAGTTTTGTGGAACAAAAAGTAATATATCTAATATATTTTTAATTTTTAATTTTAATATAAACAATAGTAAATCTAAATTTTGTCAGTAATATTATAATATCATCATTCATTTTATAAGAGTCATTGTTTTTTACTTATTTTTAAAAAAATATTTATAATAGAAAATTAAATTAAATAATTTAACATTTTAGTAACAAAATAAATTTATATTAAAAAATTAGCTTACTTGTAATACAGTATCTCTATTCAATCAATCAATAACTAAAAAAAATCAATAACTCTAATTTATATCAATTTCATTTGAAATTAAAAACAATGTGATCCATTTACTTTTATTATGGGTGAGTGATATCAATCTAAACTAATTGTTGAACCAAAAAAATATCCCTTAAACAATATCCCTAATTATCATTGTCGTGATTTATTTAATAAATTATCACAATTCAAAATTTCAAATTGTTACCAAAATAATTTTACCATTAACACGTAACTTATCAGAATTCAAAATTTCTAATTGTTACCAAAATAAGTTTATTTCAAATCTAATAATATAAAATAAAATAAAATAATTGTTACGAAAATATTGTTACCATTTACTTTTATTATGAGTGTGTGATATCAATCTAAACTAATTATTGAACCAAATATTGACACTCGAACCAAATATTTACAAAGCGTCATATCATGACATGTGTCATCCGAACATCTGGTTAGTCGACACATGTATTCCAAACCTTGAAAACTTCTCTTGAAGCGCCATGTGGATTCCAAACCTGCGAAAGGATTCGCAAATTTTATATTATTAGATTCTGTTTTTAGTTCCTAAACTTTAGTTTTACCGGTCAAGGTCCCCAAACTTTTTAAAAAATTGATTTTTAGTTCCTAAACTTTTTAAAAATTCAATTTTTAGTCCTTGAAATCTCATTAATTCAGGGACTAAAAATTGAATTTTTAAAAAGTTTAGGGACTAAAAACTAAATTTTTAGAAAGTTTAGAGATATTGACCAGTCAAACTAAAGTTTAGGGACTAAAAATCGAATTTTGAAAAAGTTTAAGGACTAAAAACTTAATTAACCCAAACAATAATTATGAGAATGAAGGGTGCGGAAATGAGAGTAACAAATGCGCAATAAAGAAATGTTGTATTATTTGAGAGTGGAAGAGTTTTGGATGTATAAAATTGAGGTTTAATAAGATTTTTTAGATTAATTGTACAAGTAACTAATCTAGAAAATGGCTTTCTAGATCGATTGAAATACAATCGATCTAGACTGTTTGGTGATGAATTTAAAAATATGAAAATGCATAAACAATCTAATTTTGTTATAATAAAAATTGATTTAGAAAGTAACCTTTTACCTTGATTAAAAAAAAAAAACTGATCTAGAATGTCTATATCAATATTTTAAAAGTGTCATTGTTTTCATATATACTACATTAGTTTCTTAGAAACTGATGCAGATTGTTAAGGTGATCTTCTTTTTTTTTATACCAGTGATGAACCCAAGTGAAAATGATTTATCAATTATCATCCTAACAAATTTAAATATCCTCTTAATCACTGAATTAAGATATAGCCTATTAAAAAAACATTTAATATTTTAAAAACATAAAATAGCTTTAATTATGAGAATTACATATAACCCAAAATAGAAAATGAAACATATACTTTTTGTTTCAAGTAAATCCAAGGAATATTAAGCAAAGAACATTATTCATCTCCCTTATATCCTTTTCCTACTATATATTTTCTATCAAACTTGTTATGTACCCTTACAGTATCTTTCACAAATCACTTCGAATTTCATATCAATAACTACAAATTAAGTTGCTTTGCTTTCCAAAAATTTCATAGAGATATTTTAGCAAAAAAAAATTATAATAAATTAATTGAGACCTGCATTTTAATTATAATAGAGACTCGTGTTTAAAAAATTATTACCTTTTACATTTTTTTTTTGACAGCCCTTTTACATTTTTTTGGAAACATATAAACATACGTTTTTTTTTATGATTATACTCAAGTCAATAATTACGTGTAAGTTGTTTAAATATATCAAGATGTTAAGTCATTTTTAATGAGGTTAAAAAAATATACTAATAGTATTTAGAGTTTAATGGCTATGCACTGACAGTGTAAAATAGTTTTACACTGTCATCCAATCACAAATCACCATTTGAATGAATTTTAAGATAATTATTATAAAAGTCAACAAACTACCATACATGGTGGGTTGTGATTGGATGACTGTGTAAAACTATTTTACACTGTTAGTATATAGTCCTTTTTCTCTAGTATTTATTACTTCTTTATGATTTTATTAAATGAATTTAATGGTGATGCACTTACAGTGTAAAATAGTTTTATACTGTCATTCAATCACAAATCACCGTTGGTATGATTTTTAAAATAATTTTGTTAAGTCAACAAACTTACCATGCATGGTGGGTTATGATTGGATGACAATGTAAAATTATTTTACACTGTTAGTGCATAGTCCTTTTTCTCTTATTAAATTTGGGTTATTGTTAATAGAATGACATTATTTATTCACAGTATCAGAATTAATCGTATAATTAACTATTTTTAAGGTAAGAGTTTAATGGTCATGCACTGACAATGTAAAACAATTTTATACTGTCATCCAATTACAATTCATCGTTGGTATGACTTTTAAGTTATATAGTGTAAAAGTCAACAAACTTATCATATATGGTGATTTGCGATTGGATGACAATGTAAAACCTGTTTTACACTGTCAGTGCATAACCCTTTTTCTATTAAGATAATATTTCATATCCTTCAAATTATTAAATACACATTTTTAATATTTTTTATTTTTTAAAAGTAAATAATAAATACATTTTTTAGGAAAATAAATACTTTTTTAAATCACCAAAAAAATTACATTATTAA
The DNA here is from genome assembly GCA_026413185.1 of Pueraria montana var. lobata. Classification (NCBI taxonomy): domain Eukaryota; kingdom Viridiplantae; phylum Streptophyta; class Magnoliopsida; order Fabales; family Fabaceae; genus Pueraria; species Pueraria montana. Next base: position 54,484,579 of record CM048656.1, on the reverse strand, counting down.
CAAATGTATGTTTGACTAAGTAAAAAAAATGATTGTTAAGTTCCACAAGCATTTAATTTTAGATTTGGTCACGAGATACAAAATACATATTTACGAGTAAAGAAATATTAAGGTATCCTAAAATGTCAGTTTATCGAAGGGTCTAACTCAGTTGGTTGGAGTTGTTGTAAACTTTACCTGTCTTCAATTTCTACGGATATATAAAAAATGTCAGTCTTTTGTTTCATAGGTGGAGATACTATTGTTGTCCTATGTAGATTTTTTTTTAAAATTTCTTTCTACTGAATTAATACATTTATATTCAATTAATGACTTTTTGACTATAACGTTCTCTTAGAGTCATCAGAGAGTCCAAAAAATTAATATATCATTTATTATTTTTTGACCAAAAAATTAAATACTTAAGAACTTTTGTTTTAAAAAATTAATGCAATAAATGATTTAAATGAAATCTTAGTAAAAATAACTAAAGTAAACTCTTTCAAAGGAAAATTAGAGGCAACGCCGTAAAAGTGCAAAAAAAATCAAGTGAATTACTATTAAAAGAAAATTGTTAAAGTGTCTCCAACGCGCCTCACACTGTCCGTGGTAAACACGAGCTTAGCGAAACAACAAAAGCGCGTACGCACCGGCATTCACCTGACTAGAGAGTAGGGAGCCTTCTGCACGCGCCAAAAATTGCGAGTGATGGTAGCACTGCCTCGAGTAACAGTGGCCATACCGAAACACTACATTTTTTAACAAATAAAAAACCAAACGAAAGAGGTTTCCACGAACGTTGCATAGCAACGATAACATAACGTAAGTATAACATATTTATCGCATAAAAATAAAAAGAAAATAGAAACATAACGCAACACGACAACAAAAAAAACAACGTAAGTGGAAGTAACGGATAGAGTTTCGATTGCAGAAGCGAACAAGTCATCAACTGATCATAGCATAGCATTCAACCATTTTCCCTTACTCTTGCCAACCCATAGTTTGTTTCTTTTTTCTTTTTGTTTTAATTTTAATAGGTATCTATGGTTAGTATAAAAGTTTTTTACTTTCTCAATCAATTAACAAAAAAAAAAAAGTTTTTTACTTTCTCAATCAATTAACAATAGTTTTATATATGAGTTTGAAGATAATTATTCTTAAAAGTTTTTTTTTTGACAGCATAATTCTTAAAGTTAACAAACTTAAGATTTGTGATTGCATTATACTCCCTTTATTTTTAATCTTTGGTTGTTTAACATTTTTGTACATAGATTAAAAAGTATGTAATTTATACAAATTTAGACCAAAATACCCCAATTTATTATTTTATAATTTTTTATATTGTTTCTAACTACTTTATTTATAACTTACTCTAATTTACTATAATTGGTAATATTTTGTTTTTTTAAATTTATCATAAATACTATTATCAAACACATGTCTCTCCACATTCTAAATACTCTATTTAAATAATTTTTTGCTCAACTCCTTTTATGGGATAATAATATTCCTTTTCGATGCAAATTTTACTAAGAAATAAGGTTTCACTATAAATACTTTTATAAATCATAGTTATTAATATTTCATTAAAAATTTGTCTTCATTACTCTACTATATGTAAAGATATAATTGGAAAATAATGCTTGAAATTCTAAAATAATCAAAGTTTTAAAATAAAAACAAAATGTTAAAACAACCGAAGATTAAGAACAAAGAGAGTAATGTAAAAAGGTTTTTTCACTGTCAATTCATATGTTATTTTCTTTTATCTTTTTTAGTTTTTATAGTGAGAGTAAATTCTATGTATCATGTGTAAAAAATCTTAATAGTATTAATTAATTAGAAATCATCAAATCATTATTAATATAATTTTTAAGATGTTTATCATAAAATTAATAAGAAATCATCAAGTCATCAATTTGTGATAAGATGGATAACCAGTGTAAATGTATTCACACTATTTAGTACTAGTATTTACTAGTATTTTATTTTGTAGTTCCTTTTTTGGGTTCTGTCTATAATAAACTCCTCTTGTCAGAAGTTACATTCTTAGAATCTAGTTTATGGTTATTTTTTCTCTCTCTAAAACTCTAGAGAGAGAGAGAGAGTGAGCGTGTGGGGTGGGTTGATGATGAATGGTTGTTGAATGATTGATCTCTCGCCCTCTTTTTTGACTTTGGATTCATTTCTGTTTCCATCTCACTTCCCTTTTCTTTCCTTTCCATTTCTCTTTGGCGTGTGCGTGTGTGTGTGGGTTTTTTCTCTTCTTCTTGTGGTTCTTCCATTCAATTTAAGACTTGTTCTTGGTTATATATCCTCAATTCCCAAAATTTTCACTATTGAAAATCTTTATCTTAAATTGCCATTTCTGGAATATGAATGAACCGTGGCACCAAATTTGTGTACATTTTTTTGTTTGTTTGATGATGCAAGCACTTTGAGTGGACTGGATTTGTGGTAGTCCTTTTGTGTTTGTTTGTGGGGTGTTTTTGATTCCCCAAACAAAGTTGGTTTTTTGCTTTGTGTGTTCATTTATCAATTCAGATTTGTGTCTTGTGTGATTATTATTATGGGTTGTGCTAATTCCAAGCCAAAGGGATGTCAACATTGTCATTGCAGCAACCATGGCAAGAAGCTTTATTATTCCTCTGTGCCTAGAAGCTTCTCGGTGCATGTACATCACCCACCTCAGACCAAAGGAGACAGTTACCATGTTGTGGCACTGACATCAACCACACTAGGTTCTCTGGACCAGGTACCCCACAACAACAGCAACCATGGCAATGGTTTAAGGTTTCCCAATGGCAAGGTCATTGACAGTGACAGTTTCAGGCCCCAGAATCAGGATGATGATGAGGTTGAGGTTGAGGAGAAGAAGAATGAGCCAAAGACATGGTCTGATATGATTGAGCAAATGTTGCCAAAAGCTATCATGAAGTCTCCAATCTCAACACCACCTTGTGAGCCAGAGACTATCAACACATGGGAACTAATGGAAGGCCTTGAAGACACAAGCCCTTTCAGATCACCAAAGCACTTCAAGAGCTTCTCTTTTGATGTCAATGTCAATAGGCATGTTGATCCACCACCCAAGCCTTGTGATAGTTTCATTGAGAATGGCAATGATTCAGCCATACCAATGTGGCCTCAGATGAGTGAGGAGGGATCAAAATCAAATGGGGGTTCAAGTCTCAAGGCTGCAGTTTCAGATTTTGATGACCCTCAAGAGAAGCAAGAGAAGATCAGTGATGTTGTTTCCTCATTCAAGAAATCATTGCAAGAGAAGCAAGAGAGCGTGGATAGAAAGGGGTTCTCTGTTGAGGAAGAGAAGATCAGTGATGATGTTGTTATGGATTTGAAGCCATATTGTGGGAAGGACAAGGTGGTGTTGTATTTCACTAGCTTGCGCGGCGTGAGAAAGACTTACGAGGATTGCTGCCATGTGAGGCTAATTCTGAAGGGGTTGGGGGTGAGGGTGGATGAGAGGGATGTGTCAATGCATTCAGGGTTCAAGGAGGAGCTCAAAGAGCTATTGGGTCATGGATATGGTAAGGGAGGATTGGGATTGCCAAGGGTGTTTGTAGGGAGGAACTACATTGGTGGAGCTGAGGACATTCAACAACTGCATGAGGATGGGAAACTTGAGAAATTGCTTGATTGTTGTGAAAAGATTGAAGACAGTGTTGATGGTGAGGGACTATGTGAGGGATGTGGAGATATAAGGTTTGTGCCTTGTGAAACTTGTTATGGAAGTTGTAAAATCTACTATGAAGGTGATGAAGAAGAAGAAGATTATGATGGTGAGGAGGGTGAGTATGGATTCCAGCGTTGCCCTGATTGCAATGAAAATGGGCTAATCCGCTGCTCCATGTGCTGCTACTAGTTTCCTCTTTTTGGTACGAAACTATAGTAATCGTCGTCTACAGGAGACAATCCTGACCGAGTTAGATAAGACTACTATGGGTTGGCAATTATGACATTTAATTTAACACAGGTAATTGAACAAATTTTTTGAGTTGTGTCTTCTGGTGTTTTGTTTATAGTCAGATTTTGTTTGTACAGTGAGGTTTTTGTGTGGTTGATCATGTTAGAGAAGAGGAAGGAGATAAAAGAGTGAATAATAACGTGTTCTAATCAGTCCATCTGCACAGCCAGTGCAATTTACTGCATAGTGTATACTTTTCTTTTTTCCCTTTTTCAGAAAACAAAAAGGCTTGTTGTATACAATTTCCTTTCTTGCAAAAAGAAATGCAGAGAGAGTTACAAGGGTATAGTAGCATTCACAATCTTTCACATCACAATGTGTTCTTCTCTTTCTCCCTTAGACAATTTCAAAACTGTGATGTTTAGCATTGATACACAATGGGAGCTTAAATGCTAAGGTGTAGTAGAGTTGAACCTACTTTGAGCTAATTACATAATGCAACTACCATGCTTTGTCAATAGCTAACAAATGTTATTGAAGGCAAGATCAGTAGCTGTTAGGACACTGATTTTACATTGAATTACAATTTATTTCTCGGGGACAAAAGAATAAATGTTATTCATTTTCTTTTTTTGTAGAAACAGGTGTCTGCTAAGTTATTTTATTGATTTTCTGCACTACCAGCTTCATATAATTGTTTTCAACTGATAATTGTACATAGAATCATACCACATTTTCATTTTTAATAATAAACTTAGGTTAAGGGGTCAGAAAATAATATAGCCTGTTAGGGGACATAATCTTAGGTCAATTTTGGCAAGAGAACTTGTGGCCAAGTCAAATATTGTTTTTTGGACTCAAGGAATCCGTGACTGCTGTAACCAAATACACCGTTTCTTCTGGAACCAACAGAACCGTTCAAAATCACAAAAATAATTTTAAACTTGAAAGAAAGTTTCAACATGAAGCGGCTTTAATTAGTTATTTATATCTATTTAAGGTGTATCTGTTTTTTCTTTTCTTTTATGGTTGTCCACAACCATATGCGTTTAAGTTATTGCCATTTGAGCCTGGTGCATTGAATTTCTTTTAGGCAAGGAAAAGATCCTGTCATAGGGTGATGCACATAAATTAGGGAGGCAAGAAAAATCACCAATTTTGACTTAGGTACCACACCAACACACATGATATTGATACCCTTCTAAAGGTGCACTTGAAAGTAGTAAATGAATTTCTACACTTTTTTCGTTATAATCATTACAGAGACGGTGCCCCACTAGAGCCACTTATTTATGTTCTGTAAAGAATGTATTTTTTTTTTCTTGTACGAATCAAAGACAAGACAGATATTAGAAGATTTACACCAACTCACACGCTCTGTTTAACTAACTGAACTCCCTCAGTAGTTATTTTTTATTTGAGACAATCATGCTCGAATTAGTATATATAAGACTATTATGGAAGACAGTTTTTCTTCTAAATATTTAATCCAGTTACATACTCAAAGCTTGAATTCGAAATCATTAATTAAACTGGAACAACTTTATGTAAATTGATCCACGTACTCGGTGATACTTAATTATGTGAAATAAAATAAGTATCAAATTATGAAATTTAAAATTAGAAATACAGGTTGTGCCATTTACAAAAGGATGTGGCACCATGCAACAACTAATAATACAAAAGATTTGTGACAAAGAAGGGAACTTTTTCCTAAACCTATTAAGCCCCCTTTTCTCAATCATGTTCATGTATTCATGCAGAAAATGGGGGGGCCTATAGGTAAGAAAATCCCAGTAGTTTGTTAGTCTCTTTGTCATAGTCATCCCATCAAATCATAATCGGCTCGGAAACTAGTGGTAGATGACAATTACAATGCAATGATGAATGAAATGTCAATCATTTATTTATGTTATGGATAATGTACAAGAACAAAGTGAAAAACATAAAATTTAGGACATTTTGTGTTATCTTTCATATTTTACCGCACTGATATGCTTTAACAATTAATGATTTTTTCTGTAAGAAAAAACAATTAATGATTTATTCAGTATAATACTGGTAAGGATATTTGAACTTATAACTTACTGAAAAAAATTACCGAAATTCTTCACCAATAACTTAATTTTTTTTTTTTGAGAAGTAACTTAATAGTTAATGCTCGTAAAAAAATTACATGAATATTTTATTGTTGAAAATTCTTCACATGTATCCTTCAAAAGATGCAATCTTACTCAATTTAAGTAGAATTGTTATGCACGCAAAGCTCTCCCTCCTTAGACAAATTACATGAATATTTCATTTCACAAATTTACATCTCTTTCAATAACTCAAATTTGCCTCTTTTGTTTTTTTCCTTTCTAGAAGTCATCACCTAAGATTTGCCTTTGGGTCAGTGGTCCTAGCAAATATGGGCTGCTTTGTAGTTTAGCAGTGGATGAATGCATCGCAAAGGGCGTGCAGATTTCTATTGAAAATAAAAATAGTTAGCCAGCTTTATGTTGATAAAAGAATTCCTGCCCTCTTGTCATGTTACTCCAGAGAAAAAGCTCCTAATAACTATACCTGTTAAAGACTGTTATCATCCAGTACATGTTAAAAAAAAAAGTTAAAGAGAAAAAAACTTTAATATAGTTCTTTAGGGTTTTTTTTTGGAATTTTTATCTAATCATAATTAGAGTTTTAACTCAATAATTCTCATAATAAAAGTTTACATTAAAAATATCATAGATTATTAAAATAAAACTCTGCTTTTGAATGAAATTATTTTTGGGTAATGTTGAAGTGATGTAATCTATGTTTATATGTAATTTATTCTAAAAATAAATTAATAGTAAAATCCAGTATAAATTTATTTTATTCAATGTAAAAATCACATAAAACTGTTTCAATTCAAAACCAATTCTAAATTTAGAATTAATTTCTCAACATGAAATCATGTAAATATTTATTTAAAAAAAAAAACATGCATCTAAGTTTTATTAAACCAAAAAAGAAAACAACTTCACGAGGATTTGATTGTAAGCCAATGGATAGCAACTGGCATGCAGTTGTAGAGAAACAAAAGAGGGGGATCCACACTGCCCATCCAGCAAACCAATTCTACAACACCAACGTGACCAAAAGAGAAAATGTACCAAGGTGCATTTTAATATTAAAAGTTGCACAAATATTGTTTATATATATTTTCTCATTGGCATGTATGAAGAGTCAAGACCAATGTGACAAAGAAAAAGGACAATCAAATAATGGAGAAGTGAGGATGTGACATGCACACCTTGTTGTTATGGCCCAAAGAAACTAGCTAGGCCGGCAGCAATGGCAAAGCAATTGTTGTGTTGTAAAGATAGGGGTGGCATATGATGTCTATAAAGTATAAAGTATAAAGCATAAAAAGCATGGCAGGTAATCAGCATTAAAATATCCACAAATAGTTCACAAGTTATCATGATTCTTCACTGCTTCTAAAACTATACTTTTTGAAGTAATAATTTAGGCTTCGTTTCGGTAAAAAGTTGAGTCTTTGTTCAATAATTTTCATCACATGCGAGTAAGTTATAAATTTAATCATGATATTTGTCAAAACAAATTAAAAGCATTTTTTTAGTCTCTCAAGTATTGTAATTGTGCAATAAAAATTGTACCAAAGTCACATGTTCATCAAATGGACAACTATTTGTCAATGAGTATAATGCAACAACCCGACCTTAGCATGAATTTAGTCTTTTAAGCCTCATTCGTCTCTTTGACTTGAGATTGGATAGTTATGTACCTTCCAATCTTTTTTTACCAAACTATATGATAATTACATTCTTGTTATTTAGTCTTTTACGCCTCGTTTGTATGTTTGCCTTGAGGCTGGAGGATTATGTACCCTCTAGATTTTAGGTTGAAGTATAGGCCCAAGTCCTCAATTACCAAACACCAAGCTCATACACATCAATCACATGACAAAATTAGGACTAATCGGCCACGTATCGAGCCTAGATTCTTACCAATTAAAGTATGTCAATTAATCGCTAATAAGTCAATTAAGCCTTAATATGTCCCATCAAATTAAAGATATCTCCTATATATAGACCCTATTACAATGAAAAAGATAGACCACAACAATGTGTTAGGCCATAACGAGCTTTGGGACCAACCGAGTGCCCAGAGCTTAGTGTTGGTTGGAACAATATTCATTTGATTTAATATGTTAAATATTCAATTAACATATTAGTAAAAATAATAGTGAAACAAATAAATGTACTATCAATGTAAATATTTTGTCACCAATAAAAAATTATCATACATGGTAATTTTGTTGAGTTTTATAATAACTATTGTAAGAGTTATCTCTACCATGATTTCTTATTGCTTCACAATATAAAAATCCTTTATATTATCAATACATATAAATTAACACAAAATAATATGGTATTATATCCTTTATTACTTAAAGGAATATATACCAAGCATAAAAAAAATTTCCCCAAAACTTTCAGGGACAATTTAGTAATTTCAAATGCATAAAAAAAGTCACAAAAATGATAAATTTAAAATGTAATGAAAATGATTGAATAATTTATTATCATATTAATGAAGGAGTAGCTATATTAATGAAAATGATTCAAATTTTAAATTGAGTAAATAAACGTTATGTATCCTATTGAAATCACGTTATCAGTTATGGACATAATAGGAATTGAGTAAAACAAATTTATGAACTTTAAAAGGAATGATTTGGTTATATTATACTTCTCCCGTGCATTTTAATTGAGTAAATATCATGTTATGGACATATTGAAATTAATTTTAATTATAATTAAATATCACATTCTTTTTTTTAATAAAAAAAATAATTGCCTACGGATATAATGCAAATTAATATTCATGTACGGATATAATTCGGGAAACTTTTTCAATCAATTAAGATAACAATTAAGATAACAATGAATTCTAATATATTTTATTTTAATAAAAAATTTAAAATATATATAAAAATAATAATGGATTCTAATATATTTTATTTTAATATAAAACAAGTAGTGTAATTTAAATCAATCAAGGGACAAGATCAAAATTATAACCATTAATATTGATTGTAATCAGAATAATAAAATATAACAATTAAATATTTTATTTTTACTAAAACAATTAAATATTTTTAAAATAATTTTATTTTAACAAAATTTCTCAATCAATATAATTTTTTGCATGCTTAAATTCGTGACAATTGTTATCACGTACAATTGCATTATAATATATTCACAATCTTCAAAAAGGTTTCTCTCTTAAAAATCTTTTCTTAAAGAACTTTTTTTTTCAAATTGTTTTGCTAATAGGTAAACGATTTTGGGTCTTTTCCAAACCCTTCCTCTCTCTCTTTTTAATCTCATATTGCTTATTTGGGTTTCAGATATGTGATTTGCATGTGGGAGTTTCTGAATGGTTCAACATTTCAATGGAGGTGTGACAGGGAGTGAACTTGCAACATCTTGAAACAACGACAAATTTCAAATAAATTCCCAAAATCTATAAAAAGACATTCTTCCTAAATTATGATTCTAATTTGGTTGTTTTATTTTTTATCTGAATCAATTAGGGAAGTGGTTGGGAATTCCTCCAATCCATACATCAATCCGTAATTGAAAACACAAAGAAGGTATTTATTTTCTCTTGCTTTTCTAATTTATATTGCTGCTACATTACTCCTCTAACTGCACAGTGATTGCATAAACGATTTAGGGGAAGAAAAAAAAGGTATGCTCTACTTCTTCTAACTGAATTTTTTTTTATTGATTTCTTTTTTCGCTTCTGTATGGCTCCTAAAACAGTGATTGGGAAATCCTCCTCTATGCATACCAAGATCATGACAGAGTAATGCAAAATAGATATGCTATTCTTCTTCTCACGTAAATCTTTTCTATACTTATTTTTATTATTCTTTAGATTTATTTTTACGTTTGCTTAATCAATTAGGAAAGCAAGATATATCCCCAATAGTGTCTTCGATTCTTACGGATAAAAAAAATCAGGGAAACAAGGAAAGTGATTGAGATTTCCTCCTCTACAGAAATAGAGTTGTGGTTTGTAACAAAAAAAAAAAAAAAACATGCTTTAAGATTTTTTTGCTAATCTTTGTGTTTTGGTGAGATTTTTTTTTTTTACTTTTGGTAAAAGATTATAATTTTATCCCCCTCTTCTAAAACCCAAAAAAAAAATAAAAAAAAAAATCATGATACTATATTGATTTTCAGAAATGAGCGTCATGGGTTTGTAATGCAAAAAGGTAAGCTTTAATTATACTTTTATTCTCCTAATTGTGAAAAAAAAACAATTTTTTATCACATTTTTTTAGTTTGTAATGAACGTGGGTTACAGTCATTAGTTTGTATTTTTTTGTTTTAATGTTGCCTTTATTTGTAATTTAAAAAATGGTTATAAAAAATTAAAGTGATGATATCAAAAATACAAATTGATAATCAACTTATTTGATATTATCACTTTAATTTTTTATAACCATTTTTTAAATTTAAATCCAAGTAAATAAAAGAAATCCTTAAAAGAATTGTCAGTATGCCTTGCCTTTTTAGGAATGTTGTTGTTAAAATTAACTGTAACTTAATTTTTATATATAGAATAATATATTTTTTATATATAATAATATAATTTTATAATATAAAATGTCAGTATGCTGTTTTAGGAATAATAAGCTAAATTAAGAGTTTATTATGAGATTATTATTGTCTTCCTCTTATATTTTTTTTTAAATTTCATTGTAAACAATTTTTAATTTATTTTACGATGAAAATAAATAAGAGTTGAGACAATTTCTTGAAGGGTTTAGTAGTTTTATCAGCTTTTTCAATGAAATTGTAACTTAGAGATTGCTTCACCATGACATGCTAAAATAGATTTATGTTGTCATGTCATATTATTATTTTTTTATAAAAATCTATTTATTTATTATTATTCTTTTCAAGTTTTATTTTTTAAAATAATAGAAAATATTACTCCCTACACATAATTTTTTATTTTTTTATTTTTTTGTTAGTTTTTTGGTAAAATCACAAAAAAAAACTTAGGTGATCATTTGCAAATTAATAAAAGTTGAATGATAAAATATGTAATTAAACATTTATTTATTTATTTATTTTATTGATCTTTCAAGTTTTAAATTATTTTTTCAAAATAATAGAACATATCACCCCTCTCCTCTCACACATAAATATAATTTGTCCCGTGCATTGCACGGGAATACGTACTAGTAATTACGTAATATAACATATATACGATTATGACATTAACCATTTTACTTAAAAATAATGCCCTGAAAACAACGTTATATGGGCCAATTTTTTTCCGTACAAAAACATAAAAAAATCATCCGATTCTCTATCAGTTCGGACCAGTTCTTTGATTAGTCATATATATGGGTCGAATAGATTAGACATGTCACCGGTGTTAAATAGGCCGGTCCAGTCCATTTTATTACTAATTGGGTAGGGGAATTATCCACCCAAAAAATAAAATTTGGGGAGAAAATTAAATAGAGTTGATGCTACAAATCAAATGTTGATGGGTGTTCGCGGATTGGATTGGATCAGTTTTGAAGAAAAAAATCATCCTATCCAATCATTTCGATTTTCCTAATTCATCATCCAATCGATTTTCTTCAAGATTTTAATCCGATCCGATCCAATTTAAAGTGGTTTGGATTGGATCGATTTTCGATTTTAATCTTAATTTTATTTTTTTAAGAAAATATTAAATAAATGGTAAGATATAATACATATAATAAAAAATAATTCAAAAGATCAAATATTTCATTTATACGTCATTATATAGCTATATCAAAAATAAATTTTATTCAACTTGATAATTTTATTTATGCATCTTAACTCAAATAGTTAGTAAAAGATTATCTTTAATTAAATATTTTTATAAATAGATATAAATTATGTGATAATTTTATAAATATATAAGAAATAAAAATATAAACATGAGTAATATTATTAATTTTTGAATAAAAATATATACATATATAAAAGTTTGGTTTGGATTGGATCAGTTTTGAAAATCAAATCCGAAATCTGATCCAATCCAATAAAAAATTTCGGTTTTTCAAATTTTTTATCCGTTCAATTTTCGATTTATTCAGTTTTTGATTTTTTGGATCACTTTTTTTGGTTTTTATTGGATTGGATTGATTTATGAACACCCCTACTTGCATCTGAAATTAATTATATTGCATATCCATTTTCAACCTGGCTTGTGACACTAGTCATTTCAGTAATTGTGGCTTGTGCTATGCGTAAATCGTGATGCATGCATGTATCACCTTCCATAATCCACATACGCCTTTCCAAAATTCAGACATTAGTTTAATGAAGAAGTAACAGCATATTGTGTTTGTTTGGTTTAGAATATGATAGAATTAATTTTAAACTATTGAATGAAATTAGAAAATGGGCTTTGATATTCTCATCCCAATTTGCTATTCTCACCACCCACGTGGGGTGATTTTTTGTTGATTTTTCAAAATACCCTGTACAACGAAATCAGGATTCCGTTGTACACTTGTACAAAGGAATCACGATTCCATTGTACAATGTACAGCGGAATCACAATTTCGTTGAAAAGTGTACAACGGAATCCTGATTCCATTGTACAAGAGGTGGGAAAAAAGTGTACAATGGAATCGCAAATCCGTTGTACAAATTTGTTTCACCCTCTTGCACAACGGAATCACAATTCCGTTGAACACTTTTCAACAGAATCGTGATTCCGCTGTACAGTGTACAACGGAATCCTGATTCCGTTGTACAAGTGTACAATGTTGTACAATGGAATCACGATTCCGTTGCACATTTTTTTAATTTATTCTCATTTTGTGTAAGTTTTTTTTTTTATATTGAGTAATATTTTTTGAAATGTATAAATTTAGGTTTTAAAGACTTGGCCAAAATAAATATACCAATTTAATGCACATTGGTTGATATATGTTATAGGATTCATATAGAGAGTTGGTTTGAAATAGTTGGCAAAAACAATACTTGGCAAAAATCCTATATTTTGTTGGTGCTATGATGTTGCACATTGTTGTTGTTGTTGTTGTTGTTGTTATTGTTGTTTGTTCTATAATTTTAATAGAGAAATCGTTCGTTCTTTCATTATATTAGCAGGCGCGCGCGTGTTATTTATAGAGTTTGCAAAGAAAAATGTAATAAACTGAAAACATCAACATCATTTATATAATAAAATGTATATACAAAATAAAAGTTTATACAAATATAAAAAAATACATAAAAAATCAAACGCCTCTACGGCCACCGCCCTCGGTCCTCCTCCTCTCTCTACGTTAGTTGCTACACCCAGCACCTAAGCCACCCTGTGCAGACGGCCAGTATCTTTTGCCCGACGACGACGAACAGATGTTGTCAGACAGCGTTGGTCTGCCCTGGATGGCTGGGTAGGCTGACCAGCATCTACAACAGCATCTTCCTCCAAAGTGGAGGGATCCTTTTGGTGATTGTACGAAACATATTTCGTCCGAGTCATAATAAATCTGAAAAAAATATACTAAAATACTTAAAATTCGATAAACAATAAATAAAGTCAAATACTATATAACCAAATAAACAAATAAGTAAACAATTTTACAATGTAAATATAACACATTTAAAAATATAAATTTCTTATTTTCAAATATTTTTTTAATTCAAAAAATTTATTCAATTAAATTATTATTTTACTTTAAAAATTAAATATTAAAAATAATATTGTAAATATATAATACAAATATAATTAATTTTTTTTTGTTTTAAAAAAAATTTACTTTACAAGTTCAAAATTCAAAATTTTTAAAAAAAAATCAAACAACACAACGGAATCGTCATTCCATTGTACTGCGTCAAATTGAAAAAAAATAAAGGGTTGTTACCAACCTCAGGAAGACAATGTGGGGAAGGCGAGGGTGATGGAGAGACGCGAGGGTGAAGGAGAGGCGCGACGGTCAGAGAGAGACGAGGGTCAATGAGGGAGAGAGACGTGAGCAGGGAAGGGGGTGAGAAGATACACAAGCGGGGAAGGTGAGGGGGTGGGGGGTTGTAGAGGGAGGGGGGAGGGGGAGGGGGGGGGGGGGGTAATTTCAGACAGCTGGGTGGTAAGAATAGCCAAATGGGATGTGAGAATAGAAAAGCCCTTAGAAAATACTACCGTGATTTGGGTTTGAAACAAGCAGACCCAATAGTACGCATTAGCAATCGGGCTCTATGAAATATAGGCTAGATAAGGCCTCAAACCCTAATCATTATATGAAGTCTTTCTCTGCAAATCAAAAGGGCCTTGGAGGAGTGTGGGCCTGTTTGTGGCCTAAACCATATTAGACAACAATTTCGTAGGGACTTTTGATATATTTACCTTCCTTAATTAATTAGTATACCTCACTTTCTATTTTTATATTTTTATTACTAAAATACCCTTTATGAAAATATAATGTAAACTCTATTTTTACATCCCTTTCATCTTGTTTATTCTTTAAATCCTATTACCTCCATCTTCTTTAAACTTTATTACCTCCCCCATCTTTATCATTCTTTAATCTTGTTCTTGGATCTCATCTTCATTATTCTTTAAACGAACTTCATTTTAACTCACTTTTGCTTACTTCCCAAAAATTACATAATATTCCTTCACTTTTTAACTTTGATTTTGCCTTGCCGGTTATCGTATGTTGCCAATACAAGCAGCTGCCATCACTATCAGACAAAATAAATAAATAATAGATAATTTGAATATGATTATGTGAATCTGACGGACCATTTTAATTAAAGAGTCGCAATTTGCACTTGGTATTCTTCTTGACGAGCAAATGCTGCTTAAACATTAACCATACATTGAAGCCGAATTCACAAAAACAAGTGGGAGACTGAGACTGACCTTGTCGGTTTTCATTTTGTGAGAGGGTGATGGAGGAAGGGGGTAAGCAGAAACAATATACAGAAATTTTTTTAAGAATGATATTTAAGGAAATTTATTATAAAAAAAAAAAAGAGAGAGAGAGAAGGGAATAGAGAAAAATCTGGACCCTTATATTAGGAGATATATTGTTTATATCATATTTTTTATAATACATTTTATAATATTATTTTGATTTAAATATATTTGAGGTTCATATAAATTAATATAGCAGCAGTTTTATTTTAAGTGCCTGTGTTTTTTTGCCCTAATCCCTATAATGTTGATCGTTGTCTGTCTTAATCCTCATTCCTCGCCATGAACTTGTCATTAGCAACAACATATTTTACATGCAAATATAGCAGTTCTGTTTTTATGTCATTGTATAATATAGTGATTTTTGTTTTTAATCCTTATAAATATTTTTAAAATCGGATCGGTGATTGAACCGGTGAAAGTATTGGTTTAAGGTTCAATGGTCTAATTGTAATTGAATTATGGTTAAACCGATTTTATATTTTTAATATATTATATTTTAAGTAATAAAATTATAAAAAATTAGGATCTAAAAAATTATAAATTAATATAAATGACTAAATTATATATTTTATAAGATAAAAATTAATAATTGTTGATAAAATAATTGATACTTATGTGAAATATTTAAATATGTATTTTTATTTATCTTAAAAATATTTTAGTTAAATTTTAAATTTTTTTTTGGAAAGATCAGTTCAAATGGATTCTCTACATTGGTTTTAAACTGGTTCGAGCAATTTTTTTACCGGTTCTTAGATACTTCAGTTTTTTGAAATAACTAGACTGGTTATCAGATAAGTTGGACCGGTTGAACCAGTCGGTCAAGTTTTCAAAATAGTGATTATACTTATTCTTGGTTATGATTTTCTACCAACTTCGATTGCTGCTTGATTTAGCTGTTAAACTACTAACCCGATTAATATACTCAACTAATAAGTTTCTTGAACATGACCCCTGGCTATCAAGTTTCTTAAACAATGGAGGCTCTATTACATAAACAAACTATAGATATCTTTCTTTCATTAATATATAGCTTTCATGCTCATCTTAGTTAAACAACTATGCTCAACTCATTTTTCTACCTAAACTAATTCTTTTTCAGTTATTTTTACTTAGCAGTAGTTTATCAACTAATTAATATCTTATTATTCGATCTACTCAACTTTTTTTGGTATTAACAGGCACAAATTGAATCTTCGTAGAAACATTTATTCCCTTTCTTTTGTTGCATGCCTAACATATGCAGGACTTGTTCGAAGTCAATCTCAGCGTCTTTTTTTTATTTATTTTTTATCAAAAATCTCAGCATGCTATTAAATATTCTTGCAACTAATTACATATATAGCTAGTAAAGTCAGACATTAGGAGCTACCTATGCCAGCCCTAATTCTAGTAAAATGTAGCTTCAGTACTAACAGTTAATGTACCAATGGCTAATCAACCATCTAATAATTAATTTATGGCCTATTCACAAGCACGTTTCTTGTGGTACATGCCGGTTTTTAAATTGGAATTATTTGTAATATTATCCGTATGCTTTTCTAATTAGTCGGCAGGGAACCCACACCCTCAATTGTAAAATTATACTTTTCTAGAGTATATGTATGTTATATCTTAGCTTAATATATACTAATGAATGAGACAATAAGAGAGGGCGCAAGAAGTCAAATGTCAATAAATAAAAATCAGCATGAAGAAATGAAGATGATATAGCTAGCCAAGCAATGGCTGTGAAAATAAAGACGTACGTAGAATAAATTGAGAACCAACATGGTGTGATATATATATAGTTAGCATATTACAATATCTCTTTATATACAGGCGATCTGAGTCGATCTTCAAGTTTGTGTGTTTGAAAATTTGTTTGGAAACATCAGTCTCTTAAATAAATTTCTATAGGTTAAATAAATCTCTATAGGTCGAGAGATTAATTTTTTTATTCTCAGCCAGAATATTGTAGGCACCCAAAAAAAGAATAAATTGAGATCATGGTACATTGGTACCAAAATATGAAATTTGAATTCATGCACCGAGGATTGTTATAGCTTATAGTTGACAAAACCATTGTCGTGAGAGGTGAGAGGGTGGATGAAATCAAGCCATGCGAATGGTGATTGAAGATTTTATTGGTTAAGATGATTAACATCATGGCTTGAAGTCATCTTTTCTAGAGTAAATTATTATTTAATTCTCAATAATTAGGTTTGACATCAGTTTAGTTTATAAAAAAAATGGCGAGATTAATATAATCTCTAAAAAATGACATCACGTGTTAATCTTTCTACTAGACGCAATTAGGACTTCAATTAAGTATTTCTATAAATACAACTAAACTAATTATCCTGTGATGTCATTAATTCCACCCTAATTATCCTTTAAGTGGCCCATTAAACCCATTTGAAAAGGATACATGTATGTCTATCGCCGCCGCATGAGAAAAAGAGTGTTGCTTTGCTTTCTTTTCAATATTTTTTTACACACAAGTCACGGTGCATAATCCTAAGATTGGGGGAGGGAGGGAGGGAGGGGGAAGATTTCAAGGGTGATTAATGGTTAATAACATGATTTTTTAACATTATCAATAAAAAAATGTCACATCAAAAATAACAATTGAGATTTTATATCGTCGGTTAAAATGTTGAACTCCTTTTTGGAAAAAAATAAAAAATAAAACTCGTTTTAAAATATTTTTTGTCAATGTGAGATATAGAAAGTAAGTTATTAAGTCAGCATTTCTCCATCATTTAACACTATTGGATGAATATTTTCTTTATTTAAATTATGTATATTTTGAAGTTCAAATTTTCTTCTTTTACAAATCATTAAATAGAGTTACTTAGTATAAGAATAATTTTTTGCTTAATGATGTGTACATTTATATATTTTTCACTTTTATTTAAGCAGGAGAGTATAAACATTTTTTTCTTAAAAATTAGTCAAACTTCTTATCACATACTAAGATATTCAACAATATAGTTTACTAATATGTCTAATTGCTTGTTTAAAAATGATTAAATTTTAAAAAGTAAACGTAAATTTTTCAAAAGTTTTTTAAAAAAATTAATGAAAATAAGCAATTACTTTTTAAAAATAAGTTAAATAAAAAACAAAGTATCTCTTCCACTGTTACGTAAGCATCCTATAGTGTCGACTTTCGTCAAAAGGAACCAACAACAAAAAGTGCATATCCTTAACAAAGGTTCCACCAAAAAAAAAAAAAAATCCTTAACAAAGGACATAATGTTATAGGAATAGTTTTAAAAGAAAAAGAAAGAGACAAATTGATAAATTAATATATATTAAAGAAAGCTTAGTGTGTACTTAACATGTCTAAAGAAAATTAATAATTAAAAATAAAAAAAAACTTTTGAACAAAAATATTATTTGTATAATACAATCCAAAATCATGTTAATTATAGGCAAAAGGAAACCTGAGCACGCTTCCTTGAGTAACCGATTCTTTCCAAATCTTTTAACCTTTAACCGATAAAACCAAGACACTTTTGGGAATCTGTCTTGGCTTGTTTGTTGTCACTTTCTGAATACAAAAATGGGGGATCTCTTTCTCTTATATGAGCAACTATCCAACATTTAGATCAAATCACTTTCACGTCAAACACTTGCACTCTGAACTTGTTTATAATATTGACATATTGTAGAAACTTGAACTCAACTTTGCCGACAAACTTCGAGTAATTAATTACATCTATTCATAACGTTCATGTTATATAGCCTCCATTAACTAACATTTTTTATAAAAAAAAATAAAATTGAACATATCCTCCATATATCATAAGTCATCAAAGTACGGCCCTAAGAATCCCCACAAAAGATAAAACCTAGTTCAAGAATTTTTACGTCTTAAAAATATTAGTCTCTACTCTCTAACTTTGAGTTTAAGAATATCTTAGTACAAAACCAAAAACTAATACAATAATAATAAGTTAATAAACCTTATTTCACTAGCTAGGTTATGTCTAAAGCTAGATAAATCACAAGATAAGACGTCATTAGATTCCATTAAAAACCAAGTTCTTAATATATATAGCACTATAGCCATAATACAGAGTCCTTAATTCTTATTACAAAACCTTTTAACTTACAAGTGCACCATTCCTGCCATATACTATAATATTGGAAGGAGGCACCTCCAAACTGCACTCTATGCCACCTAAGAAGAAGAAATACACTCTCTTATATATCTCCTTGAATATTATAGGAAAATTAGATTATAATACTTGCTTATTATTATTAATTATTATTAGTTAATTAGGCTCCTAATGATAGCAGCTTCAGGGCTATCAGCATCAATTGTGGCCAACAACTGAGACAGTCGTTCGCTTAAGTCATCCACTTCTCTGTGTAAGCTTCTGATGTAGTTACAGGTCTCTTGTAGGACCTTAGATGCTGATACCTGCAAACCATCAGTCAGTGTCTCAATTAGCTATAGTCACTTTCTTTTCTATATATGTATAAATAGATAAAGGTGTCTGCTATATATAACATCCACTAAAAAACATTTTAGAAGTAGTTTAATAAGTTATATCTATAATTATCTTAAAATACACTGAAAATGTAATCTGATAACGTATTCCTTTTCTGAAAAACAAGTAAATGTACGTTAACAACGTATGTTAATTTGCTTAATTTTTAGAAGGAATATGACTCTGATAATGTATTTCTTTTCTGAAAAACAAGTAAATATATGTTAACAACGTATGTTTGCTTAATTTTTAGAAGGAATGTGCTAACAAGTTATAACTTTAACAATGTTAAAATACATATAAAGGTAACTTACTAACGCATTTCTTCTAAAAAAAATAAATAAGTATACACCAACATATCCCATATGTATAATTGCTTGTACTAGTGAAAAGGAAGACGCAGGTCACTTCGCAGGTCACTTCACGGAACCAAATGTTGATGACTGGTATATTCCTAAGCCAAATATCTTTAGTCTTTAATGAAATTTATCTGATACAATTCATTTTATGATTAAAAGACAAAACAAAATAAAGGGGAGAGAAAAATATAAAGGAAAACGAGTAATTAAACAGATAAAAATAAAGAAAAAATGAATAATAAAAGTATATATATTGTAAAATATATGTACGCCATTTTTTTTTTCTTTTTTCTGTTCAGTTAATGATATGTATCTTTATGTACGATGCAATCCTATTCAGAGACCATACAGGAAGGTTCATTTCACGAATTGGTCCAACTTAACCACATGACTGTTACACTGCACAGACCTTTTATCTTTTTAAAGTCTCTTTCTTTCTGGGGTTCTGCGTTACAGTTATTTTTACAAATATATTTATATATTCAAAAAAATTACATATTTGTACGATCGAGTCAATGTGAACCCTTTGACCACTATAGGGATCTGCATAAGATTTGGAGCTGTTGGAAACTATTCCCTTAATATATGGGTCATATTTCAGACTATATTCCTTGACTAGTTACAATTATTATATATATATATATATATATATATATATATATGACTTACATGTACTACACTACTACCCGACCCATATGCCATTATGTGAACACTATCCCTTCCAGAACTTTGGCAGCAACAAACAAAACAAGCAATACCATTCCATTGCCTCTATCTTCTTTCTTTGTGGCTTGATCATCTCAGCTATATATGTATATGTACATACATAGCTGCTTCAACCCACGTGAAACTATATATAATATAATTATGTATATTATTTATATAATAATTTTTTACAACATTAACTGTTTTTTCTCTCTCTAGTATATCAATTACCTCTCTCTAGTATATTATATATTCAAACTATCTTCTTACATAAGGCCTAAGCAATGTTAAAGATAGGCTCCAAACTTTTTTAAGCAAAATATTAATCAAGGTGGTAAGTGAAAGTTCCTGAATAATAATAATATTAAGATTTTGCTAAATAGCTAGCATCTAATTATTTTTAAAAAAAAATAAGTATCAAGTAATTTTCATATTTTCAATGCAATAAATGCCCACATCTTGTGTCTCTTTAACCAATGACTTAAAAGATAATCATTATCATGTGCTATATTGTTTTAACACATGTTTTAGAAGTGGATGCGTCCATTCTAGTTGACACCTAGAAAGATAAAGAGAAAGGATTTTGAAAATACCTTGTCCGAGCGCCTATTGCGAATCTCAGGAACAAGTTGACGCAACTTGGAAACAAGGTCGATGATTTGGTCATCGGAGATCCTTGTGGATGTAGATTGCTGCCTGGACCTTCTGCTAGACATTCTCCCTAGCTAGATAGATAGAGCTTAATTGGTGTAATATAATTGTCTATAGTAATTAATCACCACTTGCTGATATATAGCTTCAGTTCAGTTTAATTACTATGCAAACTATAGCTACAAGGAGAGTGAACAAACAAATAATTAAAGAGGATGCAAGGTGAAGAAGGGAGGGAGAATAAAGAAAATAATGAAAATGGGTTTTTGGTTTGGAGTCTAACAAATAAAAGACAAGCTATATAATATGGGAGAAGGAGGGGGAGGAGAAAGGCTATATGATATAGTAGTGTTGGGATATAAGGCTAGGTATGCAGAAATGGAGAAAGTGATAAGAGAGATATAAATAGAAGGAAAATTAAAGGACCACACAAAGGAAGAGTGAGAGAGGTCGATGGAGAGAGAGAGAGAGTACAATAAGATAGACAGTGATGTTGGATGTGAAGAAAACAATTGCATTGGGAAAGCAGTGGCCAAGACTTGGTGTTTAAATTAAGATGAAGAGAGAGAGAGAGAGAGAGAGAGAGAGAGAGAGAGAGAGAGGGGCTTAGGTTTCTTCTTCTGTGTGTGTTCCCATATTGGGGTTGGGGTTCAAGTGCGTTAAGAAGAGTGTGTTTGTTTTTAAGCTACAAAGTGGGCCTTCATGTACATGTCTCTATAAGCAGGACCATGTGATCATTGGAAACTGATCCTCTTCAATCCAAGGGATGCCCGGTAAATTTGCCTTGCTAATCACAGAGTTCCACGTAATTGTACCCTTAAACCTCTACCACCTTCAAGACTCATCGCTCCCATGTTTCAGGCTTATGAGTCAAAGCCAAACCAGGTAAAACAATATTGTTTTGCTTCACATTGCCGACATGCCATGCAACAATTGGTCAACACCCCCACCCCCTCAAGTTGATTTAATCAATTAAAACAAAAACAAAGTGCATTAATTTGGTGACTTAGATCGATCTCAACGAAACTGATGCTTGCTTCATTATTATATCTGATCCTAATGTCCTTAATTAGCACAATCATTTTGTCAAATCACCATCTTAATTTTTGCTAAGCTAAGTAAAATCAAGAAAGCAATAGGTTTAATCAAAGTGCTTTATATGCATATATAGAATATATGTAAGTAGCTAGATCAGCATTAGGAATTCATATTATACTATGTATAAAATTATCTTATGGCAACCCTCATCTCACTCTGCGGTCTTTATTCTTCGACTTAGATTTCTATGTTATGCTTTTCCCACCCATTAGAGAGAGAAATGAAAAAGTTTTGGGCCTTTGGCCCACCCAATACCAAAAATAAAAGAAAAAAAAATTTCGCATTAGTTGTCTGTTGTGTTGTACGTTTAGCTTCTATTATTGCCATACTTCTTCATTAGAATATTGTATAAATCAATTAGAACATTCTCTCTCCTATTTTTATTAGTAGAAAAATTAGTTAATGATAAATTTGTTAGATTTATAGTTTTATATTTATTAATAATATATTTATGTATAGTTAATTTATTCAAGTATTTTTTGTGTGTGACTCATTTATCTATTTTCAAAATTTTGAGGTAATATACTTTGACTATATATAATGAAAATTTATTTTCATTAAACTTAATTGAAGTTTATAGTTGTCATTTTCCATAATTTTAAATTTTTTATTGGTCATTGGGAGTTTGTGTATTGGTAATACTTGTTGGTTAGTATCTCTCTTATATCCAAAAGGGCCAAAACAATTATATATATTTTTTACTTAAAAGAAAATAATTGTTATATGTTAAATTTTTTACATATATTAACCTAAGTAATTGATCGAGTGGAGCAAGACAATGTCTCATATCTGACATATCACAGGTTCGAATCTCCACTCGTTTCCTTAGGGTGAGATAAATGTAAGTACTTCTGTAAGCTCTCTTTGAGCCCAAAGGCTTTCCATGCCTTAGACTAAGCCCATGCATATCCCCTCCCTTAAATTATTCTTTACCAAAAAAAAATCTTACATATATTTGTCAAGCATGTGAAAATTTAATTGTTCTTTACAAAGTCATGATTTTTTATAGGTTTAAATACAATTTTGGTCCCCTTGTTTTTTTAAATCTGTAATTTTGGTCCCTCTATCTTAAAATAGAGATATTTAGTATTCATATTTTTCAAAATACGTAATTTTAGTCCCCTTTTTTAAAATAGAAATATTTAGTCCTTCACTTTTGTAAAATCTGCTATTTTAGTCCTTCCATCAAATTTGAAAAGATTGACCGTTAACAGATTAACCTGATGTGGTCCAAATTTAATGACGTGGCACGAGATTTTGGTCCTTCCACGTCATAGTCAACATTTTCAGTTTGACAGAAAGACTAAAATTACACAGATTTTACAAAACTTGGGGACTAAATATCTCTACTTTTAAATAAAGGAACCAAAATTGCAGATTTTGAAAGAATGAGGACTAAATGTCTCTATTTTAAAATAGAGAGACCAAAATTATGAATTTTTAAAAATAGGGAGAGTAAAATTACATTTAAGCCTTTTTTACATTGGCCCCCTTATATAAAAATCCTGGCTCTGCCCCTAGCTAGATGTAAAATGTTTGATTAAGGGATTAGGATTTTTTATAAGCAAAAAACTTTATTAATAAATAGAGTATAAGGGAAATTCTAATTCGAAAGACAAAGTATATGATCAATACATCAATAAAAAAAAGAATATTGGGTACTATTATTTTTTACCTTAAACCAATTTTAAATTCCAACCTTTATCAAGTCTAAAACACCATTTAAGTGAAAAGAAACATCATGAAACATAATTTTGTTACAAATAATCCAAATAGAAAAAAAAATTAAGGAATCAAAATTTGACTCTTCTAAAATAAGTAAAAGTAAAATATAAATAAAATAACAACCTTAATATTCTAACACATTTATAAATTGTTATGCAAATACATGTAATATATCAACCATTAATTTTCTAATTAATAACTGAAATTATTTACATTTACTCTCTAAAATGAGTTACTCAGTTTAAAAAAGTCAAATCCAAAAAGATTGGCAAGGAAGCAAAATCTTGGGGGGGGGGGGGGGGGGAGATGATCATGGCAATTTCCCTGCTACTTATTACTATTATTCAATGGCTGCTCTTCCATTAATTATCCCTTGTTAGGACACAACTACGTGAGGGGGGAAATTAAAAAGGGCCAATATATTGAGAGTGAGGGACATGAAGGTGATCACATGCCATTTCCATGGCACACGAGACACAGCCACGTGGCATGTGTCTTTGAGACCCAGTACCTATATATATAATGAAGGAAGAGGTTTCCCAAATCAAGCAGAGATTGGGAATTTCACGCTTTTAACAAGCACCACCACGTGCAGCTATACAAATTGGAGACCCCTCTCATGGACACTTGAGGGGACCTCTTCCACACTTACCCCTCCTGTCTCTGTTGTTGTACGTATTATTATGCACACAAAAAAAAAACACTTTACATTTTTGCTAACAACCGGCAATTGAGACTTAGTATTATATTTAGTTCACTAAACTCCTTCATCATCCACACTTAATCAAACCCAATCAACTTCCATTTCCTACCCCTCAACTCCCAAATCCAAACTGAGGGCCATAGAGAATAAAATGGCCATAACTAATGTTTCCTACCTACTATATTAAATTATTAATCAACCAAGGTCCAAAATTGCGTTACATAACGGTGTGTTCAAGCGATCGATCGATGATATATAATTAATTAGCACGCTCTCCTACGGACAAAGGGGGAATTAATTTTGTGATAAAAAAAAATTACTACTTTGAAATTTGAATGTAATGAATTATACGTGCTACTTGAATATATATATATATATATATATATATATATATATATATATATATATATATATATATATATATATATATATATGTATACGTCATTGTTCATGCGGCAAAGATGTTCTCCCAACAAGTTATATGTTAACCATAATGGTTATTTTGGCGCATGATGAGATTTTGGGGCATGTGAGACATGAAATATTTGATATGGCGCAGTCATGGAGCATAGATGCTATTGCAATCATAAGGTGTTTGATGTTGAGTCCAAACTCAGTGAAATCTTTAATTAATTATTGTAGCAAGAATTGGAAGTGTATATGATCAAATATAGACCGACCTATAACAAACTAAGTATAGCTAGGTTCGGATGATAAATTGTTAATTAACTTAACTCATCTTGTGTAAATTGTGAGTCATTTGGACTTGTGACTTGTCAGTTAATGTATGTTGTATTATATGATTAGAGTTTAAAATATATACTAAAATCAAATAATTTATTTATAACATGTGTTGAAATATTTAAAATTAATTATTTCTTAAAATATATGAATATTTATTTTAAAAAATGATAATAAATTTGTATATTATAAATCTGCTCATTTATAAAAATGGAATAATCTTCATATTATAATAATATTTTATTAAATAAATTTTAGGATTTTAAAAATTTTAACAATTTAAATGCATGTATCTTTTATTATTTAATTTAGTTTTTACTATCAACAAAATGACTTTTATTTTTATATTATATATATATTTATAAATCCTCGTAGAATAGATGAGATAGTTTTATTAAATTATTTGGGTTGGCTTGATATTTTTTGTCATTATTGGTGCAAAGGAATGGAATTGTTTTTAGGGAGGTGATTTTTGACTTCATCTGCTTGTTGGATCATATTAAAGTTAGATCGTGGAAGACAAAGTTCAAAGTGATCCTATTTTGTTTTCAAATTTGGTGCATCAATTTTAATCTCATCACCTTGTATTGAACAGTGTTGTTAGTTGGTTTTAGTTCCGTTTCTTATCCAATTAGCACTGTTAGAACTCTGCTCTAATAAGTCTTTCTCATATAATTCACCTCCCCTATTAATTATGCGTTCTTTTAATCGAATAATGCGACATTTATTCAAGCTCATATTTTTGGATATTTAATTAATTAAATTTTTATCGTTCTATCAATTTATGGGCTTTAATCTAGCAATATGAAATTGTAAATTTATATATATATATATATATATATATATATATATATATATATATATATATATATATATATATATATTATGAAGAGAGATATAAACAAATTATTAGAAGTTTTGTAGTACCCTATTCACTAGATGATTAAACCTTCAAGCATGATTAATTTCCTGACATAAAAATTATTGTATACATCACCATGCATGATCATGATGTTTTTTGTTTAGAAAAAAAAATTATAGATTATTATATATAAAAACATACCTAACTTGCAATTCGGTCAAACAAGGAACTATAGGTTCAGATTAGTGATTATTTGTGAAGAATTTAGGTAGTTTGTATGAAGTTATATAGTCAAATTTCACTGTTAATTGCTATTATAAAAGAAGTTATTAATTGTTTTAAAACAAATGTAAAACAAAACCCGTGAGTATTAAAAAGTCAACTGTTAATTGCCATCATTAAAAAGTTAAAAAATGACAACTAGTGATTATATTCAACAGGCTGGTTGGTACACAAATTGTTTAATCTTATTTTTGTGTTAATTTTGGGTTTTTATTTTTTAAGAGTGTATGGTAGTATATCTTTTTAATGTTACAAATGAATAAAAAGCACAAACAAAATAATAAAAAATAAATTTTACTAATTGGTTGATAACTGTTATTTACTTAATTTATTTATTTTGTCATTCATGTCATGGTATCTACGTCTGAGAGCTAGAAGCTAATTCTTTGAGTAAGAAAATTTATTTAAATGATTGACTTCTCTCAATAGTTATTCTTCCATATACAAGAATTTAGGAATTAAACCTTTTATCACATACTTAAATAATGTCTGAATCCTCTCCATTTTGGTATCTATCATTTAAGAGCCAAAAATTAATTCTTTAATACACTAAAAATTAAAGGGTTGATATCTCTTGACTATTATTCTTTCATGTATAAGGATTTGAGAATGGAACCTCTAACCATATTCGTAAGACACATGGTTATTTGTTAATCATATTATATTATGAGTTTAATGGTCATAACTGACAGTTTAAAACTGTTTTACATTATCATTCAATCATAAATCATCGCTAGTATAACTTTTAATGTAATTATTATAAAAATCAAACAAATTTACCATACATGATGAGTTCTGATTAGATGATAGTGTAAAATTATATAGTCTTTTTTC
The DNA here is from genome assembly GCA_026413185.1 of Pueraria montana var. lobata. NCBI lineage: Eukaryota > Viridiplantae > Streptophyta > Magnoliopsida > Fabales > Fabaceae > Pueraria > Pueraria montana. The sequence continues at coordinate 54,457,245 of CM048656.1, read as the reverse complement.
TCTTATATTATTATAGTATTAGTTTATTGGGTTAACTAAGTTTTTAGTCCCTAAACTTTTTCAAAATTTGGTTTTTAGTCCCTAAACTTTAGTTTGACTGGTCAAAGTCCCTAAACTTTTTGAAAATTCGGTTTTTAGTCCTGAACAAAATTTTGACCGGTCAAAGTCCCCAAACTTTTTAAAAATTCAGTTTTTAGTCCTTAAACTTTTTAAAAATTCAGTTTTTAGTTCCTGAATCAATGAGATTTCAGGGACTAAAAACCGGATTTTTAAAAAGTTTAAGGACTAAAAACTGAATATTTAAAAAGTTTAGGGACCTTGACCGGTCAAATTAAAGCTTAAGGACTAAAAATTGAATTTTTAAAAAGTTTAGGGACATTGACCAGTCAAACTAAAGTTTAGAGACTAAAAATCGAATTTTAAAAAAATTTAGGACTAAAAACTTAGTTAATCCTAGTTTATTTCGTTAATATTACTCATATGCATTTTTTTTATGAAAAAAGTAATTTCACTATTGCCTTTATCGAAGGGAGTAAGAAGTGGACCCGCATTGTTCGATACCAAACTGCGTTTTCATACCAAACTAACGTTATTTATTAAGAAGCATATTCCCCCTTTAGATCTGTCCAAGTAAAATATTTCACATCAATTCTTTTCATCTTTTACGGTCAAAAAGGGCTAACTATGACGAACGCTGTAGACTTATCTCTGAACCCGACAAGAAGTTGGAAGTTAGAATTCTGTTGGAATCCATGATGAAAAGAATCAAAAGTTCAAAAAGTAAACAATGAAAAAAAATTTAAACTACTTTTTAAGCTTTTGCCTCGCCTCCTCCTAGTAATGCATGAGTAGTTCCGTAATTGAGTTACTTTAATACCAAGGGATCAACTCTCCTTTTCAAGTCCAAGCCCAATGAAAAGTGTGATTGATCAATGCCACGCTTAAGGACTTTTGATCATTTTGAAAACCTAATTATAAGTCATTTTTTCTCTTTATTGAAAGGATAAATATGGGTTTAAGAAGTGCTTTAGGATATGTGTAATACATTGCAAAAAAGAAAATATACTACTACAAAATAAATACTTAAGTGATAGTGGTAATGATGACAACAGTGGTGACCGATGGTGATTATAATGACAACGACGGTGATAATGGCAGTGTTGGCGATAGTGATATTGGTGCTGGTGGTGATAGTAATACAGTGGTGGTAATAGTGGCAACAATGATGATGATGGTAGCAATGACAGTACACTATCACCACTTAAATGAATTTTTAAGTGAGCAGTTTAATTTCAACCTTATATTTTAATTTAAAAGTTGAGATTGATCATTTTAATTCTCATCTAAAGAAGTCATTCATATATATATATATATATATATATATATGAGAGTGGTCATCTTATATGAGAATGAGAATAATTAATCTCAATCGTTAGATTAAAATTATTTTAAATTCAAATTAATAAAAATCTCATGTAATCATAAAATCTCTAAAAGATTCAACAGACAGAAAAGCAAATATCTAAAAGATCTAAAAAATAAAAAATGGAAGGCTTTGATTTTTTGTCTGGTGAATCTTTTAAAGATTTTATGATTACATGAGGTTTTAATTTGAATTTAAAATAATTTTAATCTAGGTCTTCCATTTTAATCTAACGGTTGAGATTAACCATTTCTATTCTCACATAAGATGGTCATTTGTCGCCTATACGAGTAATTATTTATGGAATCAAAACTAACTTACTCTAGTGATGATGACTCCAACTTGCTCCAAAATGCTCATATGCCTTTTGCCAATCCCTTCCCCTTAACTTTGCTAAGGTAGCATCTTATAGAGAAGCATTAGTGTTTTAATTTAAAAAAAAAAATCAAATCAAATATTACAGTTGCATAATCTATATTTAGCAAATGGAGTTATGTTTGCCACATAAGAAAAATTTGCAAAATGGGTTGTAGACAAATTAACCCCAAATTTTCACATGGGATGTACTGCTCTAATTCATTGTATCTGTTGAGTAGTGGCTTGATATTCATCTTATGACTCTTTGGTATATACTGTAACAGAAGTTAGTTACATGTAGTTAGGTGTTAGTTACAAATTGTATCTGTATATAAGCATCAGTAAGTGAATTTTGACATAAACATAGCAATTTCATATTTCTCTCATTTTTCTTATCCTCTCTATTTGCGTACTCTGATAGCATTCCAAGTTAATTTCACTACAAGTGGTATCAGTAGCTTGAGTTACGAGATAGGGGAGAAGAAGATCATGGCATTAGCAAAGATGGAAATCGAGTAGTTCGCAGGGGGAGCAGATGATTTCAGTCTTTAGCGCGTCAAGATGAACGCATTGCTGGTTCATCAGGGCTTGGACGCAGCATTGTCGCAGGAAGCAATCATGAAGATTGAGGAGAGGAAGCGTACTGATGTGACAAAGAAGGCCCACAGTGCAATCTTGCTCAGCTTAGGAGATGAGGTGCTTCGCGAAGTGGCTGATGAAAAGTCAGCCATGGAGGTTTGGGAGAAATTGGAGGCCCTGTACTTGAAGAAGTCCTTGGCCAACAAGTTGTACCTCAAGAAACGACTGTATGCGTTGCAAATGAATGAAGAGAAGTCTTTGAAAAAGCATCTGGATGATTTCAATAGGATCATCCTGGATTTGAAGAGTATTGACGTCAAGATAGAAGATGAAGATCAAGCTATTATTCTATTGAGTTCTTTGCCAAAAAGATATGAGCATTTCGTTGATACAATGCTCTATGGGAAGGTGGCTCTGTCAATGGATGAAGTTAAGGCAGCGTTAAACTCAAAGGAAATCCAAAGGGGCAGTGACTCAAGGAAAGAAGAGGTTGCAGAGGGTTTGTTTACTAGTGGTAAACAGGAGAAGAAGGATTTCAACCCTAAGAAATCCTCAAAATCAAAATCCAAAGGCAAGAAGAAGAAGTGTTTCATCTGTGATAAAGAGGGGCACTTCAAGAAAGATTGTCCAAACAAAGTAAAGACAAATGAGTGGAAGAAGCATGCAGGAGACGTGGCTGTGGCTCAAGATGGATATGAAAGTGCAGAGGCTTTGACCATTTCAAATCAAGATTCCCACAAAGAATGGATCTTGGACTTAGGGTGTTCATTCCACATGTGTCCCAACAAAGATTGGTTCGAAACCTACAAACAGATTGATAGTGGCATTGTGTTACTGGGAAACAATAAGTCTTGTAAGGTGGTTGGGATTGGGTCAATTAGACTCAGGATGTTTGATGGAATGGATAAAGTTTTGGAAGATGTCAAGCATGTTCCTGAAGTCAAGAGAAACCTGATTTCTCTTGGAACCCTGGATAAGGATGGCTATGGCTACAAGTGTGATCAAGGTAGCCTTAAGGTGTACAAGGGAACCCTGGTGATCATGAAAGGGATTAGGAAGAATGAGTTGTATTCCCTTATTGGTCAGACTGTTGTTGCAGATTCAGCAAATGTTGCATTTGAGGGTAGCACCAGATTATGGCATTACAGGTTGGCACATGTCAGCCACAGAGGAATGCAAGAATTGGCAAAGCAGGGCATGTTTGGGCAAAATAAAATTGAGCCATTGGAGTTTTGCGAACATTGTGTTTTGGGCAAGGCAAGCATATTGAAGTTCCCTACTAGTGCGCAGTTCAACAATGGAGTGCTTGACTATGTGCATCAAGACTTATGGGGGCCATCGAGGACTGAGTCTCATGATGGAGCAAGGTATTTTCTATCCTTAGTAGATGATTTTTCCCGGAAAGTTTGGGTCTATTTTCTAAAACAAAAGAATGAGGCATTCAATAAGTTTAGAGAATGAAAGACTTTAGTTGAGACTCAAACAGTGAGAAAGGTAAAAAAAAAAATGAGGACTGATAACGGCCTTGAATTCTATGAGGAGGAATTCAGTCAGTACTATAAAGAGAATGGGGTGGTAAGGTATAAGACGGTAAAGGGCACACCACAAAAAAATGGTTTGGCGGAGAGGTTCAATAGGACAATACTTGAACGAGTCATATGCATGCTGAATCATGCAGGATTGCCAAAGAATTTTTGGGCAAAGGCAGTAAGCACTGTTGTATATTGTATAAATAGGTGCCCATCAACAGCAACAGGGTTCAAAACACCACAGGAAGCCTGGAGTGGCAGGAAGGTTGATTACACAAAGCTAAAAACTTTTGGTTGTATTTCCTATGATCACTTCAAGCAAGATAAGTTGGAACCAAGAGCTTTGAAGTGCATTTTTATTTGGTACCCAGAAGGTGTCAACAGCTACAGACTATGGTGTTTGGAGCCAGGGCACAAGAAATGTTTAATCAATGGAGATGTAATGTTCAATGAACAACAAATGGCAAACTTGGTGAAGCCACTGAGGGCAGAAACTTAGGAAAGGTCTGCAGGAAGTCAGACTATTCAGACTCAGGTGGAGTCTGGAAGGAATCAGACGATTCAAATTCAAGTTGATTCTAATGTGATAGAAGAACCTGAAAGCTCAACAAGGAGACAACAAACAGTACCAGGACAGACTCAACAAAGTCATCAGACGGATGATAGGTCTGTTCATGATTATTGCTTGGCAAGAGACAGGGAAAGAAGGACCCTTAAAGCACCAAAGAGGTATGGATATGCAGACTTAATTTCTTTTGCCCTTATAGCAGGAGTAGAGCTTGAAGATCACTGTGACCCTCAGTCCTATGAATAAGCCATGGAGAGTGATGATAGACTTAGCTGGATGGAAGCTATGAGGGAAGAGATGGCTTCATTAGAAAAGAATCAGACTTGGTGTTTGGTGGACAGACCCATAGGACAGACGATAGTAGGATGCAGATGGATTTTTAAAAGGAAAGAAGGCATTCTTGGGGTTGAAAGTGCAAGGTTCAAGGCCAGACTGGTAGCACGTGGTTTTACCCAGAAAGAGGGGGTAGACTTCATAGAAATCTTCTCACCTGTGGTCAAGCATAGCTCAATCAGAGTGTTACTTGCAGTGGTGGCACATTTCAACATGGAGCTGGAACAGATGGATGTCAAAACAGTCTTTCTTCATGGAAAGTTGGATGAGACTATCTATATGAAGCAACCAGGTGGTTTTGTCAAGGAAGGAGCTAAACTTAAGGTGTGTTTGCTGAAGAAATCTTTGTATGGTCTGAAGCAATCACCTAGGATGTGGTATAAGCATTTCGATGATTATATGATCAAAATTGGTTTCATAAGGAGTGACCATGACTGTTGTGTTTATTTGAAGTGTCATGAGGTCAAGAAACCAATATATCTGTTGCTTTATGTTGATGACATGTTGCTGGCAAGTCAAAGTATGACAGAGATTGCAAGATTGAAAGAGTTGTTGAGCTCTGAATTTGAAATGAAAGATCTCGGACATGCAAAGAAAATACTTGGCATAGAGATCACAAGGAAGAGAGACAGGAATGAGCTGTACTTGTCTCAGATGAATTATCTCATAAAGGTCTTACAAAGGTTTAAAATGACAAAGACAAAGTCAGTTGCTACTCCCTTAGCTCAACATTTCAAGTTATCTTAGGAGCAGGAGCCACAATCAGACGAAGAGAAAGCTTACATGCAGAGAGTGCCTTACTCAAGTGCAGTTGGAAGTATCATGTACTCCAACGTCTGTTATAGGCCAGACTTGTCATATGCTATGAGTGTGATAAGCAGATTTATGGCAAATCCTAGTAAACAATATTGGGAGGCGGTAAAATGGGTGTTGAGATATATATTTGGAACCATTAATGAAGGATTGAAGTATGTCAGTCAAGGTGGAGTTCCTAAAATTGAAGGTTATGTTGATTCTAATTTTGCAGGGAGTATTGATACAAGGAAATCCACCAATGGTTATGTCTTCAAAGTGTTTGGAAACACAGTAAGCTAGAAGGCTAACTTGCAGGCAGTGGTTGCTTTGTCTACCACAGAGGCAGAGTATATGGCAGCTTGTGAGGCAGTCAAGGAAGCTTTGTGGTTAAGGGGCTTGGTTTCAAAACTACTTCATGAGGAAGAGTTGGAAACAACCATAGTCTGTTGTGACAACCAGAGTGCAGTCTATTTGACAAGAAATCAAGTGCATCACGACAGGACAAAGCATGTTGATGTAAAGTTTCATTTCATCAGGGATGTGGTGAAGAGTGGAGCTGTAGTTATTCAGAAGATATCAACTGAGGAGAATGCTGCAGATATGCTTACAAAAGCATTACCGTCTGAGAAGTTCAAGTACTACTTAAGACTGTTGAATATTACTAATATAGGTTGATAGTCTGTAAAGATGAATATCATACCAAGGTGGAGATTGTTAAGTAGTGGCTTGATATTCATCTTATGACTCTTTGGTAAATACTGTAATAGAAGTTAGTTACAAGTAGTTAGGTGTTAGTTACAAACTGTATCTGTATATAAGCATCAGTAAGTGAATTTTGACACAAACATAATTTCATATTTATCTCATTTTCTTATCCTCTCTACTTGCGTACTCTGATAGCATTCCAAGTTAATTTCACTACAATATCACTACAAGTCTAACTATCATATTGGAAAATGTTAAATGCCCAGTACTAGCTTGCCAATTCAATGTACTAATTAACAATGTCACGCCCAATGGAATTGATTGATTGCTAACGATTAAAAAAAAAACAAATAACACACGTACAACTAATTTTTCTAAATATTGAAAATGAATAACACATGAACACACAACACACACAATTAACATTTCTAAAGATTAAAAGATAAATAACACATTTATTATTAAGTGTAATTTTTTTCAAGTAGTTAAAAGTTGAGACATACAAGAAGAATAATGACTTAAGTTAGGAGCCTCAGCCACCATATTATCATCTAGAAGAGGCACTTTTGGGTCATGGCTTAAGTTAGGAGCCTCAGCAACCAAATCATTTGTAGTATTTGTTCCCGTTGATTTAGATGTTATCAAACATTTTCCCTAAAAAAAAAGATGTTATCAAACATTTAGTAACATTATAAGAATATTAAAATGAATAAAGAAGAAAAAAAAAACAAAAATAGAAAGAAAAAAAGTACTAAAGTTTAAAATATATTAATCAAAAGTTAAAAAAATAATTGATCATGTCATTAAGTTGGTTCAGATTAAAAAAACATAAATCTAATAATCGAAATGGTTACAATTGATTTGGTTCAAATTTGATGAAGTGAAAAGAATCAATTAATCAAACAAACTCAAATCAATTTAATTTATTTATTTTAGATTATTAAGTTCATCGGATCATATAAACACTCCGACCGAAAAATCAACCCCCATTTTCTTAAGTTTTTCTCCCCTAGGGATGGTAAAAAAATCCACACCTGCAGATATCTGTGGATAAAATCCACAATAGATACTTAATGGATACCTCTGACGGGCACTCGCGGGTAATGGGTACAAGTAATTCGTCTACCCGCAAATTAAACAAGTGAGGTATCATGGTACCCGCACCCGCGAGTACCCGTTACCTATCAAAATAACTAAATACACTCATATTGAAAACTTGGAGTGATTTGTGGCTTTGTAGTATTATGATAAATTAGCTTTCAGTTGTTACTGGATTTGTGGATTTCATAATGAGTTACCTTTTGCCATCTAAGGCATATTTACTATATTTACAAGGAGTTATAAGGTTGGTTTGGTGGTTGAAGGGAGAGGTTGTGAGTTCAAATCCCTCCTACTAACAAACTAACAACTAACATTGATATATCATATTTGGAACTTGGTTGAATGAGTTATTCAAGCTAATGAATGGCAATACAAGGTCAATCTGCGCATGTTGTGGTTTGTGATATATGGCACAACGCTGGTTGTTCAAACTTATGTTTTAAAGAGACTTATGCATTGGAATAATTTTATGGTTAAACATATTTTTTTTATTTTTTATTTTTTACAAATATCCATGGATATCTATGGGTTTACAAAATATCCACGGATAGTTATCTATGCGGGTATTCGCAAGTTTGCAGGGTGGGCACGGGCGGATTTTTCAACATGTGAAGTGGGTAGCTGGTAGATATTATCCATGTCCGCTCTACCTCGTTGCCATCCTTATTCTCTCCTCGCTATGTAGTAAAAAATGGGTATTACCAGTGCTAGAACCACATCAAAGATGCAAACTTACAAGTGCAAAACAAATGAGTTGAAGATTCTTTCTGATTTTGACAAAAAAGAAAAGAAATTAAACACACATTGCATATGATTGTGGTGTAAGAAACATTTTCCTCTATGTCAAGTTTAAGTTTAGTAGAGAGAATATAATGCCAACAACCATAGGTATTGATTTATTCCAAAATCTCTTGAAGAAAAAAAAAATAGATCAATTAATGGCTTGTGGCCATTTTTTTTTTTTTTTGATGATTAATGACTTGTGACAATGCTAACACCCTTAATTGTCTTCAAGCAAGTTATAATTACCGTGATTTTCATTTTTCTACAACTTAAAAAAACAACTCGAAGAATGGAAATTATTGATGGGTTAAATTAAATTAGAGCAAATTATACTCGTACTTCCTAAGTTTTTATTTTGAATTATATACAATATTATTTTCTTTTTTATTTCTACATTAACGTCATTAATGTTTGAAAACATTATATTAACACTCTATTATATATTACATTAACTAATTGTTTAAAAAAAAAACTTTACACTAACACACCGTATAAGAGATATTGTTTTTTTTTTGTCATGGGTAAGTGACCACAGGTATTTTCCAATCTACTGGGTCAGATACTAATTCCGCTCGCGATGCGTGACTGTCACTGGTCCAAGAAAATTTTGCACACGGATGAAATTGAATACGGAAGGAATTTTGCCGTATAAGAGATATTGTTTAAGGAAGGATATTGTGTGATTTAAAAAAACTTTGAAAAGTATTCATGTAATTTTCTGGTTAAATTATACTCCTTTATAAATTTTATCCTAATCTCCAATTCTTTTTTTTTTCAACTGCCCTAAACGCATGGGTCAAACTTTCTTTGTCCCAAAATTACTGCATCTTTTTGGGAACTAGTAATCATGGTTTGAATACCCACTGCCTCCTAAGGATATATTCAAACTTTTGGTTGGTAGGTCTAAAGGGTTCAACGGATTTTATGGAACTATAAAGTTACCCTTGAACTCCATAAAAATCATTATCTACGTTGACCCTAAACTTTGTGATTTTTCGCCAATGAATCTAAAGTCGTTATAATTTTTTTTATAAGCCTAAAGTCATTATTATAATTTAGTTCCTCTTCTTTGATAAAGACCTGTGGATAATAATATACTAAATTGTAAAAATAAAGAACCGTTTGGCTATGAGTCTAGAACTAGCTAAACTAGCTAGGTTACTTTTTGTAATTTCCCTTTTGCACAGTAGAAAAATTCAGTTGCCAAATTCTCATGATGGAGTAGATTAGGGGGTGTCATTTTCAAACGAAATCAACTTTATGCTTATGTGCCCCTGATACTATCCTCAAAAAGGAAATTATGTAAATTTTCAACTGGGTATTATGCTTTTTGCAGTTGAGTGTTTAACTTTTTTGTTAGATTTCTGGTCGATCAAGTTTTTGGCTTTCATTATAGATATCGGGTGTTTCCTAATTCACTGGACTAATCCCGCTCTTGTTGTAGGACTGTCTCTGACCCAAGAGAATTTTACACACAGAGAAAATCGAATACGGGTTCTCTCACTAAATAGATTGTTTCCCCAAAGATGTTTTCCAATCCACTAGGTCAAACACTAATCTCGTTCACGTTGTGTGACTGCCGCTGACCTAAGAGAATTTTGTACATGGGGAAATCGAACACATGAATTCTCCCGCTAAATAGATCATTTTCCCACATGTGAACGCAGTGAGACCTTACACCATTACACCAATCCTATGGATAGGGACTGATCCAAGAGTGTATCAAAGGGGGTCAATTATTTTTTACACAATTATTTAAATATCTAACTTCTAATAAATAATAGTTTAATAAAAATATTTATTATTAATTTTATGTGTAAAACTAGAAATAGGATCCACTAGTAGAAGGAAATTAAATGCATATCAACTTAAAAATCTATTTTTTTTATCAATTTTCTTCTATTAGTATTTTTTTCTTCTCATATACATACACAAAGGTCTTGAGGGAGGGCGGGCCAAGGCCCCTGCTTGCCCCCCCTAAATCCGTCACTGCCTATGGGTTGTATGTTGTTCTAGGTTTATTGTTAATTTAAGCGTCTATGATTTTCTATAAATGAAATATTGGGTAGTAAAAAAAACTCTTCTATTAATTTTTAAAAAGTTTATGAAATAGAATAAAATAAAAAATAATACAAAACAAAAATTTTAAAATTTGTTATTCAATAAGAGGAATGCTATGTTACAAAAAAAAAGAGTAATAAAAAATTTTCAAAAGAAATTTGACAAAAATCATGCGATATCAATGGTTCGTAATTTCATCACTTTTCGTGCATAAAAGTTCTTAGTATTAAGCAATTTTCTTCAATAAAGTATGAATAATTTATTGTTTCACACACATAAAATAGTCAAAATATACATGCATCTCTCTCTTTCTCTCTGTCTTAATTTCCTTGATAACCCTCTACCCCAAACTCTTCTCACGTTCTTTCTTTTCCTTCGACCCCACATGTATGTTTTGATAAAATGTATGTTGATAAATAGATCGTAAATAGATCTTTTAATTAATATTATCTAAACAAATTTCATTTTATCAATATATATTTGAATAAGAAAAATATCTAAACATAAATTACATAGTAAACTTTTTTTTATCAAACTTGAATTTACAAAATATTTTTTTATTCAAATTTATATTTGTAAACTTTAATAATTAGACACATCTTATCAAAATCGTGTTTGCTGTGTTATGAGTTATTGATTTAATTGCTTTCAATTTTGAACAAAAATAACTAAAAATGTTAAAACAAATTGGGATAACTGTGATAGGAAAATTAACACTTTCAACCGTTATAATTTCAACACTGTTTCGTGTTTTTCAAAATCACAGGACAATCAGTTCATTGTCAATAATATTACTTATTAGTTAGTTCTCTGTATACAAATAACTAAACAATATCTAAATCTACCTCCATATAGTTATTTGATTTATTTTCCATGTACAAAGCAGCACGTAAGACGTCTACAATTAATGTCTCCCATAATTCACATATATCTTTTATGGAAGGTAATCTTCTTCGAGTTAGATAGGATCACTATGAACAAGAAAATCTTCCTTTCAAATATTACATATCTAGGACTCAAATTTAAAATCATTAGTTAAACTAGAATAATCCTACACCAATTAATTCATGTATTTTATATTATATACATAAGTAAGATGAGATAAGGTGAAATGTAAAACTATTAAAATTAAAATATTATTTTTCTCTTGAACAAATATGATTATCTTATACTAGTATATGAAAGTATTTAAAACCACAAAAATAAATGAAGAGCACCTCACGGCTCTTCCCAAAAAATAAAAAATAAAAATTAGGCTTTTGAGAAATATTGAAAATTTCAATGTAGATTGACTCATGGAGTGGCTCCGACACTAACCACAAATATCATGGCCATGAGGACAATCAACAACATATTGAGAGAATAACTTGCATAGACCCAACCCCAAATGTGAGGTGGTAGACACATCCAATAAAAAGGTGACACCTCATAAAAATTATAATAAAATAATATTAAATTAAAATTAAAACAAAAAAAAAAAAACAAAAAGTACAACAATATAGTTGAAACTTGAAATGGATTAGCGAGACAAAATGATCACAATAAATAGTAAAACCTGTACAATTCAATTATGCTGATAGAGTTAGGGCACTCAACATGTGTAATATTAGTTTTTCTCCCGCTTGACTTGAAATAAAATTTATAACGCTCCCTTGGAACCTAATCTTCCTTATATTATTATAGGATAAGTTATTGGTTTTATCATAATTAAAAATATTATACTCAAAATAAATTTTCTATTGCACACATTTACGGGGCGTTTGGTAGACGATAAATTTTTAGATTCCTAGAAATGATAGGTTGGGAATGTTAGTTTTCCATGTTTTGTTTCTATTTTAAAAAAAAAATAAGATTCCTGGAAAAGGAGGTTTCCTGGAAATGTTTTTTAATCAGTAATTTCCACGAAAACTTTCGCATAGGGGAGTGGGAATCTAAGGTGGCGTTTACTTGCAATTTTGTTTTCTGTTTTCATTTTCTATTTTCAGTTTTTAATTACAAAACTGTCACCTTGTTTTCATTTTGTTTTCTGTTTTCTAAGATTTGTACAGGAAACACTGGAAACAACTTTTTTTTGTTTTCTCTGTTTCCTATACAAAATCTTAGAAAACAGAAAATAAAATAAAACAAGGTAGCAGTTTTGTAATTAAAAACAGAAAACAGAATTGCAAGTAAACGCCACCTAACTTTCCCGACTAGGGGAAAAGTTTTAATGATATGAAAAGACTATATTACCCCCTTTTTTAAGTACAAAATATTTTCACCTAGGGTTCATCTTAATTTATCTATAAGCTTATCTCCATTGTTGAACGTTGCACTTATCCACGTGATTTTATCTTTCTTTAATTTTGAAAAAATATTAATTTTAAAATTTGTAATTTTTCATCTTTATCTTTTTTTTAAACATAGATCCCAACTACTTTATTATCTAAATTTATCTAATTATTTATTATTTCATCTTTTGTATTATTATATTATAATATTATATTTCAACATCTAATATGATAGTAAGTCATAATAATATTTCAACCAAGTAAAACAATGTCATAATTAAATTAAATAATTAATATTCGTAAAAAAAATTGAAATTAGTTTTGTTCGATTTTCTTTTGCAAATGTTTTTTCATATATAAATTTATTTAAATCTTGTAATTAAATTAGGTAAGTGTCATATTTGTAATAAAATTTGAGTGACAAAATATTTAATGAAGTTATTTTAATAAAGGGTATATTTGTAAAAAAAAATTATATATTCAGGAAAGTTCTACTAGGAAACTTTAATTCTCAAGAAACATATTATGACTAACCAAACATATTTTAACCATTCACAGGAACCATGATTCTTAGGAATTGACTTTCCCAGGAATCATGATTCTCGGATATGAAAAAACTTCTCCCATACCAAATATATTAGAAAGTTCCGCATCATTTGACTCAATTTCTAGAGTGCAACTTATATATTTGTTACACAACTTCACTTAATTTATTTTAAGATGAAACCTAATCTGTCATGGTCTGACATGCATATGCGGAGAAGGGGTGTTGAAAAGTCCCATATAGGACCTGTTTGTTTAAGTATATTTTAAAAAATATTTTTAATAAAATAAGTAATTTTCTATTTTTTTATGTATTTGTTTATCGGTGATCCCAAACTGTTTTTTTTTATTTAAAAAAAACATTTTTCTACTTTTTTTTAAGAAGCAAATGATATACGCTTATTAAAAAATCACTTTTCTAAACATATTTCTTTTCTTTTCAAAAAAAAAATTTCTTTTAAAATCACTTTTTTAAGTTTTTTTTTTCTGCCATGGGTATCTCCAGCCCACTAAGCCAGAGACTAATTCCGCTTGTGATACTATGACTGTCGCTAGCCCTAAGGGTTTTCGCACACGGCGGGGATCAAACACAGGATTCCCCGCTCAATAGATCATCTCCACATGTGAGTGCAGAGTGCCTAACCACTACGCCAACCTATCGGGTTAATCACTTTTTTTAAGTTTAAACAAACTAGCCATAGTCTACTTTAATTCCTAGGACGCAATTTATACAACTGTTGGAAAATTCATTTAATCTCAATTGATTTTAAGAGGAATCTAACATAATGAAATCCCATTCTCTCCTTCTTTCTTTCTCTTTTTTTAAGTGATTGAGGGAAAGAAGAAAAGTCAGAAATGAATCGAATTCACCTAAGTCGTATTCATTGATAAGATGCAAAATTTAGCATATCTACTAATGATTGTTTATAAATTAATTTCTTAACAAATCAACTAAGTTAACAGTGATAGATTGATATCCTGGTCCAAGACCAAATTTAACAACGTGATTAAAGTAACAATTAACTTCAAATCGCATCAATATCTACAATGATTGTGTAGAATGATGTTTAATTAAAGTTATTAGTTTTTTGTCCGGTAAGAAAGACCATTTTTCTTTGATATGACAAATCAATAATCCGAACTTGTCAACATATTTCAGTTTTCCCTCACTATCTAAAGAATGGTTCAAAATTTCAGTTTAGTTTGAAATTAAATTTAGGTTATAAGTTTAGTTACATCCCTTTACAATTTTTAACCCAAATTAAAGTCACATATTTGAATCCTCTATTTTTAAATAAGTTAATGGCATAAAAGATATAAGGGTAGAATATATTTTTAGATAAGGTTAATTTTAGTTTATGCACCACTTGGTTTTGGCGGGCCTTGTCAGAGGGACACCCGACTAAGTGGAGACAACAACCCTTTAAGGGGTACATATGCTTCGTGACCTGAGTGAACTTGATAGCAAGACACACAACCAAGCAATATTCATATTAGCTCTTTCAACATGCCTCAAAGCTTGAGAGATATGTGTACTACTCAGTCTCGATAGGCCCCGCCAAAGGGACACCTAGTCGAGTCAGGACGATACCCTGTCGAAAATGAACTTCCCCGAAGAGGTTAAGGACGAGATCCACATGTCATATTAAATAAGGAAAGATGGAAGGTTCGCACAGATAGACATATCTCCGTGATTACCGCAACATTAATAATACTTATATCAGGTAACTAGACCAATATGCCTAGAAACTCCCTATTTATCCTGCTAATATTCAAATAGGTAATCTAATCTGAATTATAACCCTAATTTCAATACTTGTCTCTTACCTGCGCTGCTAAGTTGAGCGTGTTTTTTTTATATTTTTTATAAGCAAGCGTGTTATTTTTGCAAGTACCTCCACCACTGTGCAAGGAGGAGACGCAGGAGGAGTTACCACTAATGAAGGTTCTAGCAAATTTGATAAGAACATTTTTGTTTTGTTTTTTTGTTATTTTTGGTTCTTTTAAATTTATATATATATATATATATATATATATATATATATATATATATATATATATATATATATATATGTGTGTGTGTGTGTGTGTGTGTGTGTGTGTGTGTGTATGTATATATATATTAAAAAAAATAATCCTTTTATTACTTATTGATGACTTAATATAGATATAAACATATTACATCACTTGTAAATTAGTGTCGTGATTAGACACAAGTCATACCACATTACCACGACTAAATGACTACAGAAATCATTTTTTAAAGAAAAATGTATGAAGAATAACACTAATAAAAAAATTATTAAAATATTTTCTTTGACTGTGTTTTTTTTTAATATTTTCTTTGACTGGTTAATTATTGGTGTATTCTAATTTCTTTTTTATATAAATATACGTATCATAGTAAGGAATATCTTTGATAGTATACTTAAAATATCTACAATGCATAATTACTTAAATAGATTATTTATCTTAAATTTGCGAGTAATACAATGTCACATAGATTAAAAAATTTTACACAAAAATTTACTCCAGTACTAAAATTATTAGAATGAGTGCTCAACTTGAACCACATTAAATTTTGTGACTAAAAAAATGATTTTTTTATTAAAAGAATCAATTAAATAACGATTGTTTATCTAAACAATTCAATAAAGCAACTCACAAATTTGTTAAGTAACATTAATTAATTTTAAACAAATCATATAAGCACTCGTGTTAAAGATGTTCTTCTTAATAATCTCCTTTCATATATGTGAAGGCAATAAAAAAATAATTGCTTTCATCAGGTTTTCTCCGTACACAAAAATCAAAATTTAAACTCTTAACTACTTACTCAAGAGATCAGAGATCATCATTATTGAGTAATTTCTTTTTTTTTTTTTTTTTTTTGCTAACTAAGAAGAAAACATCGATGTGCCCTACATCGTAGGGAACAAACTGTAATGTGGTAGGTACATCGTCGACTCGATGCTTTTCGTTTCATGCTTCCTTTCCTTGGGTCATCCACAATCACTGCATCAATCTCGACCTCACTTCTTGAAACTTTTTATTTTTTTATTCCTCTGACATGTTGGAAAGAAAATGTCATATTTTATTAATATGACAGTAATTATGAGCATACTGATTTCGTAGGTGGTTTTGCAAGAGCATCAATTCTCTGTCCTTTTGATTGTCACAACATTTCAGGGAAAAACCTTGACTATGAGGTGTTCGGTTATGAAGGTATATATTGTATGCATTTAAATCATGATATAGTTATATATAATTAACAACAACAACAACAACAAATCTTGATATTATATAGAAAGTTTGTTCCCGGAAGAAAGTGCTAAGAAAATGACTTTCCACCTTATAAGTTTTGTTCTTATTTTCTTTTTTGCTGAACATACATATATAGTCCTCCCCACATATCTTTTTCAGGAAACTATGATTAAAGTAAAGTTGGACCACTATATATGAGTAATATCTCTATGGCTGCTTCTTCAAATAACTATTTAAGAATTTAATGTGAGTGTTCTAGATATATAGTTATATTTGGATAAACTTCTCATTAAGCATTTATGAGAGAGAAAAATAAGAAAATAAAGTTTCTCCCATAAATTAAAATTAGTTTTGTAACAAAAAATAAAATAAAATTAGTTTATACATAAATTAAAATTAGTTTTTAGAGAAGGTAAATAAAGAAACTTCTATAAATTAATTTACAAATAAGTTAATTTTAGTTTGAGAGAATTTTAATTTATTTTACTTTTTTATTTTCTTTTTCTATAAGTGTTTAATAAGTTGTCCATTTCAAGGGCTTCTATTATGTGATCATTCAAAATTATAGACCTAAAATTATGTGATCATTCAAAATTATATTTTACTTGTGCATACAAAATAATATTATATGTTTTTGCTACTTTAATTCTTCAAATGTGTTTGTGAAATTGGTCAAATCCAAATATGTTCAGTTTGGCTAATTTTCATTAATTTCTAAAAATTATCTTAAAACATTAATTACTTAAGAAGAAGAAAAACTAAAAGGGTCTTATAGTATAAATTAATTTGCCAGTTTAAAATTTTTTTAAGTACTTGTACGAAATGCACTTGTAGTACATATTTCAACAACTCATACTGCAGGCAACATTTGAAAGAAAGAGAAATTAAGAAAAGAAATATTAACAAATAATTAAAGAAAAATAAAAGAAATTATATGAATTAATTTCAGGTGCAAGTTGAGTATGTTTTATCAAACAAAACACTTTTTTTCTTTTCTCTTTTTCCCCACA
Organism: Pueraria montana var. lobata; assembly: GCA_026413185.1. NCBI lineage: Eukaryota > Viridiplantae > Streptophyta > Magnoliopsida > Fabales > Fabaceae > Pueraria > Pueraria montana. The sequence continues at coordinate 54,439,924 of CM048656.1, read as the reverse complement.
TGCCCAATAATGCAAGTAGGTATATGCAATTAAATGTGTTGTTCACATATGGTCCCATGGAACGTGATCAATGTAGAGATTCATCAGATCCACCTAATTGATATTATTCAGATGAAGTGCCCGGATATTAAAATTTGAGTTTATTAAGATTTTTTTTGACAAAGATAATTAAGACACTCTTTTTTTTTTTACCAAAGATAATTAAGAAACTTTTTATTTATTAATCTGGTCAAAATTAAAACTAAGGGGACGTTTTCACGGAATCTCATTGGATTCTCTGTGAAGATGGGAATATATATTCCCATGTTTGTTAAAAGGTAATAAAAAAATATTCTCAGGCATAATTCATTCCCAGGAATCCATATTACACATGTTTCTCCATCTTCATATTCCCATGTAAAAGGGTGGAAATCTCATATTCTCATGGGAATGTTTAAAATAATTTCTCACTTCCCTCTTATTCTTCCTCATTTATTTATTTATTTATTTATTTAATATTTTTGTTTTTAAATTAAAATAAATTTAAAAACATTTCCAGGAATTAGAAGTATTTATCAAATACCTTTGATGGGAATAACATTCTCAATAATAGCATTCCCAAGAATATTATTCTCGAAAATATAATCAAATCCGTGAAACAAACGTCCCTAAAGAAGAAAGGTGAAATAAATCTAATGCACACCCTTAATTGGAATAAACAAATTAAAATCCCAAAACTACATTAATTAAAAGGATTGACGTCCAAAATTTCCTAATAAAATCCAATATGTTGGCAATTAATAAATTAATATGGAGCTATTTATGGCTGCACCAACTTCTAATTGTATATTTGTATATATAGTTTTATTTCATGCTACAATTCAGAAGAGAGGAAAGCTCATCATTCGTGCATATGTCATGGAAATCTCATCTTAAACAAAATGAGTTAAGTCTATATATTATTGTTTAAATTTGCTTTTCATATTTTAGTTTTTTTTCTAAATTTGTTTTATTTTATTATTCTTATCTTATGTCAAAATTGGACAGCTTCGGGTCCAGAATGTTTTGGCTGCCGATACATGCATACCAGAGAATTCAAGATATATATATAGGACCATGCTTATTTCACAGTGATCATCAATATTGAGGGCCACGCTATTTTTTTGGTGCGAAGGGGGCCATATTGATTCTTTTGAGATTTCCATTCATTTGAAGTTTACAATACTAGGAATATCACATTACTTTTTTTTTCATGCTTAAGTAAACTCTTGAATGCATTCAAACAAAAAAAAAAGTAAACTCTTGAATAAATAAAAAATCAAATAGTATGTAGTTTAACATAGTTTGATTAAGCTCTTGTTTAAATAAACTTTTTTGTAAGCACATATAAAAGAAGAAAATAAGAAGAAAAAAAAGAAATAAATATCTCCCATAAGTTAAAATTAACTTATTCATAAGTTAAAACAAACTTTTGGATAAGTTAATATAAGAAGCTTCTACAACTTAGTTTATGCATAAGCTAATTTGAACTTATAAAAAAAACTTATTTTTTTTTATTTCTTCTCTCATAAATACTTATGAAAAAGTTTATTCAAAACATTGCTAAAATAATTTAAATTATTACCAAAAATTAATTAATTATAAGACAAAAATAGAATAATAACAGTTACCAAAATTTTGATCATAAAGTCAATTAGTGACTGAATTTGACATTGATATGTTCGTAAATTAGAATTAGGTAACTAATAACTTTTTTATATAACTATAGATATAATTGGTAGTTAGATGAGGTCACAAATTATGTTTTGGGAACTAATTTAGTGACCCATATATTAGTGAATTATTAGGTTAGTGGTGGTCGTTAAAACTAGTTTATCATGTTAAAGTTTTCAATCATATTGGCCTCTTTTAATGGTCTATTTAAAGACAGTGACAATACTTATATATGGGCATCAAATGCATGGTGAAACGATGAAGCTATGCCTATGATTTATATGTTGTAACTAAAGGCTTCAAGCTAGAGCTAAAAAAAGTAGAAAAGTTCATTCATACAAACACAATCAGACACTACTTTATTATCTTATCACAATTCGAAGGAATAAGAATATGAATAGAATAGAATCAGATCAAAGTAAAACTATAAAAAGAAAAATTATAAAAGTTCTTATTTAGAAAAAGAGAACCACCCTCAAAAGGCAAAAATTATAAGTAAAACCACACAATGACCATCTTGCATTTGGAATAAAGAATTTATTGTAAATTTCAAAGGAAAAAGAAAACAAAGAGGTGTAGAGAAATAGGAAATGAATTTTAAGGTGTCAATAACGAAGCACTAAATGCTTGTCTTCTTATTCTCCCATAGTGTGTGTGGCGGCCAACAAAGTAAGAACGAGAAAGAAATAAAAGAGAGGCAATAAAGGATGAGAATGAGAGAAAGAGACTAAGAAGGAATGTTAAGAAATGCCAATTCGTTTCATGGAGGAGTTCCACAGGCACGGAGTCTTTCCAAGAGGGAGTAACTCTTCTTTCATTGCCTTAATCCCTAAAGTTGATGATCCACAATCTTTAGGGGATTTTAGACCTATTTCTTTGGTGGGTTGCATGTATAAAATACTTGCAAAAGTGTTGGCAAAGAGGTTGAAAAAGGTATTGATGGATGTGATTGACCATAGGCAAAGTGCCTTTTTGGGTGAGAGATTCTTGCTACATAGTGTATTAGTAGCTAATGAAGCCATTGATGAGGCTAGGAGGAAGAAGAAGCAATGTTTGATCTTTAAAGTTAATTATGAAAAAGCATATGATTCCGTCAATTGGAATTTCATCTTTTATATGCTTCATAAGTTAGGTTTTTGTGACAAGTGGATTGGTTAGATTAAGGGGTGCTTGACCTCTACCATGGTGTCCGTGTTAGTCAATGGTAGTCCTACACATAAATTTAAGGTTCATAGAGGGCTAAGACAAGGTGACCCCTTGGCACCATTTCTTTTCAATATTGTGGCTGAGGGGCTTAGTGGCCTTATGAGGGAAGCGGTTACAAAGAACCTCTTTTTCAGTTTTAAAGTAGGGAAAGATGAGATCGAGGTTAACCTCCTTCAATATGCGGATGACACTATCTTTTTGGGGGAAGCAACCTTGGAAAATGTGCTTACTATGAAAAGCATCATGAGATGCTTCGAACTTGTTTCGGGTCTAAAGGTCAACTTTCACAAGAGTAGCTTCGGTATGCTTGGTGTGGAGGAGGAGGTGGTCTTGAGATATGCAGATCTTTTGAGTTGTAGGATTATATCATTGCCTTTTGTGTATCTTGGGGTACCTATTGGGGCAAATCCGAGAAGGGTGGAAACTTAGAAGCCGGTAATCAACAAACTCAAAAAAATGTTGGCTTCTTGGAAACATAAATTACTTTCTTTTGCGGGGAGATTGTGCTTGATCAACTCGGTATTATCCTCCTTACCTCTATTTTTTTTATCTTTCTTCAAAGCTTCGTAATCGGTTATTGAAAAATTTGTTAGTTTGCAAAGAAATTTCCTTTGGGGGAATGGTGATGGGGAGAAAACATTGAAATGGGTAAGGTGGGACAAAGTTTGTTACCCCAAGAGGTTTGGTGGGTTGGGTGTTAGAGACATTAGCATTTTCAATGTTGCTTTATTGGGAAAATGGAGATGGGAAATTTTTCAACAAAGTCATACTTTATGGGGAAAATTTTTAGAGTCAAAATATGGTGGATTGAGGGGCTTGTTGAGTGAACATAAGGATAATTTGGACTCTATTTGGTGGAGGGACCTTAAAAGCATTTGTGGGGGTTTGGATCAATCAAAATGGTTTGATAAAGGGGTTGAATGGAAGGTGGGTTGTGGTGACAAAGCTAGCTTTTAGTTAGACAATTGGGTACATAATCAAAACCTTGTCAACTTGTATCCTAGGCTCTTCTTGAATTCTGAACATAAATTTGGATTGGTAGGCAATATGGGTCAGTGGGTGGATTCTACTTGGATTTGGGATTTAAAATGGCGTAGAGATTGGTTTGTGTGGAAACAAAGCATGGTGAATAATCTATCATTGTTATTGTCGCAAGTGTTACTTCGTGAGAATTGCAATGATAGTTGGTGGTGGAAAGGAAATCCAGAGGGTGTTTACTCGGTCAAATCTGGTTATAATTTGTTACACAGGGAGATGTTTGGTAGTGAAGTGGTTAAGTTGCTGGAGATTACTTGGAACCTTAAAATTCCTAGCAAGGTAGCTCTTTTGATTTGGAGATTGTTTTTGGATAGGCTGCCAACTAAGGACAATCTTAGAAAGAGAAATGTGGGACTTCAATCTGATAATTGGTCAAGTCCTTTCTGCTTTTCCTTGCCTGAAACTTCATCCCATTTGTTCTTCTCCTGCAAGCTAATTGATTATGCATGGAAGATTTATTATTCATGGGTTAACATTTCAACCATTCTGCCACAAAACACCGAGGAACACTTTTGGCAACATCCACAATCTCTCTCGAGGATAAGTATAGAGAAATGGAGGATACTGTGGTGCTCTATGATTTGGTGCACATGGAGGCTTAGAAATTTGTGCATTTTTAGAGGGGAGAAATTTGATGTGGATGACCTTATACAACAAGTTATGTTCTTCAGTTAGTGTTGGATGAAGGAAGGTATACCCAATTTTGATTATCAGTTCTCGATTTGGTCCATCAACACTGGACTTTGCTTAGAATAATTTTTCTGGCTTGATGAATGATCATTTATATGCTTGGCCTGTTTTATTGGTTGTAAGTTGAAAGCAATGAAAAGTATAAGCTGCAATTTGGTGGTGCCTCGTTTTGGGGATGATATGTGGCTTTTACATATTTCGGGGTGCACATACTTGGAGGTTCTTGGTGGTGTTGATGACTTTTGCTTTGGAATGTTCGGTTTGGTTGGTTTCGAGGTCTATAGGTTGTTTTTCATGGTAATTTGAGCTATTCTTTTGCAATTACAATTTATTTGCATATGTTGACTAAGAATACCTGTGGTCGTGTGCTGCATGAAGTGGGATGCGGATTTACTACACTACGTCAAAATGGGACATCATTTATGGCTTAATACTAGCATGGATGGCACTTGCTTTTTGGTGATGGATATTGTTGCAGGGGTTGTATATATACTGGAACGTGATTATTTAATATTTAGATGCAGAATCTTTCTAAATATTTTGTAACCAGGGGACTATTCTTTGTGGGGGCTTACTGTTTTCTTTGCTTTGTTTATGAGTTTGGGTACCCCTTGTACCCATTTTTTATATATATTATCTTTTTTGCTGATAAAAAAAATTGCCAACGGTAATGGCTAATGCAGGTACAAAGATTGAAAAAACAAAAACAAAAACAAAGAGGGAGATGGGAAATGAAAAAAAATGAAAATGGAAGGAAAATAAATATTAAATGTTATTTAAGGATTTAATAATTAGCTACCAATCATTTTGATCTCTACTACTAATATACATTAACACCCATAAATTGTCGCTAGTTAACTTTAAATTTTCATACGCATTAAATTTAATTAAATAATTATTTTATTCAATCATAAACAAGTCAAACCAGTGTGACTCCAAGATGATTAATATATTATCTAACTCAATTTAACTAGGGGCGGTTATTTCACGAAATCATTTTACATTTTTGAGAATATGAAGGTAGGAATGTTTATTCTCATGTTTGTTAGGAGGTTATTAGAAAATATTCCTGAATATCTTTTATCACTAGGAAAGTTGCATTCTCATGTCTACACAACTTTTATTCCCATGCTAATGGGGTGGGAATGTGAGAAGTTATTTTCTAACTCCACTATAACTTCCATTTTTACTTTTATTTTTCATTTATTATTTTAAAACTTTAAAAATATTTCTAAGAATGTTAAAAGTTAATCAAACATATTTTTATATGCCAAGGAATAACATTCCTAGCTACAATATTCCTGAGGATGTGATTCCCGAAAATGCAAGATGATTCCGTGAAACAAACGTCTGTTAAAGGTTTAGAAACCATGTTTATATAGCCAAAATATAATAAAGAAAGTGGGTAATAGAAAAATCTTGAATAAGCTAATTAATGGATTATTCCATGAGAATAATCGATTATTACCACTTTCAAAATGATTCTTTATGTTAATAATCAATTCTTGCTTAAAAATAATTTATAAATAAGTAGAAATAAAAATTTTCATCTTCATAATTAAGGATAAATCTTTAGTCTAATAAAAATATGAGTAAATTATACTAATCATTCCCAAGTTTTCGTGAAATTACAAAAGCATTTATGCTTTTTTAACCATTACAGTAACCTCCCTTATAGAGAGTGTTAGTGTAATATATAAGGGGATGTAAGTATAATGTTTTTCAAACATTAAAGGAGTGTCAGTGTAATATTTTCAAATATAAATGAGGCTTGGTGTAGAAATAGAAAAAAAAAAGTTGTGTTATGTGTAATTTGTTAAAAGCTCAGGAGGTGCTAGTATAATTTGCTCTAAAAATATTTTACCTTCATAATTTTTTTATAAACAAAAGATTTCATTAAATTGGCTGAATTGAAAACAAGTTGTGCCCAACATAGGACACCAAAACAAACATATTGAAATCCAATTGTGATTCTAAGACACCCAATAAACAACACAAATGTAAAGGGTCTCTCCCTCCATGGGAGGCTTCCTTCCCACTCTAAGTGGATTTTTCCTCTCCACGGTGAGAGGTTTTTTCCTTTTCCATCCCTTTTTTTCTCACCACCACCCCCTCAAGGTCCTCCACCCGTCATCACCTATTTCCTCACCCTTTCTTCCCCTTTTCTAACTACCATTTACATTTCTTCTCTTTCTTATAGTGTATCTAATTACCTATATTATCATCCTTTCTTATCATTATCTATCACTTTGCCCCTTTTCAATGAAGCTTGTTAGAGTCCTTATTGCAACTGGACCCTTACCACTAGAGGTGGGTTTCAGGTCTTACAAAGGAAAGAAAAATTGAAGAAAAACTCAAGGCTTTATCTAGGTTTCTTTGTGTTGGTAACCAAAATTCAAAATTTTCGGTAACCATGATTTGGGCTTAAACAAGGCCCAGTAAATGAGGTGTTGAGTTAGTTGAATTGGGCCAAATTTGGTTTAGAGCCCATTTGGGATATTTTCGGTGGTCTTATTATTTCTTTGGTAAATATAAAAGGCTACTGAAAATGTGGGAGACTAAGTCAAAGATATGGGAAAGTTAGTCAAAGATCTAGGGAAACATGGAGACAATGAAATGTAACCACCAGATCATGGTTTTCGTAGTTATAGGTAGTTGTTATAGATATTTCTCCTATAAATACTCAATGTACAACAACTGAAAAAGGACCTTCAACTGAAAATTCAAATCAATTTCATTTATCTTTAAGCTTTGTTTATCTTTTTCTTTCCCATTTTACAGTTTGTTACTTTCATTCAATTTAGATTTCCTTATCATGTACACCAAACACTTCCTTGAGTAGTTTGAGAACCCATAGTCAAAGAGCAGATTTTCTTCTTTGACGATAATCATTTGATAATATTTTGGAAGCGTGTTGAAACATCTGGTCGATCTAATCGGTTGATTTTCATGCAACACTTTGTAATAGGAGGAAACATTTATCTGTTTTGGTGTTTGTAATTTCAAGTTGCTAATTGTTAGTATAGCTAGTGTCTAGTGTTGAGCGTGCATACCTGATCTTTCATTGTTCATATGTTACCCTGTTGTAATGCTCTTTTGACATCATATATGTTTATGCAAGTGTTGTGCATTTTAATGAATGAATTATTGAACAAAAAAAACAACAAATATATTGGATAAACTTATCTAGAAGCACTTCTAATAAAAGAAAATAAGAAGAAGAAAAATGAAATGAACTTCTTCATAGGCTAAACTTAGCTTGTGTACAAGTTAAAAAATCATTTTTTAAAGAAACTATATGAAAAAATTTCTACAAATTAACTTATTTTATGGTAAAGTTTATTTTATTTTTTTCTTCTTTTAAAAAGAAGTGTTTATCAAGAAATTTATCAAAAAGGCCCCAAAACTTCCCCCTGCTAGCTATAGTTGATAAATCACGTTAACAACTCCCAAAAGTAGGGGTGAGCAAAAAATTCGTGACCGTCCGAAACCGAAGCACCCGGGTTGATTAAAAGTTAGACGAACGGATAGATACGGGTCATTGGATTAAAACGGTTTAAAAATAACTTATTTCGAATATGAACGGGCGGTTCGGGTGGAAATAAAGAAATCCAACAGTAATCGAACCCGACTGTTTATAAAATTGATCTAAAAACTAATAAAGTAACCAAGAGGTCCGAGACTACTACTTTCCAAAATTTACCTTGAAAGCTCTTCAAAGTTTTGTCACATATCACATCACACCTATACTTCGTATCAATCTATCATTTCAATGTTCAGATTTCAAGCTCTTTCCCACTTTGCCTTTTACCCATTACGTTTCCAACTCACAAATCACAATAACAATTAGTAATTTTATTCATATTTGAGTTAATTAATAAAAATACTAATTTATTTATATATCTAAATTTTTTTAACATGAAAAATAATTTTACAGAAGAAACATTAGAGGGAGACGTTCTCTCTCTGTGACCAGAACTGAATCTGAAAGCTCTACAGGCAGCACCATTGACATCTTGCAAACCAGCCACCATGTGCCACCATCAACATCTTGCAAAACTAGCAACCATTGAGAATCATCATCCACTCGGGTCCTAGCTACTGTGAACGGCCAACAACCACGCACTCCCTTTGCAACCAATCTCCCATCCCACTCGTAGCTTCGTCGGTGCCTGGTTGAGTTGTCATAGAGGCACCATTCTTGCACTCTCTTTGCATGTAGGTGACCTCAATCCGACATCACCCACCCGATTTATCCGACAAATTGAACTACCCAAACCCGAACTACCCGTTTACTCAAACGGTCGGAAATGGATTGCATTTTACTGCTTTCAATTTTGGTCGGTTGAAGGCATTTAGGCCCGAAACCGTCCGTACCCGACTCGTGCTCAGGCCTACCCAAAAGGAAAATAAGCTAATTGCCCCCTTCTTCTAAATTTTCGTGAGAAACATCCCGAATGGAAAAAAAAAACTGTAGGAAATATCTCATATATTGGATAGATATTTTTGTTAAAATATATAAAAAAAAATTAACACAATAGTTAACAATTTAAATTTTATTGATGAAAATTTATTTAATGACAATAAAATGAATCAAAATATAAAAATTATAAATGTTCAAAATTTAAAATTTAAAAATATCAAAATTTTATATGATTGAATTTTAATTTAATGATTTATAAATATCTTATTATATTTAATATTGATTAAAGAAATTCAAGTATTAATTAAATAAATAATTGTTTAAGTAAATAATTAATTAAAAATAAATATTAACACTAGTTGATAATGTAAAAATATCAAAACACTTGTCACGAAATAAAAATAAAAGACACATAATTTTATGAAAATGAGTATAATATTTACTCAAATTTAATGTATAGGAAAACATATACGAGTTCATCATGGTTAACAAAAAAATACGAGTTCATCATGAGTTTGTTATATTGTTTGGGATAAAATTAAAGTACGCATAACAATGTTCATCCGTGGCCATCTTTTCTTTTGGGCATATTTTATTAAACTTTTATTCCACACATTTGTTATCCCAAAGAAAACAAATTACTATGGATAGAATATCTAATTCGCATGCAAGTAGCTCATTTGAGAATAACAACAATATTTTATTTGGCGTATATGTTTTTCAATTATTTTGTCTCAATTAAGAATCACAATTATTGCTGTGACACTAATTCAGAATTGCATATAACATCTGAATTAATTTTGCTTTTGTCATCTTCATGATTCAAAAATAAATCTCAGTCAAATAACAAGCAAACAAGAAGAAATTTTCTTAAAACAATATTTTCTTAGGGAAATTTTAATAACTCAAATCTTTATATCTATAAAAGTAAGAGTCGGGGTAATTTAGTAAATCCAATTTTCCCGCCCATTTCAAGGGTAAGTACGTATTTATACAGCCTCATATTTTTTGAGGTATTAATGATATTTTAGAGCAAAATGATACTTAAATATAAACCATTTTGAGGTAGTAATGACATTTCTAGGGCAATTAATTTCCCGCCCAAACTTAGGATATTAATGATATTTCACTGCAATGCATTTATTACACATAATATTATTTTAATCTATTTTATTTTTGGAGCATATATTAATTGCCTTGATATAAATTTTTTATATCTATATTTCCTAACTTTTTTAATGAATCATTGTGTTAACGGTTAACTCTTATAACAAATCAATTAAACTTAAAAATACATTTTATTTAACCAAATTAATCACATTACATGTATAATATATAACATATGGGGATGAACATATTTTATAAAAGTAAGTAAGAAAATTTATTTTGAATTCACGGGAATAAACCTTTTTACTAAAGATTTTTGTTCAATCAAAATTAAATTTCTTTTACATAATTAATATATATTTAAATACATAACAAAAATCAAATTAAATCAACATAAATCACTATTATATAACACGCGGGATAAATATTTTTGATAAAAGTATGAAGATAGGGATGAATATTTTTTTTTTATAAAAACAAGTAAAAATTTATACTTAATTCATGGGGATGAACAATTTACCTAAAGTCACCTTTGTATTTAAATTATTATTATGGTGAAATTATTTTTTTAATAGAGCAAATTATAGTGACACCCCCTGAGATTTACACTAATTACACATGCACCCCCCTTGCCTAACAGTGTTACTTAACATTTTATTTTTAAATTAAATTACACATATACCCTAATCCTTTTTAGTGAAACCCGAAAATGCCCCTCATATAAGTGTGTAATGGAGCACTCATTTTCAAAGGTTCAAGCTAGGGTATTGAGGAGCTTCTGGGTTTTGGAAGAACACTCATCCATTGTTGTCTGGTTTTGCAGCAAGTTTGTCGTTGCCATTTGCGGCCACTGCGCACACCTTGTGGTTGTCTCCTCCGACTATGACGTCACCGCCATTCACCGTCGTCGCCTCAACTCGATCTCTCTGAATACCTTGAGGTCGACGCTGCCAACCCCATTCACCGTCTGGTTTTACAACACATGGCTGCACAATGTCAAATTGTTGATTGTTGTTGCGAAAATTCCAATTTGTTTCTACAATTGTTTGCGTCAATTTTTTTGATCTGTGCGTGACCAGATATGTATTCTTGTGTTGTTTTTGTTCTTTTTTTTGGTGGATTTGTGATCTACAACCTCTATTTGATGTTTCCCCTTATGTTTTCTTTCATAATTTGATTCAATTCCTACATTGTAGTGTTCTTGTTGTTCTTCCTTATTGTTGAACAAATCTGATTTTTTTTTATTTGATTCATTTAATTTTATGTTATATGAATGTTTATCTGATGTACAAAACTTTCAAAATGAAAGGATTACAAAAGTTAGCTTTTGGGTTTTTTTAAGCATGTCACTTGGGTGAATGAAACCGCATTGCAAGAGTGAAACAAGAAGTTTCAAAATATTATATGAATGTTTATATGATTGAAAGTTAGCTTTTGATTTTTCTGGAAGTTTTGGATGGAAGATTATGAGATAGAGCTTCTTACTTGATCTAATGTATATAACTTTCAAACTCTTTCTGAATAATTCATTTGAATCCTTCCAGCATCTTGTTTTAATGGATTTGGGAAGAAGACGTGAGAGGGAAGAGGGTAAGGGTATTTTGGGGACAAAAAATAATTTAAAAAATATGTGCTAGTCACATGATGTATTCTGTCAACAGAGGTAACGCCGTTTGGAGGGGAGGGGGTGCCATTGTAATGGAAATGAAAAGATTAGGGGGTTTTCTGTAGTGTGAAAAAAAGAGGGGGTGCATGTGTAATTAGTGCAAATCTCAGGAGGTGTCATTGTAATTTTCTCTTTTTATTAAAATAATTTTAGTTTTAATTATTTTTTTATGGTTGTCTCTTTCCTTTTTTTTTTTACCAAAGAAGGTTGTCTCTTTCCTGATTTAAATAGTTTTTTTGAATGTTTTATTTTATGAACATAGAAAGTATGAAAAAAATATAACAAATGAATATGAATATAACACACGGGATGAACATAAAATATAACACACATGATAAACATTTTTTCTTATATAAAAGTATGAAGATAGGGATGAATATTTTTTTATTATAAAAGTGTGAAGAAAAATTTAGACTTAACTTATCATATAAAATATGTAAAATCTAACACACGGGATGAAATTTTTTTTTATAAAATTAAGTATAAAAATTTATACTGAACTCATGTGATTAACTTTTTTACTAATGATTTTTTTTTCAATCAAAATTAAAATTTCTTTTACATAATTAATATATATTTTATTACATATAAAAAATCAAATTAAATAAATATAATCACTATTATTGTCTCTATGGAAAATTAGTGTCTAAAATTAATCTTTACGCAAATAGTTATTCATTTTTTATTTATTATCTTCTCACTTGAATAAATTATTCATGTTTTTCTTCTACTTGGACAAATTTTAATTTTCTTTTATACATTGATTTGTATATGTCATATATTAAAATAAAATCTTTATATATAAAATATAATACATAGGGATGAATATTTTTGTTCTTATAAAAACAAGTAGAAATTTTCACTTAATTCACGGAGATAGACAATTTACCTAAAGGGATTTTAATGTATTTTTATTATAATTTTTTATTATAATAATTTTAATTTTAATGTATTTTTTATGGCTATTTCTTTTCTTATTTAATTTATTTTTTGAATTTTTTATTTTATAAACACAGAAAATACGAAAAAAATTATAACAAAAGGGATGAATATTTTTCATGAAAGTATCAAAAGAAATTTAGACTTAACTTACCATATAAAATATAACACACGGGAATGAACATTTTTTTTATAAAAATAAGTAGAAAATTTTACATTGAATTTAAGGAATAAACTTTTTTACCGAAGATTTTTGTCCAATCAAAGTTAAAATTTCTTTTTCATAATTAATATATATTAAATTACATAAGAAAAATTAAATTAAATCAACATAATCACTATTATTTTCTTCACACAAATTAGTGTCTAAAATTAATTTTTAAGCAAATAATTATTCATTTATTTATTATCTTCTCACTTAAATAAATTATTTATGATTTTCTTCTACTTCGACAAGTTTTAATTTTCTTTTAGACATTGATATGTATGTGCCAATATATTAAAATAAAAATTATATATAAAATATATCACATGATGATTTTTTTTATAAATTTTCACTTAATTTATGTGATGAACAATTTACCTGAAGTCGCATTAATATCTAAATTATTACGGTGAAATTATATTTTTTTTTTGTTATAATAATTTTAATTTAAATGTATTTTTTATGGTTGTTTCTTTCCTAATTTAAATAATTTATTGAATGTTTTATTTTACTAACATGAAAAGTATGAAAATATATAATAAATAGATATGAATATATTTTTTTTATTAAAGTACAAAGAGAAAAAAATATAATATTACATTATATATAATACAAAATCTAAATAAAAATTAATAATAATCTTGTTTATCCCGTGCAATGCACGGATCAAAATCTAGTCATAATAATGCGAGCTATATCTTGAAACCAACCCAAAAAAAGAGTGATTTCGAGGAATCCCAAATGATTAGGGATTCTTTTCTTTTCTTTTTCATACACTTAATTTGGAATTTGGATCTTTGTATTGAGTTAGGGAAGGGTTTTCTTTTCATACACTTTTTTTTTTTGATAGAGTAAACTAAGATGCATCACCATCTGACTCATAACTTGACCTTTTCATTTTGATATCACATCCATGAAAACGAGATTAGGATTAATTTATTATAATGTGCCAAAGTTTTTTGTCTCTCTTCAAGCACGAAATTGGATAATTAATTGGTCCCGGGATTTGTCATTTCATGTTCAAATCAATGTTATTTAATCTCGACATTTGTCCCCCCTTAATCCTTAAAATCCCACCACTTTCATGTTTTTTTTTTAGTTTACGATCACATATTTGACAAATCTCCTGTGTTTTGTCGTTCTATCTGGCGTAAGCTTCGGACGAAAATTGCCCACTATTTTGCCCATATTGCTATCAATTTGGAAATAAATTTATCTTCCGAAGTCTTTAAATATTAGGAACATGACTTGTCTCATTAAATCAATTTTAGACAGACATGATAAGAAAGCTTTTTGTTTTTGTTTTTCTCACTCCAATTCCTTGGATTTAGCTTCGTAATATGTTCCACTATGCCCACATCCACATGCAATCCATTAATTCCAGAGTCAATACGATGACTTTACCAACTTGTGACTTCTCCAACGGGCTTTTGTTTTTGGTCCAAGTCCAACTACCTTATAGGCCCTACAATACATATGGGCTTCTCTACATTACTTGTTAGGCTTTTTTTCTTTCTTTCTTGCACATCCTATTCAAATCATCCTACATCTACATCCCCTTCTTACTTAAAACTTACGTGTGACTCTCAAAATACCTCTCACTGTTTGTCCCAAATCACATATTTCGTAATTACTTTTGAATATATTATAGAATAAACATTATGGAAGTATGATATTTTGATTATGGAATAGGTATTCTGGAAAAATAACATCTATTCGTAAGGTGTTTCGGCATACCTCTTTCGTAACATATTTAAAATACCATTACAGATTTGATAATTCGGAAAGTAGAGCAGATCGCAAAAAAAAAAAAAAATAACGCGCATATGTATAAGGTTAGTTTAGGAATTTTGGAGATATTTTAAAAAAAGGAGGTGTAGAATGACTTTTGAAGAGTGCAAGAAGAAAAGGCCTAATTATTAAATATACCTCCCTCAATACATATGAGACCAGGCCTTAAGTTTTGCAGACAACTAGAGTCTGTAAAGGCCTACATTACCAATATTTGCTTTTAAAAAATCAGCATCATTTTGACCAAAAAAATGTCAGTATCATTTTGAACGAAAAAAAGAAAATGAAAACTAGATAAATCATATGGAACGTAAAAAATTAATTTTAATCTTATAATTAGTATGAATGATTAAGACTAAACTAATTTTAGTTATTCATATATAATTATATGATTAAAATTAATTTTTTTCATCAATATATCTCTAAATATGTGTGTATACATACATACATATTATTAGATGAGAGATGAAAACAGAAAAAAAAAAATTAATCGTATAATTAGTATGAATGATTAAGATAAAAATTAATGAAAATAATTACAATTAGTCATATATAATTATATGGTTAAAATTAACTTTTCCATCGGATATGTCTCCAAATATTTGTGTGTATACATACATATTATTAGGAGAGGCGAAAACATAAAAAATAAATTTTAATCGTATGATAATATAAATGATTAAATTAAAATAAATTTAATTATTCATATATAATTATATTATTAAAATAACTTCTTTTATGGGATATGTCTCCAGTATATGTGTGTATACATACATATATACATGAACTATTTTGCTTTCTTTTCTTTAAAATGGTATTAATTATAAGCACTTTGAAACAAAATAAGAGAGAGAGAGAGAGAAGGAAAAGCAAAATCTTTTGAGGCAAGGCAGAAAATGTTTCGGATTGGTACCCAGCCCAAATTGCCCAAGTCTACGTCAGCCCAATAAGTAAGCAAGTCCAATAATAAAAGGCTTGAGCCATACACTTGTGTGTGATAAACAAATTTTTTATTTTATTTTTTATCAGGTGTGATACACAATGTAACAACTCCAAAAATATCAAATAACAAGTTGTGGAAATCAAAGAAATAGAAAATTACGTATCATTTCGTTAACCACAAGAATTGCACTACCATACAAGAGAACCAACATTATATATATATATGGGTAACATCACGTGAGATATGTATTATTTTCTAATTTCTTCACCACTTACTTTCACTTACTTAATCGTTAGACTCCTTATAATTATACATCTCTTGCCAAAATCTGAAAGCACAACAAATTAAGGATCATCGAACTATATATGTAGATCAACTGTACGTGATTTTCACCTTCTAGGGCTCATGAAGAACGGAAAGAATTATACATGCATGTGTTTATGTATGTATTTATACGTTGGATTTATATTAAATGAAATTTTTTATATTTCTTTTATTAAATATACAATATTCAATCTATCTGAACCCTTAGATAATAACGAATAGAATTGAAAAGGGAAGGGGGGGTAAAAAGTAAAAACTGCAAATATGCAACAAACAAAAATGGGAATAAGAGAGAAGCCGTAAACTTTGGTGATAGGGATGAATCAAAGTTGAAACAGACACATAAACGTAGAGACAGGCACATTACCATCAACTTGTTCTTTCCAGCAACAAGACAAATTAGAACAAATTGAAATTAGACAATCCTTTAACAAAGCTTTGATTGATTGAACATCAGTTTCTCACTCTCTTATGCGTGGCTCTTTATAGATGCACATATTCTTATCATATCCTCAAATGTTTCGTCAAATAATTGTTGTTTGGCCATAATGGAGAAATTGACTGTTTTGCTCCAGCTCCATCTCTTAGTCTTACTCCCTTTTTCTTCTTCATGTTTTTTTCAATTCTTCCTTTTCTTGTGAAATTTTTAACCATACAATTTGTTAATATGGATTTGATCTTAAGCTTGTTTTTTTAAGTATAAAGATGATTAGCTTTTACTTTCAAGTTTCAAGACAATGTTGTTAGGTGTACTTTCACTTTTTTACTTACTGCAGCCTGTGACATGATTCCGTGTCTTTCTCTTTGTCCTCGAAATGCATTATCATACATTACCAATAGAGTAAAGTCCCTAATAGGGTTATATCAACGGGTAAATCCTAAATTGTACATATTCATCAAGAATGCGTGAATCAACTGGTTCAAGATTATTTTAGTTTAATTAATGGTCTTAAATTTAAGTCTTAATTATGTAATTATACTAAATGCTTATAGAGAGAGTTTTATTATCTATAGTAATTGAGTAAATTACACGGACCATTCCTGAGTTTTACTTATATTACATCGACATCCCCTGCCTTTTTAAATCATACAAAAAATCTGCTATTTGTTGGTTCTAAATTACACGGATCCCCCCTGAGTTTTATTTATATTACACGGACCCCCCTGAGTTTTACTTATATTACACCGACACCCCTGCTTTTTTGAACTACAGGGGGTCAAAAGTAATGTTTAAAAAAGCAGGGGGTATCGGTGTAATATATGTAAAACTCAGGAGAATCCGTGTAATTTACTCATAGTAATTCTATTTGATTCAAAAATAATTGTCTTTTGTAGATAATAGTTGTAATATGTAAAAATACTATCTTTTTAGTTCCTAAACTTTTTAAAATTTTTGTTTTTAGTCCTTAAATTTTTGTTTATTAGTCAAAGTTCCTAAACTTATTTTTTGTCCTTACTTTTAGTCCTTACTATCTATCTATGTCATTAAACGCTCATGTGGCTTGTCAATGTAAAAATTGGTGATGTGGCATTTACACGTCAGCCATTTTTTTAGGATTTACTATCTTTTTAGTCTCTACACTTTTTAGGGTTTTTGTTTTTGGTCCTTAAATTTTTCGTTGATTAATCAAAGTCCCTAAACTTATTTTTTGTCCATACTTTTAGACCTTGCCTTATATTTTTGTCGTTAAATGCTAATATGGTTGTACACATCTTCAATCGTGTGATGCCATGTTGTTTAAATGGTGATGTGGCATTTACACCACACAATCATTTAGCCATGTTGTCTATTTAAGTTACAAAAAGAAAAGTAAAACTATACAAATTTATTAAATTGTATATATGAACATTCAGAGTTGATTTACTTCTACGAAATCGTACAAATTCATTTTGTCATGAATATGAATATTTAGTATTGATTTACTTCTACGAAATGAATTTGTATGATTTTACTTTTCATTTTGTTACTTAAATAGACAAATGGGTAAATGATCGTGTGGTGTAAATGTCACATCACCATTAAGACAACATGGCATCACACGATTGAAGATGTGTACAACCACGTCAACATTTAACAACAAAAATAGATGACAATGACTCAAAGTATAGACAAAAAAATAAGTTTAGGAACCTTGACTAGCCAACAAAAAGTTTAAGGACCAAAAATTGAAATCCTAAAAAGTTTAGGGACTAAAAAGATAGTAAACTCTAAATTAATGTCTGGCGTGTAAATGCCACGTCACCAATTTTTACACATGGCATGCCACGTCGGCGTTTAACAGTAAAAATAGATGGAAATGACTAAAAGTATGACTAGAAAATAAGTTTAATTAGGAACTTTGACCAATCAACGAAAAGTTTAAGGAAAAAAATAAAAATCATAAAAAAATTAAGAATAAAAAATAGTAAACATTAAAAAGTATCTTGACATGGGTGTCAATTGACATTTTATTTTTGAAGAATTAAAAAAAAATAGTTAAATGACAATATAGTGAATAAGTTTTCCTTAAGCTTTTAATATAATGAAATAAATTTGAAAATTAAATACAAGCTTCTTTTCTTTTTCCTTATTTTGGACATATTGATATAGATAATACACATTAGTCAACAGTCCGCACTTCCCAATTCCCATGTCAGCTCCTCTAGATTCTCAACATGAAAGCCATTTGTCCGTTAGTATAGAAATATTTATGAGGCTTGGCACCAAAGATACGGCTGTTGGATCCACACCACTGCAATTGTCATTATCACTCACTACATGTGTCAACCAATGGACATAAACCTTTTAACCAAAACTTTATAACATCTACAAACACTTCTTCACCCCCTATATTTAAAGTAGTTAAAAAACAAATATCTTCTACAAATTTGAGTTGCAAGTTTGGCTTAACTGATAGAGAATCCCATAAATAATTTTCTCAAAACATTTGAATTTGGAGCTTGATGACAATAGTCTCTCCAATGTCTAGCAATCATCCATTTATAACAAAATTTAATTAAAATGAATTAATAGTGTAACATTTACATTATCTTTTAATCATAAATTGTCACATATAGTTAGATTGTTAGATTTTTGTAAATATTACTTTAGAAATCATTTTTAATTAGTTGACATTATAAAAATCTTTATACTAACATTATATTATATATCTTAAATTAAAACTCTTATGATGATATTATTATCATATAACAGTCAAGACATTGTTGCTGCAGTGCACCCAAAAATGTGTGGGACACCCAAATTATGTGAGTGCACGTAGACATGGCAGCAATGTATATGCTGTATACATTGAAAAAAATGTTTCCTAGAGATTGAAAAAATTGCAGTGTGCATTATCTATCCCTGGCCAATCTCTAAAATCTACAATAAATTGAATGAGTACCATATACAATGTCTCCTAGAGAACCGTTGCTTCAAGCACTAGCACAGGTTTAGGGCCATGAGAGGGATGTCAGAGTGAGTGACTGAGTGAGTGAGGAGAGAAAACAAAAGGGTCAGGAAAATTACCCAGCTTCGTGTCATAAGGAACTGACAAGGGACCCTTTTTTCTGTGGCAATGAAATGAATAAGCCAAACTAAGGTGAATACCAGTGGCATTAGTTAGCCAGAACAGTAATTGTTTGTTGTGATATTATTAATGTTCATCATACTGCACTGGCACCAAGGAAGAGAGACTATTGAAAAATTGCAGAATATATATATATCAATTATCAAACCCCATATCCCAAGCACAAAAATGGGGTGTGGCCTGGCCAGAAGACATGGGGCTAGCTAGCTGGAGTCCTTCAGAATCTGACTTTCCCATACCATATGGTCAAAAATGTAAGACTCAATAGTCACTACCTCACAGCAAAAGCTGATGAGTTTCTTTACACGTGACGTACCATTCAAGAATCTAACTTGAATACGTAGAGGACCCCACCCCTAACTGAGGAATGCAGTGCTGTTGCACCATTAAGCCCTCTATGATCCACATGCATTATAATCTGTCATGGTTAAATTTGGGAACTTAGGGCCATCTCTTCATCAAATACTTCAATATGGTCTTTCCATTTCCAAAGGGTTAGTATGGTCATTTCATTAAAAATTATTGTATATGCATGTTTGGAAAGCCGTTGTGAAGTCAGAAATCACCTCTGAAATGTGGAAGTTATAACTACTAAAGGTGTGTTTGAGAACCAGTTGTGTTCAACGTAACGGCTATTAAAAAAAAAATCTATTCTCACATTATTTTTGCTTTTATGCCTTGAAACGCATATTGTTCTGTTGAACGTAGATTCAAACGGTTAACTAAACATGCACTAACTTCTTAAACGTGAAAAATAACATTTTAGAAGTGAAACCAAACACACTAGCTATATAACTGTTAGTGTTTATATATAAGAAAAAACTTAGATGCAATTATTATAACGATATGGAGAAGTAGGGTTTTATTCAAATTGATTGTGAGTGTACAAGAGATATATATAGAGTACAAAGAAATAACAAAACCCTAAGTTATCTACTAATTTATCTATAACTTGAATTAAACTTGAATTTAAATTGCAACAAATTAATAGTTAAACTTGAATTTGAATTGTTCCAAGAGATGTGAAGAGGATCACGCCAATAGTCCACTAATTATTAGGTGCTTTTTTGTGCTACTCTTCAATCTAAAATGGAGTTTGCCTTAGTAACTTACATTGATTTTAAATTTTAATTTTTTTTTTACAAATTATCGATGTAAAACTCTAATTTTAATTGAATAACAACAATAAAAGTGCCTTCTACATCTAAGTTTTGTTCATATTTATATCCATTTCCCTCTAATTAGTCCATTGTCATTGAAGGATTAATAATTTAGTATAGATATCGTCCACTAACCTATTGTATTTAATACTATGAAAGAGAAGTTTAGAAAAGCATTGAAGAAAGGAAGGAATTTGATAGTTTGAAAGTACCAGCAATGTTTTTTTTCCACCAAAACAGAAAAAGGAAACAGAAGAAGACAACGGAGTTGTACGGCATCTAAGACAGCCTGGAGCTTTACCCCCTCTCTCAACAACAGTTCTCCACTTGGGTAGATTCTTCACTCTGAAGAATCCTTCAGAGGCATGACTAGATTGATTTCTGCTCTGCCGTAAAAAATTACATTTTGACCTTAGAGACATCACTTTATGTATTGGATGGGCCATGGGGCTGGTTTATTTTGTGTAATCCAATAGCCATTATAATAGCCCATCTTAGTCAAGATAAAATAAGAGTGAAAAAGATAAATGAACAATATAATATATTGTATGTAAATAACAAAATTGCCCTGTTAAAAAGTGGTTATAATGGTAGAGATGGTGATGGTGGTAGTGACAATGGGAGCGATTGTGGTATAGGTAAGTTGTGGTTGTGATGGTAGTAGTAGTAGTAATAATAGTGGTAAATAGTGATATAATAATAATAACAACAACAACAATGACAATAGCAATGATAATAGTGGTGATAATAATGGTAACAACAATAATGGTGATAATGATTGTGGCAATGACAATGCTATTATGCTAATTGAGGCAACAACAGTAATAGCAATAGTGTGGTGGGGGTGGTGATGATCGCAATTGTGGTGGTAATAGTAGTGGTTGTAATAGTGGCAATGATCACATGCATAGATGTGGTGAAGCAATGATAGCAATGATAACAACAATAATAGTAGCGATAGTGATCGTAGCAGCATAAGGACGAAATGATAACAGTGCCAATAATGATAACAATTGTGATAGTGTTAGTAATGGTAAAATAAAGAAATTGTGTAGTGTAAGGTGATGATGAAAAGGTGGGAATTTCTTATTTTTATCCTATTTGTTCCTAAATCAGTACTCCCCTTAAAATAACTTTTAAACTAATGAACGAAGATAAACAAATGGGAGAAGTTTATTCCACTCTATCATGTCACCAAACAATAGATGAAAATAGGATATAATAGCTCATCCTATATCCTATCTTGTTCAAACTTGTTTTGTATCTTCAACCAATTCAATTCTCTGATCCCCACAGGCAAAGAAAAACATCACATTTTCTTTGATTTATTTGAATCCCATGTTACGTGTCACTTCTATGCTTGAAAGTGTTGAATTTATCTAAAAGGAAATTAGCCAAATGACACAAAAAATAATTGGAATCTTTTGTCTATTAGTATAAATGGTCCTAGCCATAGACTTATAGTGTCTAAAACAAGATTATCCTGAAAAATCCAACACATAATTTCATTTCAGTACTTAACATGCATTGAACTCAGTCTGCAGGCACATATAATTGAGGCTCACTCTGATGCGGATGCATCAATCCTGCCAACAGCCAAATGTCATTTGAAAATCTCTTTCCACCCCATTTGATCTCTATTTTTTCTCACCTATCATTTTCTCTACTTCTCCTGCTCATAGCCATGCATTTGTCTTCTCCACACCCTCCCCTCAAACACAACTTTCAAACTCTTATCACACTGGCCAACTGCATTGGAACTGCAAATGTTTTTAGGACCTTAAAGGGACCAAGCTCTCTTGTAACTTTCTCTGTTTACTTTTGTGGCAGACCAAGTACACATATGGATGGTAGCATCCTTTTCAGTGAAGGTTACAAGTAAGTCTGATCCATGTGATAAAGGATGAGAGATCTGTCCTTGGTTAGTATCCTTTAGCTTAAGTTGTCTACATGGGCCATACATATTCCCCCAAAATCCTAGAGCGAAAAGATATAAAGTTGCACTCAATTTTAGTTAATTGTGGTGTGATAAAAGTCCCCTTCATGTTCAATGAGTGGCCAGAGAGGGAAATCCTTCTAGACAGCATCAAGTGGGGTCATTCTGAAGATTTAAAGCAGTACATAAAATAATGCTTCACCCATCCCTCATTTACAATAATTCATACCATCTGCCTCAACTGATTGTGTCTCCATTTTGTTAAAAAAGTGATAAGTACGTTTTTCATTGTTGTTTGATTTCCAACAATGCCACTAGTCCTCTTATAGGGGGCCCCCCATAGAAAAAGCCATGTTCATCTTTAACTAAGAAAAGATCATGTTAACAAAACACACATTCACTCAGTTAGTACTTTGCAACCGTTGAATAAAGATTTGGACGAATCAGATCTTAAATGCATGTTTTATATCTGATTCATCGAGATAAGATATGAGTTCTCCGATCTTCATCTAACAATTATGACTTGTTGACTGTGTGAATGTGTATTATTGCTGACTACAAGCAATTTGGATTCAACAAACACATGCATGTAGAAAAAGCAAAGGGCAGCAACAAGACATTAGAGCTGCATTATAGTAAAAGGAAGGTAGAAGAAAAAGCTCAAAAAACCAGATAGATGACAGACTTATGCACCATTGGCATGTGATTAATATAATAATTGATACCCCATTGGAAATAGATCACTTTGTCCTCAAAAGGTACAAACCTCATCCCACATATCTACATCTAAAAAGAAAACCAAAGCATGAGGTTAATGGGACCCAAACATAATTATCACCCCACAAGGTCATATTTATCAAATAAAAAACAATAATCTCTCTCTCTCTCATATGTGATGATGTTGTAGCTGCAAGAGTCTAGAATATGCCCCCTCAGGCCTGCTGACAAGTTCAGAATGGCTACCTTGCTCCACAATGCGCCCATCTTGAACCACTCCAATGCAATCAACCCCTCTAATGGTTGACAATCGATGAGCCACAAGCACTGTGGTGCGACCCCTCATTAGCCTCTCCAAGGCCTCTTGTAGCACACACTCAGACTCAGCATCTAGTGCACTTGTGGCCTCATCTAGTAGAAGAATTGTGGGGTCCTTAAGCACAGCTCTTGCAATAGCAATCCTTTGCTTTTGCCCTCCAGAGAGTTGCACACCTCTCTCACCAACAGGTGTCTTGTAACCCTCAGGCAAACCACTCACAAATCCATGCACATTGGCGGCACGTGCGGCCTCAATCACCTCAGCCTCAGTTGCACCATCTTTGCCATATGCAATGTTCTCAAAAATGCTTGCTGCAAAAAGTGCTGGCTCTTGCTGCACCAACCCAATCTTGAGCCTCAAAGACTTCAAGTTCAACTTCCTAATGTCCTTTCCATCCACCATCACTTTTCCAGCAATAGGGTCATAGAATCTCTCAATCAATGCAACAACAGAACTCTTCCCCGAACCACTTGCCCCCACAAGAGCCTGGCTCTGGCCTGCACGGATCCTAAGGTTCAAATCCTTGAACACCATCACATCAGGCCTAGAAGGGTATGCAAAATCAACATGTCTGAGCTCAATCTCCCCGCGAAGCGATTCAACGGGATCAGCATCAGGATCATCAGGGTCAATTCTTGTTGAGCGATCAAGGATCGAGAACACCGAACCAACAGCTTCGCCACCACGAATAATCTCCGGTGCAAGGCTCACAGTTTCTGCCACTGAATTTGCAGTGATCACTAGGACCACAAACACCTTGATGACCTTTGAGAAGGTTGAAGCACCCTTGCTGACCAAATGTGCACCATACCATAGAATGAGAGCCTCTGAGGCATAGAGGGCAAGCTGAGAGAGGCCGAACAACAAGCCAGACGTCTGGCTCCGACGCAAGCTCTGGCGCTGAGGCACACGAAGCTCGTGGCAGAACACTGATAGCATCTTGTTCTGAGCATTGAATGCTGCAACTGTTCTGATGTTGCTCACTCCCTCTCCTGCTATCATACTTGTCTTTGCATGAGCCTTGGCTGTGTCTCCAGCAAACCCTTTTAGTGATAGTTGCTGCAGAATCCAAAGACAAAGAGAAACATTCATTGTTAGCACTTAATCAGCAGCATAATGTTCTACTCAAACCAAGTTAGATTCCTAGGATTTTCTAACTTCTAATGTAAATTATTTTATATTTATATAAGAAAAATGCTAGCAACATACATTGTTAATGACTAAAATTTATCGGGATCACAAAATTATGTAAGTTAAACTCTATATTGAATGAGTCTCAGTTATGATTCTGTAGTTTCAAATAAATTTCAAACTGTTAGTGGCTATCCACATTGATACAAACAGTGAAATAGACAAGAACATTAGTAGTACACCAAAAAATATTAAAAGTACACCCCAAAAAAAAAGAAGACAAGAACATTAGTACACCAAAAAATATTAAAAGTACATCCAAAAAAAAAAAAAGACAAGAACATTAATAATCAAAAAAAAAAAAAAAGACAAGAACATTAAGCTTATAGAACTTTGGAAACACTTGGGACGTGTTTGGTTTTCCATTTTTATTTTTATTTTCTGAAACCTTTGAATTAAATAAAGAATGATATTTTAATAATTATTTGTAAAAAACAAAATTGAAAACTAAAAATTAGTGTTCTTGTAATTCTTTTTTAAACTTTTTTTTTTTTGCACGTGTAGTAAGAGCGATTTGTGGGGAATTTTCTCACACCTTGAACCTTTTTTTTTGGTGTAACTAACAATATTTTTTGGCGTAAAAGAACCTTCACACCTTGAACCTATGACAGTGGTTTTGTTGCCTACTAAATCCATGCAAGGCAAGAGGGTAACAAATAACTGCAAGTATAACGGTTAACTTTAATAATTGAATGTAATGCTTCTGCCAAGATTGGACAAAGGGATGTGGGTAATTTCAGTAATTGCACTATTCATTTTTGGTAAAAAAGGTTTCATTTGGGGTGAATAATAAGTTCACGAAAATCCACTGAAAAAAGGAAAAAGAACCAAAAGGGCTAAAGGGGTGGGACCGGAGGAGAGAGAATGTTGATCTTACATGCATGGACACCTACTACATTAAAAGACATTGATAGATAATAAGGTACACGTCCCTGACCAATCAGTCTATTTTCTTGCCCTGTGCCTATAGCATGCGCAGAATGTAGAACACTACCCCTTACAGTATTAACTCAGAAGTGATTGCTACTATTTAGTTTGAAAATGATGCATGAAAATTTGATTTTTTTTTTTTTTAAATATTAACATGTCATCCTATGTACCTTGACAAAGGTGGATATTATTGTGAAGCGTGACAGATTTAATTTGTTTTTTATGTAGAAATACTTAGCGTTAATTAAGAAAGTTAACCAATATGAAAAGTAAAAATACACTACATTAGGTAAAATTTTGAATTTATTATTGTCTAAGTTTTTTAAAAAAAAACTTTGCATGCTTTTCCGTGGGAATCATCAACACAAAAGCAAAAGTAACAATCATAACTACTTTTACGCTTTTACATCGTGCGGGATAATTCCCGTGAAAAATATGCACAATAAATATCCTTAAATTATATATATATATATATATATATATATATATATATACACACACACAAAGACAAAAGTTTGAGTAACATGACCCAAAAATTTGTGTAACTCTAGCGTTGTTTGATTGTGCTCTAATTTTTATGTTTTTCAAAATTCGTAAAATAATTTTTAAAAACTGTCTTTTGAAATAAATAAAAAATCTATATAAAAAATATAAAGAAATTTTCAAAAGAAAAAACTATAAATTAATCTATATAAATTATTTTTATTTTTATTTTATTTTCTTCCAAATCTACCTCACCAAACCAATTAGATTGGAGCTTGATCGAGAATTGTGCACCCCAAAAGCAAGATAGAAAGTCCATGTGATACTATCTCCAGAATTACTCACATGCATGTCCTAATTAAACAGCTGAGATGTTTATCCAAATACAGCTAAACAATGTAAATGCAGCAAATCCCACATGGTCTCACGTGCAAATAGTCAAAGTCTCCAATGGTTCAAAACACACAATTATTATTTCTCCCATTCAACCCTAAAATTAACTAACGTACGTTTACTTATTTTCTAGAAGAAATATTTTAGCAAATTACACTTTATTATATTTTATTATGGAAATAGAACTTATAATTATATAAAATAACTAGGTGTATATTAATACATCTTCACATTTGATATATCTAAGGAAATAACAATTATAACTTATTAAAATGCTCTTAAAAAAATAAGTGGATGTACTTGAACATAATATATAAATATATAGATATGAAGATCACATGTCTAGGACCTGAAAAAGACTGAATACGATCACGGGTGGGGAGCTAAAAATAAAAGTTCAGTTCAGATTCCTAGACAAACTAAAAGGTTTGGGGTTTATAGGAAATATATGAAGAAGAAAATGAATACTATAATGAAGTTTCCTCTTCAGTACCCAAAAAAATATTATTAAAAAAAGGAGTCTAGCTCTGCAAGGATTTCTACCAATGAAGAGCTTTGTTTTCTGTCTCTAATTCTTTATAAATTAAAAAATATTCCATAGACAGTTGGCAGATATATTAGAACCCACAAACACAATAATAATAATAATAGTAATAGTAATACTAGTAATTTTGAACTGCAAGACTAGTCAGTGTGTGACATCGAAGTTGATGGTCAGGTATGGAATCTGTACCCATAAAATAAATTAAAATTTAATGGCCATTATTAATGTGCTTTGAATATGCCAATATGTGAGTTATTTCCCAGAAGTTAATGCACTGGACTTGGAAGAAAGCACGTGCACCGTTCAACTTTGGGGTGGGTCTTAGTGGTTTTAGCTTTTGTCGTTTAATGCCAGCTTGTATGTGAAGCTAGATTCTCACAGTGTAAAAGGGCAAGTGTAAGGTAAGGATCTAATCTAACACTAGTGATATAGTAAGAATCTTGGGTTAAAATCTAGAGTTACCCACTTGGCCTGGCCCGGCGCCACCACTAGTCATAGGTCAACACATGCAAATAACAAGACAATTTTGTAAGTTCACTTGGACCATGCTAAAAACAATTTTTTATGTCTTGGGTGAAGAAAAGTGCTGCAAAGACTTGCATCAAAACTTGGATCTAATTTATTATACCCCTAGCCTTGGCAGCATCATGTTATTATCATGATAATGTTTGGCTTTTAAATAATGTGACATGATAATATGTTGTACTATAGAATATGGTTTAGAGAGGAGGGTGTGAGATTTTTGTTTACCTGAGCAAAATTGGCTAGAACAAGGAGAGGGAAGGTTGCCAAGATGAGCAAGGAAACCCTCCATTCCACTATGAAAGCAACTATGAAAGAAGTAAGGAGAGATGTCATGTTCTGCAGTATCACTGATATCCTCTCAGCAATGGCAGACTTGACATCAGCTGCATCTGTGGCAAGGCGAGCTGCAACAAGGCTTGAGTTGTGCTCCTCCTCATCGAACCATCCAACTTCATTCCTCAAAATAGCTAAAAAAATACAAATACCAAAATTTAGGTGTTCGTTTTATTTAACTTATTTTGAAAAGAAGAAAAAAATAACTCCTTATTTTTACTAGCTTTTTGAAATGGACAAAAGTTACTTGCATGTTTTTAGTACTAACTTTTAATACTAACCTCCGATTAGAATTAGAGTTTTATTGATAGTCAGTATAATAAAAGTTTGTATCGAAGATCAACATAGATTACCAAGATGATACTCCAAGTCTGATTGGCCTAAGAAACTATCAACATAAGTTATCAAGATGAAACTCTAATTCTGATTGGCCTAAAAAATTGTATTTAAGTTTTATCCTTTCAAAAAACTGAAAATCAATTATTTGCTAGAAATAATTCATTCCCAAAACATTGCTAAGACTTTTGGCATTATTTTCAAAAAGTGTTGAAAGAGAATGGAAGAACAAGGTAAAGCAAGTAGAGAATATCACACAGATACACGCCAACGCAAAATAAACCATACCGGCAAGCATCATTCTTCTGACCCTTGTGGTGAGGTTTTCTCCCATGATACTAAAGAAGTAATGTTGTATCAAGTATGCACCAACTGCATAGAGACCAGCACCAATGTAAATGAAGACATACTCCTTAGTCTTCCTCTCCATGGATGCATAATTTCTAAAGTAAAAGACCTCAATCATGTTGCTCATGACAATGGCAAAAGTTGGGCCAATGAATCCAGAAAGGACAGAACCAACAGCTCCCATGATTGAGTAAGGCCACTCAGGAGCATTCATCTTGAGCAACCTGAAGAAATATCCATCTGGGGCAGGATTCTTCTTATCTGTTTCGGCATTTGATATCATCTCAATGCGGCCATCGGCTCCAGTGCTATACTGGTAGCTCAAGTTCCTCAAGCTTCCGGACCGGAGGCTCAAGGACTTTGTTGATAATGAATGGCTCAAGCGCGATGATCGTGTCCGGCGAGTTGATGGGTTGGAGAAGTCTCTATTTCCAACCATTTCTTGGAACCGGATGAGTGAGGCATAGGTGCCTGCCTTAGCAATGAGTTCTTCATGTGTACCTGTCTCAACAACTTGTCCTTGTTGTATAACTGCAATGGTATCAACATTCCTTATGGTTGATAGACGATGTGCAACAACCACGGTTGTTCTTCCAACCATGAGCCTGTCTAGTGCCTCTTGAACAATGCTTTCAGACCCTGCATCAAGAGCACTAGTTGCTTCATCTAATAGAAGGATCTTAGGATTCTTCAACATGGCTCTGGCAATAGCAATTCTCTGCTTTTGGCCCCCAGATAATTGAACTCCTCGCTCTCCTACCTGGTGAAAAACATAAAACATTGATTCACACACCCTTGACTAGTACTAAAAGATCAATTTTAAGCCCAAGAAAAAAAAAATGGTACAATAAGTAATGCTTGAATGAAAATTATTAGTATTACCCACATGAGTGTTATAGCCATTAGGAAGCAAGGTGATAAAGCTATGAGCATTTGCAGCAGAAGTAGCAGCTTCCACTTCAGCCATTGTTGCATCAGGTTTTCCATAGAGTATATTCTCAAGAATGGTAGTTGCAAAGAGTGCAGGTTCTTGATTCACCAACCCAATTTGATCGCGTAACCATTTTAGTTGAAGTGTCTTAATGTCCACATTATCCAGCAGAACCTGACCTGCTTGGCCATTTCAAAATGATCAGCATAGTAGTATCACAAAAATGTCATAGTAGTACCAAAAATTTGCTCTTGAAGAGAGTTAAATGTGCTTAGTTACCTTCATTTGGATCATAGAACCTTTCTATCAAGGAAACAACTGTGCTCTTTCCAGATCCACTACCACCAACAACCGCAACAGTTTTTCCAGCAGGGAAGAAGATTGAGAAATTGCGAAAGATAAACACATCCGGCCTCGAAGGGTAGCTGAAAGTAACATCCTTAAATTCAATGTTGCCATTAACCTCAGCTAAGCACTTTCCTTCAGATGGATCTTCCACTATGGTGGGTTTCTGTTTGATGATCTCCATCAATTTGTATCCTGCTGCTTTGCCTTTGCTGAAAGCGCCTAAGTTCGAAAATGACTGCCCCAAACTCCTGTGGAAGTAAACAAACATGTCAACATCAAAAGGATGGTGTCATTACAAGTTAACACAGAATCATCAAAAGTTACTCAAATTAGGCTCTCACATGCCACCAACAATGGCTGAAAAAATAGCCGTGAACGCCTTGCCTCCATCTGTTTGTCCATTCCTGATGAAAACTCCAGCATACCAGAAAACTAGTGCCCATGACATGCAAGCTATTCCATATGTGCATCCTAGGCCTAAACCTTTGGCCATTCCTGCCTTGTATCCAAGCTTCAGTGTGTTTTGTATTGCATCAGAATAAGAATTCAGTGCCTTGCTCTCACCAACATAAGAGTAAACAGTTCTAACTTGAGCAATGGCCTGTACAAATTGCACATAATGGAGACTAATTAGTCCCTACATTAATCTGTCACTTTTTTTCTTCAATGGAGCCAATTTTTTAGCCAATGATTATGGAAATCAATGTAAAGGACAGATCTAAACAATTACCAAAAGTAAGCAACTTTAGGCAAAACATGATTTCCTTTCATGTACTTAATTGTAAGCAAGGACCATAGTTGGCATTAGAGCAACACACAACCACCATCATCATCACCATGCTTTTTTATTATTTTACTCACAAAAAGAGAAAAGCTAGCTAAGAACTTTCATGAGTGCTCCACACGATAAGACATCAATCATTTCACACGTTAAACAACCAACCACTGAACTTAAAACCAGGCGCAAATTCATATGGAAGTAGAGCATGCGCTCCATGTACTCAAAAATAGGAGGATCAAAATTCAAAAGCTTTTCCACAACCCCAGAAATAAAAAAAAGAAAGGTAGAAAAAGAAATAGATCAAACACAACCAACACATCCAAACATTTTTTCTTTAATGAACATTTACTTTGTGTTGCTTCCATAAATAGAAAACATGTGCAACATTCATGCACATGATATGTTAAAGTTCTTCAACCATGAATAATTAACCTCACCTGCTCGGCTATGATGCCAGCATTTGCATAAGATTCACGACTCTTTGATGTGAGGCCAGTGAGTGTGTAAGCATACAAGCCACCAGCAAAAGCAATCCCAGGAATCACTGCAACACTCAGAAGTGCTAGCCTCCATGCTGACACAAAACCAACCACTAGACCCGCCAGAAACGTTGATAGATAGTGTATGAAGTTCCCCACCTACAGCGTCACAAAACGTTAAACTAACAAACATAAAACTACAAAACTCATGAAAAGAAATACCAACATCGGCCATGTGACCAAACCCCGGCGCATGTTAAACCCTGCTTTGCTAACGTGCACCCCTTTGTTCTATGATCATGTAATGGACCCCACTTCAGTGGATATCAATCAATCAACAACCCCAGAAGGCCATGGTTTTCTATATGTTCTTTTTTCTTTCATACCATGAAAGAACTGCAACTCAACTCTGGCGCACGTTAAAATGTGTTTACTAACGTGCACCACTTTGTACTATGATCATGTATGGAAATGGACCCCACTTTCAATGGATATCAATCAACAACCCCAGAGGGCCATGATTTCTATGTCCTTTTTTTTCATACCATGAAAGAACTTCAACATCAGCTATGTGACTTGACTTAACACCAGCGCACGTTAAACTGAGATTTGCTAACGTGCGCCATTTTTTTTCTATGATCATGTATGGGCCCCACTTTTAGTGGATGTCAATTAACTACCCCCCAGAAGGCCAAGGTTTCTATTTGTTCTTTTTTTATCATACAATTGAGAGAAAAAAAAAAACACAGAAAGATGGCAAATTCAAAGCACCTTCTCGCTTATAGCATCTTGAACTAGTAGTGTATCTGTGGAGACACTGAAAACAATATCTCCTGTTCTAGCATCCGTGTCAAAGAAACCAACGTCTTGCTTAAGCACTGCTTCCAAGTACTTCTTTCTCAGTGTGCTCACTTGCCTCTCCCCAGTGTACATCCAGCATGCAATTTCTGGTAAAAAATTAATTCATCATCAAAAAAATTAAATGAAAATTAAGAAATTAAGAAATAGTACATGCTTCTTTTTTTAGTGTTACAAATTTGATGCATGGTAGGGGTTCAATTATTAATTAAGGTAATAGAAATGTGTACCAATCATTAATGGAAATACATGATAAAGATGAGAATGGAGTGATAGATAATGTTAGGCAGGAAAATCTCAAGTGGTGAGATTGACAAGTGAAGGAAGAAAAGGACGAGTGTGTTTTGTTGACACAACACGTGGGATCGATGTGAAGTGGCTGAACCAACAACAGTCACACACGAAGTCTTAGAAGCAATGGTCCAATAAGTGTAATCGATCTTGTTCACAGGTTAGGACCAACAAAGAAAAGAGTGAGAAAATAGAAAAAAGGTTGAAATTTTTTATAAAAAAGAAAGAAAGAAAATTAACATACCTGCATAGGATGATATGCAAACGATAAGGCCAAGGTACACGAAATAGAGAGCATACTGCAATCATGATCATGAGAAAAAAAGGTAAAGAAGAGAAAAGAAAAATTAAAAACAAAAAAAACATTAGATCTTAGATCTGAGAGAGTGTTGCTAATAAGAATTTTGAGTGAAGTGGGGGGATTCATTGATTAGTTGATTAACCTTTGATACTTCTTCTGTCATTTTCTTCAAGTCCATTTGGTTTTTGCCAAAGCCATTAACCATTTCACCAAAGAGGAGGAAGAAAACTGGCATGGATGAGCCATGAATAATGGCTCCTATGCTGCCAGAGATCATGAGCATCCAATCACACTTGTCTGCAAATGAGAAGAGCTTGTAAAAGGGTAAAGTCTGCTCCTTCTTCTTCTCTGCCTCAGGCAATGCTTTAGGCTCAGCAGCTTCAGCCATGAGAACAAGTCACAGCAACGCCCCAACTATGAAACAGAGGTTCTGAAGTGAGAAGAACAAAAGGGTGGAAGCAAAATGGGATTTTTAGAGTGACTCGTGGCTCAATGCCATGAACAAGGAGATCTAGGCCAAGTAGGGTGTGTAATGTGACTTTTTTCTGGACATTGAATGAAGGAGATCTGAAACAACAACCCCTTTTGCTATATACTCTCTTTTTTTGCAGTGTCAATATCGTTTTTGGTTTTGTAACTTGGTTTGGTAGAGAGAGCAAAGAGAGTGTGTGTGTGTGTGTTGGTGGTGTTGTTGGACAGTGGTCAAAGGAAGGTGGGAGAACAAGAGTTTGGGAAGAGAGAGAGGTGACCTTGTGGTTTTATAGTGTGAGTGGTTTGGTTTAACTGTGGTTGTGAATTAGAGCATATGATGATGAATCAAGGTTAGGTTGATAAAGCCACAAAGATAAAGGAATCCAGTGAATAGTGTTATGGGGTTCTGTGCTGTGTCTGTTTTTTACCATTCTTTAATAGGTGGAAAATGAAAGAATTAAATAGAATGTCAGTTTTTTTTTAGTGGTCAAAGTTATTAATTGTTACTCCTCTTTTTCATATTTTTAATTGTTTAAGATTATTAATTTCGTCTTTAAATATAAGATTTTTTAATTAATTTATATTTTTTTTTTAAATAATTTTTTTTAACTTGTGTAAGCTTGCACAGGTTAAGGCTCATTAATTGTCCACTTTCAACTAACTTTGATGAGCTAATTAATTACAATTCTGATGAAAAATCAATATTCTCTCTTATTTATTTGATGAACTCATTTCAATGTAATCTCTCTTTACATTAAAATAATTAAAAGTTTCAAGATAAAAAAAAACTAGTTTCAAAATATGATAACTTGCTCTCAAAAAAAAATATTGTAATAACTTCAGTTAAAGAAATAAAATTAAATTTGCGTTTCAAATAAGCAAAAAGAAAAATCATGAAGCCCTAATTACCAAACGGCTTCTCACAAACATAATATCAATACTAAAATACATTCGCACAAACAGCGGTATTTGGAAAGAAAGAAAAAACAATTTTTTTTTATATTGTAGTATGAAACTGAAACTCTCCTTGCAACAAAATACAATAATGACAAAGAAAATGAAGAAAGTCCAAAGCACAACAAAATTTAAATATTATTTTTTTATTTTAAGTTATTATATTTTGGAATTATATTTTGAAACTATATTTTTTTTTTATCTTGAAACTGTTAATTATTTTTATGGGAAGAGAGATTACATTGAAGTGGGTTCATAAAATAAATAGGAGAGAGATTATTGCTTTTTCATCTTAATTGTAATTAATTAGCTCATCAAAGTTAGTTAAAAGTGGATAATTAATGAGCCTTAACTTGTGCAAGCTTGCACAAATTAGAAAAATCGTTAAGAAAATTGGTTAATTTAGTTAATAGCATTAAATTTGTTAATAATTTGTATTATTTTTTCAAAATTACCCTTACAATTATTGGGACTCATCATCTCTCTCTTTCAACTTAATTATTTTCTACCTAATTAATTAATGAGTGCTACTCATCTTATCCATTCCTCATAGAGAATGTACTTATCTTATTAATTTATAGCATTCATTATAAAGTGATTAAGGGTATTTTGGTTAAAAAATTAATTAATGCAAGAGACAACTTGAAAAGAGTCTTATAAAAAATGATATTTTTTTTTTAATTTATAGAGAGTGTACTACTTATAAAAAGAGACATTTTTTTTATAAGACAACTTAATTACTTTCTACCTAATTAATTAATGAGTGTCACTCATCTTCTCCAATCCTCATAGAGAATGCATTTATCTTATTAATTTATAGCATTCATTATAAAGTGATTAAGGGAATTTTGGTAAAAAAAAATTAATGCAAGAGACAACTTGAAAAGAGTTTTATAAAAAGGAACAAAATTTTTTTAGAAAAGAGTCTTATATTTAGGGACGAAGGTAGTAATATAGAATTAATATAGAATAGATTAATATTTTTTCAGTCAAAATATATATAGACTAAAAAATAATTAATGAACTAAAAGGTTTAAATAATCTTTTAGTTCCTATAAAATATGGTGTTTTTTATTTTAGTTTTTTAAAGCTTTTTTTTTTGTTTTAGTTGTTTAATGATTTTAAATTTTTGGTTTTAGTCCTTGTTGTCGTTAACAACTCATTAACTTGTCACGTTATCAAAGAGTCTGATAAGATAATTACATGCAATTTTTTTTGGTAAACTATGTTTTTAAATCTCTCGTCAACTAATCTGACATCATGAATTGTTTTTAACATATAAGGATTTAAAAATATAGTTTATAAAAAAAAACAATTACACATGACTGTCCTATCAAACTACTTGATGATGTGACAAGTTAATAGGCCACTAAAGTCGATGTTATGTCATCATTTTACATGACAGTAAGAACTAAAATAGAAAAAAAATCTTTAAGGGACTAAAATCGAAAAAAAAAAGATTAAAGGACTAAAATAAAAATAAAAAACTTCCTATTTTATAAGAACCAAAAGGTTATTTAAATATAAGACATTGTTGACTAATTTACGCATATTAAGAAAATTGATTAATCTAAGTATTAGCATTAAATTTGTCTGTAATTGTAATATTTTTTTCAAATTTACCCTTAAATAATTAATGTATAGAGAGAGAATAATAGTAGTGGAATTTTAATTTTTAAAACTAAACTCTTTAATTCTCCAATCCTCATAAGAGAAAAAATAATAATTCATAACAATAGTATTTATTATTTATAGACTGAAATAATTAAGGATATTTTGATAAAAAAAATAATTAATGTAATGAACAATTCGAATAGAGTCTTATAAAAAGAGACAAGAAAATTTTAAAATAATGTCCTATAAAAAGGAACAAAGATAGTATTATATTTGGACTAAAATGTCCTTATTTAATATCTTGATTTTTAATGCTTACACCACTAGTAGTGTGTATTAAATAAAGATATATTTGAGAGAGAAAATATTAATTAAACTTTAAAATTTTAAAACAACAATTATTTTAAAAAAATAGAAGGCTAAAATAATTAAAGATATAGAAAGGAGGAATTACTATTATTTGAAATTTTCAAAGTGGATAGTATAAATAAGTTCAACATTAATGGTATAGTAGTATTCTGGATAAATAAAATAATAATAATTTCACTTTTAATCCTTTGCATATTGAAATTGTGGAATTTTGGTTTTTTAATTTTTAATTGTGTTAATTCAATCTTC
Source organism: Pueraria montana var. lobata (assembly GCA_026413185.1). NCBI lineage: Eukaryota > Viridiplantae > Streptophyta > Magnoliopsida > Fabales > Fabaceae > Pueraria > Pueraria montana. The sequence goes on along the minus strand of CM048656.1, from coordinate 54,403,470 downwards.
CAATTTTTTTTCTTATTTACAATCAAATCCCTCTATGACTATTCCATTAAAAATTTAAAAAATTTACATTGGATTATGACAAAGAAGCTAACATAAAACTAAAACAATGGTGTGACATTATCGTGAAAGCTAACATGTATGCTCATGACATTTACACAGAGATGATGTGATGGGTCGAGGTAAAATGTAAAAATGGGAAAGGAATTAATAAAATATAAGAAATGGAATTTCAAACCCACCCCCCCAAAAAAAAAATCTACCAACAATATTAGAATCAATAAGCTAATGAATTTGTATAATATATAAATGAACATTATACCATATATAATGACCAAAATTATAAATATATATATATATATATATATATATATATATATATATTACTACAAAATTACATAATATTAATAAATATAAAGTAGTAATATTAAAATTAATATTAATAATATAAATTCTAATTATGTACTAATCATAATTAAAATTAATAAATTAATAAATATACTAATAATATTACAATTAATATTAATAAATATAAATTCATAATATATACTCAATTTTAAAATTACACATATATTTACTACTATTGAAAGTTCCACATCTAACACTTTATTAATTTCTCTTATAATGAAGATCCCAAAGTAAATCCTCAAAACATTTGGATGAGGTTTCAACCCTCACCCATATTGCTTACCATAATGCTAGAACCACTTGTATAATAAATTTGTTTCGTATTAACTGGAAACAACATTAAATATCATATTTACTAATCAATAAGTTGTTGGTCCGAGTGGTTCCGGACTCGGTCTTTTTAAGCAAGGTATTAGGTTCGAGCCTTATAAATGGAAAAAACGTGGTTAGAATGAGAGACCCCACTAAAGGTAAAGGTGGCCAGCCAAAGGGGAGATTAGTCATTAGCAAAACTATTATATACTCTGCACCAATGTCATAGGTATAATATATATATATATATATATATATATATATATATATATATATATATATATATATATTTGTGTGTGTGTATGTGTAGGAAATATATTTAGTGAGAGAGCATATTTTATATAAGAATGAGAGGAACAAATATTGACCATTAGATCTTGTTTGAACGGTCAAGATTAAAACACATTAGGTCATGTGAGTTTTTTAAAAAGTCACATGACTTTTTTAAGTAATCATATAACATTAAATATTGATCATCCATGTATGGTTATACAATCCATATTTAACCATCTCACTCTCATATAAGATACCTTCCTCTCATAAGATATGTCCACACACACACACACATATATATATATATATATATGTATATACATATATATATATGTATATATATATATATATATATACACACACATATATATATATATATATCATATTTATTAAATATAATACATAATAATATATAATCAATATTAAATGTTGCATTTACTAAATATGTATATATAATATCTAAAATGAATTACTTTTAATATTTATAAAATTTCATTAAATATCATATTTATTAAATATAACATATAATCAAATCAACAAAATGTGGAAAATGAGATTTAAACAAAACCTCCTTCTTAGAACCATTAAGCTAATGAATTTGTTTAACATACAGATAAAAATTATATTATATATAACTTAAATGGGAATTAAAATTACACATATATATACTACAACTAAATTACATAATATTAATAAATATAAATTAATAATATTAAAAATTATTATATAATTTAATAAATATATGCTGATAACATTAATTTAATATTAATAAATATATAATAATATTATTAGAATGATAAATACTAATTATATATATTAATAATAATAATAATAAATTAATAATATATTTACTGATGCTAAGGATGGGGTTCCACCTCTAACACTTTATTAATTTCTCTTATAACAAAGACCCCAAAATAAATCCTAAAAAAAAAATTAGATGGAGTTTGAATCCTCACCCTTAGAGTTCACCACGACACTGAAACCACTAGCCAATAAATTTGTTCTATATATGTATAACTCAAACGCGGGATCAAAATTGCACAAATATTTACTACTATTAAATTAAATTATATAATAAAATAATCAATATATAATAAATTAATTAAAAAGCTAAAATGAAAATTTGATCCCTTATCTACATTTTAAGTTTTAGTTTGGTCTTTTAATTTTAAAAAGTTTCACTTGATTCTTTAAAGTTGCTCTGTTAGATCAAATTGGTAATTTCGTTAATTTTTTATACTAATTTGGTCAATTTAATGATACATGACAAACTGTGAAGATGTCATGTTAACCAACATTGACATCATTAGTGTCAAAACTAATTGAAGGACTAATGTGGTCTAACAAAAACATTACAAGGGACCAAAATAAAACTTTTTAAACTTAAGAGACCAAATTAAAATCTAAAATGTGGATAAAGGACAAAAATTCTATTTTAACCTAAAGTACACTAATTTATATATACTAAAAATAAACTTTATTAAATCTACTAAAATAAATTAAGAAATGTATACTAAAATAAATTTTAAGAAATATACTAAAATAAATAAATAAATGCATACTAATAACATCGATAAATATAAATTAATAAATATATACTATTACTAATAATATAAAAAATATATACAAAATAATTAATATTGTTAGGTTTTATAATATTATATTATTTATTTAATAGTAGTAAATAAAAGTGTAATTTTGGTCCTTTGTACATATTATTAAGGTTTAATTACTCATTTAGTCTTTATAGTTGCACAAACTTTACCTTTAAACCTTATACTTAAAAATCATCCATTTTAGTCCTTGTACATACTATTTTTAATTCATTTTAATTAGTCCCTATACATACCATTTTTATCCATTTTAGTCCCTACCATCTAAACTCATAGGGACTAAAAGGGATTAAAAATAGTATGTATAAAGACTAAAAGGGACGATTTTTAAGTATAAGAATTAAAAGGTAACATTTATACAATTATAGGGACCAAATGAGATATTAAACCTATTATTAATTTATACTTGTTAGAACCAAAGACATGGAAGATGTCTAACCCCCAAAAATCTCATAGTTTTGATGATAACAAAAATATTAAACTTTGATGGACTAATGAGCTTTGATAAGCCATGCAAGATTTATGTGTGCCCAGTGCTTTTAAAGGTAAATCATTTATCTTTTATAACCTTAGACGCAAAAATTTGTTTTAAATGAACTTGCGTCTAATGCGCATAAGTGGACTTTTGTCCAATGCTTTCATAAAAAAATAGTGTCCAAAGCGCTACTGAAATGAAACTGCATCCAAAAGGTTTTCTTGAAATATCCAACATCCAATGTGCTGCTTTCGTCTAACGTTTAACAAAAAACTTACGCTCTAATTTTTACTTTTACTTAAGTTTTTCATCCAAAGCAAAACACGTGACGAGCTCTTTATTTCATATTTTGGATGCTAAGGTTTAACTGCTCTTATATTCCTATTTGCATAATATATTCCCTCTGTTTTTTATATGCTCTAACGTTTGAATTTCAAACATTTAATGAAAAGTAAGGATTTTTGAAGTATAAGTATAACCTCTTATCAAAAGCAAAGCTACACTTCCAGGTTTAGTACTAAGAGAAGAATGAAGTGGGAAAATGCAGTAAAAGAAGTACACACGATTAGATATTATTAGTACTTTTTTAGAAAGAAATGACACCTACTTTTTCTCTCTCCACTGTAGAAGTAGACACATCAAAAGTAGTAACATGTCTACTTGATCTCTCAACATATATTTTCTCTTCGATGCCTATATAAAGAAGAGAATATCATAAATATGTGAACGAAGCAATCACTTTGGACGAAACATACTCTGATACAAAACCTTTTTTGGATGAAATACTATGTGCCTCAATACTCTATCTTTTGCATTGCAAAGTTATTGTATCTGTGATTAATTTGCATATCCTCACTTTTTAAGTAGATTCTTTGTAATCTTTTTAAACACTTGCTATTTGTGAAAGCCAGGAGTGGATTTGTGTTAAAGAATACTCGGGTTTTCAATATTAGGAGAGATTGTTGTTGTAGCTAGGAGTGACATAGAGAATACTTGTTTGTAACATTGATTTGATTAGTGAAATCCTTTTAAGGTTGAAAGAGAACTGAACATGGCTCAATTTGAGTGAACCGGTATAAAAACCTGTATTTCTCTATCTATCTCCCTTTTCTTCTCTTTCCTTTTAACTTTAACTCATACTTTCTTATTCTCTCATCTTGTTCCTCTATTTGTTGCCTGCTAGATAGGTAGGAGTAAAGGAGGATTCAATTTGATAGTGTATCTTGCATCCATGCATATATTAAGAATGACACTATCTACGTGGCAAGAGGCCAATGATAGAAGACAAGCAAATGAGATACAAGATATATATTACACTACACTCCTATTTGAATTCTGAAACATTGTAAAAACTTTACCCAATTCTTTTTAGGAGCTTCATAAATATTCTTTCCCTTGATATAGTAGAGGATAGAATTCATTCTCAATCACTTTTAAAACTCTTTTAACACATTATGTTGAAATAATGACATAAGTCACTTTTATTTTAAAAAAAAAATTCAAAATTAAATTATTTTAATTTAATAATTCATATTTTCTATAATTAATAACATTTTTAAGTTTTATTTGTATTAATTATGCACATATATTTTTTCTCTTTTAACTATTTTTTTACTTTATAGTAGTATTTCACATGTATTAATTATGCACATATATTTGTTTTACTTTATAATATTATATTTCACGTGAATTTAAAAATATCAATACATTACATTAAATATTTTTTGGTGAAAATTAAAATAAAATAAAATAAAAATTAATTTTTAAATCATAAAAAATATGAATAATTAATTTTAAAAATTTAATCTCTTTCGTCTTTAAATCTCTTCATCTCAAAAGTGTTTTTGAATTTTTTATTACTGCCAAATTCATCAAATAGAGATAGAATGAGAAGTGAATTTCATGTGAGGGTGACATTTTCCATCTCTAAAATATGTAATTTAAATTTATTTCGAGTTAAATTGTAGAGTCCGTTTGTTTCTATCTCTAAACCAAACTATATACCTAATGGAGACAAAAAAAAAAAATCCCTAAATTTCGTGGATAAATCTAACTTTTCTAATAATGGTTTATTTTTAAAATTAATTAATTTATTGTCAGAAATGAACATTATGTTAAATTTATCAACAAAAAATATACTCGCGCGTATGCGTCATGGTTACTGTTAATAGAAATCAACTAACACACACCATAAAAAGAAATAAGTACCAAGACAACATTTTTATTTTTATTATTGAAATGCCAGCACTAATTTGGAAAAGCAAAATTACAACTTCATTCAGACGTACATGTATTTCTTTAAAAACATAGCATGAGTGTATATCTAATGTGATCCTTTTCTTTCTAACGTTAACTTATAATAATACCTTATTATTAATTACCTTTATATTAAGGGACTCTCATCCTTTATGGTTCATAGTTACAGTACATCACATTCACATTTTAAAAACTAGCCTTATATAGTTCACAACATTTAATATGGATACCTAAATCCATAATCACGTTATTTATTGTGTTTGGACGTTATTCAAGTCAACTTATACGTCACTTTAACCTTAAACTAACATATATGCTGATAAAAAAAAAAACCCCTTAAACTAACATATGCTGATAAAAAAAAAAAACCCTTAAACTAACATATATCTTGATTCAAATAACTTATTTTTATAATTTTTCTTTAATTTTAAAAGTATTATCTTTTTAAATTATTTTTATTTTATATAACAGAATATTGGTTACTAATAATAAATATATCTATTATTTGTTAATTTAATTTAATTTATAAATTTATTTAAATTTAAAAATTTCCGTGCAAAAAATTACTATTTCTTACAATAATAATAATAAATGATAACAATTCTGGCTTCTATGTTTACAAGACAATCCTTTGTGCTCATAATTATAAGTTTGAATCGTGTCATAGCTGTGTTTATATCATATGAATCACTTCTAAAGTTAGTCATGCATTTTAAATATTGATTTTGTGTATGGTATGTACTATTGAGCTTTATTTATGAGAGGTGCGCCCATCTTTTATAAGAAGGTACTCCAACCTGTAATGTAACGGTTAACATTTATTACTTTATATAAATCTTATATAAATAAAAATAAAACATTTTCTTTTTAATTTGTTACCATGACATTGATACAAAATATTTATCAATTTTATTAATGACTAATCTCCTCCAGAAAAAACCTGGTTAGCAACCTATAGTAGGATTATGATATATATTTCTTTTATAGATTTTTTAAAGAAATTTTATTATTTTAATTTTTATCTCTTGCTAAAATCACTAGAATAACATTTTTTATATTTTCTCAAAAATATACATAACTACTACACCATTTTTAAACCTTTTTCGTAAAAAAAAAAGAAACAAACGAGTTAACCACTTATAAGATTTACATTCAAATTTAATATATAAAGATGTATCGTTTGAAACAAATATTTAACTCTTGATATAATTAATATTTGCATAATATTATCAAAGAAAAAAAATGATATTCTGATGAACAGGGAATCAATAGAAAATTGATTACCTAAATAAAGAAAAATTGTGAATTGTTTAAGTAAATTATTTTTTAAAAAACTGAATTTAGAGTATTAAACATAAAAGAAAAATAAGATAGAAGAAGTGATCTTCAACAAAGAAGTGATAAGTTTGATGGAGAGAAAAAATAAGTAAAAGAATTATCTCATTCTTAAAAAAAATGAATATTTTAACTTCTTATATAAGCATTTATTCATAAAATAATTAGAAAGTTGAAATACATAAGTTTTTGCTGAAAAATTACTGACCATACAAACAAATTAAAACCACCCGTCTAACAATATATACAAATATTGCTATTTATTATTGTTATATTATAAGAAATTGGCATTTTTATGTTCAATTTTAGCTATAAAGAAGACAACCCCTCATCAAATGCCAATAAGTATGATGGAGTGGAAGTTTCATTGGCATGGCCCAAAACACCTCTTCTATCATTTGAAAACAATCTTGGTGTTTTTCTTTTTGGGTTCAAAAATTTTGTCTATTAAGAATGCTATTCTCCCATCATAGTTTCAGATTGTTACTAAAACAAAATTTAAAAAAAAAAAAAAAGGAAAAAAGTTCTGTCCATCATCCGTAATAAGATTTTTTGTGGTCCCAAGTTGAAATGCAAATTTATGTCGCTTGCATAAATGATCATCACAAGCATTCAGAGGAGAGAACAATCATTTCACACACCAAAAACAGTACACATAAAAATGGGGAAAGCTTTCCTCAAATTGCAACGGTCAAATTTAACCCCACCCTCTCTCACCATAAGTATTTTCTTCTGTCTTCACATTTTATTAGAATTTACTTAGATATAGTACTATTTTACAGTGTTATCTAATTATAGAATTTTCATATATACAGTAAGATTATTTACTTGTGTAATAATTATTTTAAAAATTATATCTAGAATAATTTATAATTAATTAATAATGTAAAAAAAAATTATATTACGTATAAAATTAAACTTATTTTGTTAATGCTCAATAAAATAAAATGTTCTAAAGGTCCTATTATGGTGGTTGAAAAAAAAACACCTACATTACTATAAAAATTTTATTTTTACTACCAAGCACTTAAATCAATTGACACATGATTCTTCTAATAGCTCAACTTAATTAGTGGTCTTCACTTCAAATCTTGATTTGCATCTGCATTAAATAAAAAAAAATCATTTTTTATCAACACATCTCTTCAAATAATGCCGCGCCCTCAACACTTGTGAAGTATGAACTAAGATCAAAAACATCTCAACTAGATATTTGAATTAATTTCACATAAAATTTAACTGAGATCAATGATAGAGATGTAAATTTGTTTTCAAGAGTTAGTTTAATATGTATATTCTGCTTCACAGCTAGCTGTTTAAAATTAAGGTTTCTTTTTTTCTCTTTTTCAGAAAAGCAAGTGAAAAGAAGAGAGTTCCGATGCCGCTTTTCTAATGTTTTGTCATTATTTTTTATTTTTTCCATTTCAGAAGAAAATCACTTTATTTTTTGAAAAAAGAAATTATAAAGTGCTCATAATCTGTGTAAATATAAGGATTATAATAATTTTTATATATGAATATCTCTATGCGTAGAAAACATAAGGTTAGACTAAAACTTCCGGATATTTTTCAAAATGGGTCTAACAGAATGTCAAAGTTAGAAAGATGGGTGTTAGAAATATAATTTTATATTATGGGATAAACTTACTTCATTGACCAATTTGTCTGCCTTTTTTAATTCACAAAATCTTGGTTTCTTCTAGTTTTCCAAAGAGATAAAGAAAGCTTTGGGTGGTCAAATTTTTTTCATAAAAGCGAATGTTATGTGCTTGGAGTAGTTAAAATGGCTAAATCAAGTGAACACACACACTTTGCACCAATGATCCTAGCTATGCCCTAACATCTCACACGAGCTATGCTTGTCACCATCACACTTTGGAAGTAACAAATTGTCTATTAGTAAGCCTACAAAAACATTCCTGATACTTTTACACCAAGTCACATCCAAAGGGGCTATCTAGATTGATTACTTTTGCCTTCCATCAATCACATTACTTATTATACATATGGGCTTGTATGCAAAAAATTTCAGTCCAGTGGAGTGTGGACCCAATAAAATGTTATGGGTTATACAAGTGACCCTTTGTTGACCCCTTCCCTATATAAGGCCTAGCCTATAATTCTACTCCTGTACAATCTTTTCAAAGCCATGTATGCAAAACGTTGGAATTCTTTTAAAGGAAAAAAAAAAAAAAGGTAAAAGTAATTAATAAATATGTTGAGTTTAACAGGCATGTATTATAAATTTACACAATAAGTCAATTAGAAATCATTATAAATATAATTTTTAAGTAGTTATTATAAAAATAGTTTGTGAATGGATAATATTATTCATACATTATTATAAGTTTTTTTTTTATTTTAAATATCATTGTTGAAATGAAACCTTATATGATAGATTTACTATTCCAGCTTAACTAGTCATATCAAGTTCGATTCCTGGGCAGTTGAGTTAAAGACTCAAGGGAGATTTTTATCGCCTTCATAATCTTATTTGACTCAAACATAATTATCTTTCATGAAAGATACTGTGATCTATTAAAAAAAAAAACCTTATATAATACATTTATTGTTTGTAAAGTTTCGTATTAATATCAAGACTTAATTTAAACTTCAGTTCCTCACAAAATAATGTACTTCATACTTGTCAAACAAAAATGGTTTCATGGTTTTTTTATTTTTAAATTGGCACGCAAGCGTAAATTAGTCCAACCATTCGTTTTAATTCTAATCATTCATATAAAATCCAAATGATAAAGATATTTCAGATCACTAATGACATACACTACATGATAAATCCATGTGACAAGTCTTAGCATATCTTCCTGGAAAACAGCATTTACCATTTATCATTCTATAATCACATCGCTTCATTGGACAAATAATAAAAGTCTAATCCCTCCCAAAAGATTAACTAAATGGTCTGATCTGTTCAGCTATGATTTTTCATCTTAATCCACTAACATGACAACAACAAAGAGATGAAGCATTCACTTGCAAACAAATCATTACCATTTGATCACCTAGTCCATTAATCAATGAAAAAGGAAGCTATAAAAAAACATAGATGCTTAATGCTAACAGCCTCAGAAATTGAGGCCACACAGAAATTGGAATTGGTCGGGTAGTTCTTCAACAGTCAATTGTACTTTGTGTGGCTCTTTGGGACCTCTCTTTGCTCAAAAGTCTAGGAATACTTGTTTATAGTCTCAAGTGTAATGAAACAAAGCCCAATATAGTTTTGAAAAAAAAAATAAAAAAATTAAACAAAATATATTTAGAAACTGATGAAGTGGCTTTAATTAGCTGTGTTGAAGCCCCTTTTGGGAACATGGGATCCGTTTTGGTGAGCTAATTTAGTCCTTGTATATGTGTATTAATAATAATAACACCATATATATAATGTAGCATGTGACATGCTTTTCTTAATTAGGAGTCCATTTTGTCCTTTAAACCCTTATTGTCCTAGCTTGTAGATGCCGTATAGCCTTATCTTTTGCTAATCTCACTATTCTATTGTTTCCATATGGTAACTTGTACTCCTTGCTCCATATGATTATTAATAAGCATATGTATTTAGGCTTAAAATTGTAGACTCAAGGTCCAAAGTTGTGGACCACACACTTTGGTGTATAGGGTCCTACTCTCTCTATTGGCTAGTTAAACTTATATTAATTAGCTGCAATTGAATTAAATATTGGTAGATTAGTAGCTGTAAGTTGTGCTTTCCCTTCTTAATCATCATAATTAATTAAAGATCTTTGATGTGGTGATCCTTATTAGTTCAAATAGGTAGAATCATCTCAGCAGCTAAGATTAAATGATTATTATTGCTTTCCCTTTTGTTTTTTAAACATGGCAGCTCAAGAGGGTCAAATACCACATACTGCAACAAATCATTCAAACTCTTTCAATTATTTACCCACTACTACTAATTTATTATTACTTGCTTTTGCTCATGTAGTCGTTCAGGGCACCATGAAAAATGTGCAATCCCTCTGTCCCATTTGCTCTAATTGTGTTTTTGAATTACATCATGCATTTTGCCTCACTTTCCATTTTCTTTGTGCCATTTTCTTGACCGAGTCCATTCCACACATTCAGTTCAAGAAAAAAAGGTTGTTTTCTGCTTTAAATGGGTGCCCTACAAGAGTATCAAAATGTTACTTTCCTAGTCTTTCTAACTTGCTTTGTGGCCCTAATATATAATGTTTAAATGTTATTTCGAAACACCAACATGAAGTGACATAAATGGTAGATAACATTGTCCCTTAAACATGTAGTTAGAGTTCAATCATCAAGTTCGTGTGTATAGAAAAACATATTGGAAGATATTAGTCATATAACGTGTCTGGACACACGTTGAGTAACATGCATGTAAATCACGTTCATGTTATAGCATGATCAAATAAATACTAAATAAATCAATATCTTGAGAGATTAGTCTTTAACTCTCGATCAAAGATATTCTGAGTTTACCCCCAAAAAAAAAATGCTATTTAGGAACAGAACAGCAAGACCATATTCTTGATGTACAGCTTCCCTTTGTTTTTAATTGTAAAAACAATGCATTATGCAATATGCATAATGTATATTAGTGAATATATGGGGATAATAACACTGGGCCTTTGATCCATCCCTTACAGAACATAACCTCCATGAAGCACATTTCACTCTACTTTTGAGGGGGCCCATGAGAGAGCCCATCATTATCTTAATGATTTGACCAAACATACCTCACTGTTTTCCCACTTTTATAAGCTTTGATTGCTAAGGGAAAAACAACACTATTTTAAGCAATAACGGCGAATAATGATCGAAGGCACCAGCAGATAGCTTTTTGCATGTGGACACACTTTCATGAGTGGTCATGAATTTGACGAGTGAGACCATGTCTGGCAGCTCATAAGAAGAAGCTTCAAACACACAAAGTTTTGTGTATTGACATGCAAAAACGTTACCTCTTTTTTGGAGTCAATATAATAATAATAATGATTGGATAAGCAAAGGGAGAAAAATTATAGAAACTTAGGTACATTTCTACATTTTTCTTCTTTCTTTTTTTAATTCTCATTCCAACTTTATCTCTTAATGCACGTTTTTGGATTAGACAACTCATTTGGTGACACCATATGCTCCAGGTTTCCTTAACATTGATAATAACATAACCGTGTGGCTTGAATTTTGGATCAGCTATTTCTGAATAGTTTCCATAAAAAGAATAATTCAAGAGCATTCAGGTTCTTCTCCTAATTTTGTTTTTCTAAGACCTTGTTTAAATTTCTTCTATGATTATAAATTTACAACGATCAATTTATGTACTTCAATTTTTATAGAAGTTCTTTCATGAACTTTTTAAAAAACTTATTACAACTTATGTGTGAGTTAATTTTAAATTAATTATGAGAGGAACTTAATTTATTTTACTTTCTCATTTTTTATAAAAGTTCTTTCATTTAACTTCTCAAAAAACTTATCACAACTTTTATGTGAGTTAATTTTAATTTAATTATTAGAGAAATTTACTTTCTAATTTTTTTATAAGTATTTATTGAAAAGTTTATTTAAATGAAATTTTATCTCGTGCACCAAAAAATGGCAAAAGTGAAGCATTGTACTTACGATGACAAAATTTGTTCTTCCATTAGTAGTGTTTGAGGTGAGAAAATTGACTGTTAGATCACACTTCCTCCGCTAAAGAGTTGTCATATCAATTTAATTATTGGAAAGTGAGAGATTAACTAAAGAGGATAGGGTGAATTTATAACTATTCATTAGAAAAATAACGACAAAAAATTATAACAAAAATTAAATACATATATAACAAACAGTTAATTATTAAAAATTATAAATTGTTAAAAGTTACAAAAATGTACTTTGTCCTTTTAAAAGTACTTCTTCTATTCACAGAGATTAAATCTATTGTCATATATATATACCAATTGTGCTATCTTTCCTACAAAAGAGAGAGAGAGAGAGAGAAAAAACCCTCATAATTCATGTTAATTGGATTTTTGTTTTTGGAGGATTATTACTATGAAATAATTGTTTTTACATCACTCGTGGTTTGACTCTTAAAGATTACTTGTAAAATACACAATTTATTCATCACTATTTTACAACCATTCGTTTGGATTTATTCATTAGTTATGGTGAATCCAAAAGCAAAACTCCAACTTACAAAAAAAATTCTCTGGCAAATTTTATTTGACACAAAACTCCAATTTATTCATTAGGGATGAAACAGTAGTTTGTTTGTTTGGGTTTTGTGGTCCCAATCGTTAAGATATCCATAACAATATGGATTGCGTGGAACATTTATTACTAAAAAAAAAAAAACGGAAAAATTAAAGACACACACTCAATCCGTCTAGGGTTTCCATCAAGTGGCCCAAGCCCAACTGCATAATTGCTAACTAATGAGAGATGCTATTTACACTTACCTGTTTATTCTTAGTATGCCCACCTATGCTTTTTTTTTTTGTTTTTTTGTATTTTTTAACAAAAATACCCTATGGAAACTAGTTTTCATAATTATGTTCCAATATATTATGGAAACTAGTTTCCACAATATAAAAATTTATATTACGGAAATTAGCTTTCATAATGTATTAAAAAATTACATTACAAAAATTAATTTCTATAATATAGTTCTAATACATTACTAAACAGGTTGGTGGCGAATTGTTTAGCAAATGGAGTTCATGATTAACCTTTGGGTCTGAAATTGCTTACTCGTGCGCCTGTGGTTTGTAATATCCATCTTTTGCAGGACATGTCCATTTCTTCTTCTTCTTGTAGAGTTAGAGTTGGTGTTTAGGGGCTTTGCCCCTCCTTGTTACCCAAAAAAAAAAAAAAAAAAAACATTACTAAACTAATTTTCATAAGATTTACAAAAAAGATGAGGTGTGAAGGTGAGAGGAAAGAAGGATATTTTTGGGAATATAAAAAAAATGGGGATTTTTAGAGCAGAAAAAAGGTTGCAAATAGAAATTCCCCTTACTCATTATAATGCATAAAAAAGGGTTGCAAATAGAAATTCCCCTTACTCATTATAATGCATAGGGATTTCTCTTTAAGGCTCACGGCTTAGGTGAAAGAAGGTTTGTGCACTTTTTTTGAGAAATGCTAGCAACACACTCTCTATCACACTCTTTTGAACACATTCTCCATGATTGATTAAAATTTATTGGAAATCACAATTTTTTATGGGTCACACTTGTTATTTAATGACTTTCTCTCCTGATTTTATAGTTTTCAATTAATTCCATCTAATGATAGAGTGTGTGTTGGGAGGAGTGTGTTAGAGAGTGTGTTGCTAGCACTCCTCCTTTTTTTTTTTTAATGAGAGAGTTGGACAAAAACAACAAGAGAGAGAGAATGAAAAGTTTTTTTTTTTTGTCCTGGGTCAGAAACCATGGATGTTTCCCAACCCACTGGGTCAGAGACTAATCCCGCTCGCGGTGCGTGACTACTACTGGCCCAAGAGAATTTTGCACACAGAGGGAATCGAACACGAGTTCTCCCACTAAATAGATCATTTCCTTACATGTGAATGTAGTAAGACCTTACACCACTGCGCCAAACCCTATGGGTTAGAGAATGAAAAGGTTTGAAAGCTAATGAAATTTTATGGCTTGTTTTGTTTAATTTTTGAAAAAAAAATATTTGTCTAATTTTTTAAAAATAATTATAAAAATCATATTATTTTGTTTATTTATTATTTTCATAAAATTGTGCAAAAAATGTGAAAATAGGATTTTGTTATTTTCATTATTTTATATATAGAACTTTAAAAATAAAAAATAAAAGGAAAATAGAATTACTTCTTTAATTATTGATTAACCCAATTAGATTCGAGGTCTAATTTGTTTACTCTTATTTAGGTTAATCTATTGATTATTGTCTGCATTTCATGTGGGCTGGTCCTTATTACAAATGGGGTTTGATTTGTCAACAACAATATTTTGGGTTATCCATACAAATCGGGCAATTACTTAATGCACCACATTTTTTGCTTGGTGCACCTCCAAAAATTTTAAACTTCCCATCTTACCCTTCCTCTCCCAGGCAAACCCTATTTGCCTCTTCCTATACCTCCATGACCACCACACCCAACCTCCACCCAACCACCAAACACCACCACGACACCCAAACACCACCACTACAACCACCCAACGTCACCTCCACACTGCGTCGCCACCGTCATGCGACCCACGAGCTTGAACGCATCGCTCCGTACAACTCTCATACAGTTACAAATTAAGCAATCCGTAATACAAATATATTATGGGTTGCTCAATCCGTAATACAAACAAATGCATTACGGATTGTTCAATCCATAATACATTTATTCGCTTTACAGATTACTCAATCCGTAATACAAACAAATGTATTACGGATTAAACAATCCGTAATACAAATGCATTACGGATTGCTCAATCCGTAATGCATTTGTTGTATTATGGATTGAGCAATCCATAACACAACAAATGCATTGCGGATTGAGCAATCTGTAATACAAATGCATTACGGATTGTTCAATCCGTAATACATTTATTTGTTTTACGGATTACTCAATCTGTAATACAACTAAATGTATTACGGATAAAACAATCCGTAATGCATTTATATTACGGATTGCTCAATTCGTAACTATATGGGAGTGGTGCGACGCGATAATGGGTTTAGTGCGGCGTGGAGGTTCGCAATGATGCGAGTGGCGGTGGTGCGTTTGATGCAGTGTAGAGTTGGCGTTGAGTGGTTGTGGTGGTGGTGTTTGGGTGTGACGAGGGGATTGGGTGGAGGTTTGTGTGGTGGTCATGGAGGTTTGGAGGAGACACAACCAGGGCTTGCTTAGGAGAGGAAGGGTAAAAAGGGAATATTAAAATTTTGGAGGTGCACCAGGCAAAAAATGGGGTGCATTAGGTAATTGCCCACAAATCGAATTTCCAAATCTGATCCGGTCATGATTCGATAAATGTAGATCAGTAACTTAATAATTTTCTCTAGGCCATTGCATCATTTTTCAATCTAGTCAAATTGGTTGAGCAAAAAGGCTTTTAGTGGGCCTAGCTTTATACTTAGACCATTGTTATTAGGACCTTTTTTTTGCTAAACGCACCCCAAGGATTTTGATGATTCCACGATGCAGCAGCCATCACTTTGTGCTATCATTGATTAATTTGTTTGTGTCTTAGACCGTGTCTTTGTGTTTGAAGGTATTTGATCCATCTCCATTTGGTTTTAATTCAATAGGCTTAAGATAAAAGACTTAATTGATTAAAATTGAGTTCATTATTGTTTTAATCAATTATACAAGCTTTTAACCAATTTAATTAATAATTTTTTGAGAAGAGCTAAAAAATTAACTGAAACGATCGATTAAAGTAAAAACAATCAATTAATTGCTCTACTTCAAAAATAGAAATTGTGAAGCTTCTGTCTTAATTGATTAAATAAGAAATCAATCGAGTAAATAATACTTGAGCAAGATGTTGATTCTATCATAATACAATCGATTGAATTTGTTCAAAGATCAAATCCAAAATTCAAACGATCAAAACAATCGATTGAACTGAGAAATAATCGATTAAAACAATTTGTAGTATAAATAACTAATTTTTTAATCATTTCTAGTGTGACTTCATTTTGCAACTTTGAAAGAGCTTTACGAGAGAGAAAGAGAGAAATGTGCTTTACAGAGAGATAAGACATGGGTTTATAGATCTTATTCTATAAACACATTTTGAGTTGGAAATCATTAGATCAATTATCAAAGGATATGGAAGTCATCATCATCATCTTTGTGTCAACAAGTATTTGAGTTTCAATTTGTCTATTTGTCACATCCCATGTGATATCTTTTCTTAATCTTTGTCTGTAATTTGTGGGTATTGTATTGTTAAGATAGGGATCTTAAGAGGTTTCTTGTAGAGATGTTCTACAAGAGGTGTCTCGAGGTTCTTAAGGGGTTCAAGAAGCCTTGAAAGATTTTGTGTAATTTGATGGAGAATCGCATTTTGTGTGTGTTTGTAAAAACAAGTTGATTTCTAGTGGAAATTTTTAATCAAATTTGATTGAGGACTGAATGCACCTTTCAGTGGTAGAGTGAATTAGTATAAAAATCTTGGTGGGATTCTTCCTCTATCTCTTGTCTTTTAATTTTAGTTATCATTTGTGCATTGCATTAATTTTATTGCATACTCACCTTGGATAAGAGTCATTGATAATTACTCCAAATGGTTACCTTAAAAATCAATTGGACAAGAAAGGATCCAATTCACTTCCTATTAGATCAACCATTATTTATAATTGAAATCAATTACGGTTTTATCCCCATATATTCCCCTCCCCATACCCCCACCCATTTCTCTCCTTTCTTTCTTCCTCTCCTCTTTTCCTTTCCTTTAAAAATTGGATCGGTTGTCGACTCGGTTGAGGTACTAGGTTGATAGGTCACTGGTCAAACCAGTGAGTCAGTAGTTGAACTGCATGAACCAATATATATTTTAAAAAATAAAATTTATATGTAAGGTATTGTATATAAATAAAATTTGTCATATAAATGTCAAAATAACTCATTAGTTTAATAGTTAAAGTTATGTATGTGTGTGTATATATATAATTATTGTCAATTATTTATTAAACACTTATTGTGGTATAGTGGTAAGTGATAGTGTCGATGAGTGCAAAGTCACAGGTGATTTTGCATTTTAACCTTGGTCCCCACAGCAGTGGGCCCCACATGCATCAGATTAACACGTACAACTTTTGGGTAGCAAAATTCAAATTTCACGTACATGGCAACAAAATTCAAATCCAACAACTGATCAGACCAAAACCAAGTTGCACTGGTTAACTCCAAGTTAAATCTGGTCCAATGACATCATTAGTGAGTTGTAAGCATGTTCGGTCCAATAATCAAATTGATCCACCTACATGTTTGGGTTATGGTAAGATTGGTCCAACATTTCGATTCGAGCCGATTTTTAAAACATTGATCAACATATATTTGACACACATTTTGGCATTTGATATTAATTATCTTTGACTATTTGCCAAACCTTTGTTGTGCCTATTATGCCTATCTATAATTTCTATCCTTGATACATATTTCCTAACTATGTGTTTGGACTCCATTGAATTATCCGAGGATTAAATATGTTTATCATTTCCTCATGTATTTCATGACATATATCTCATGGCATTCACTATTAATCATCCGTAATATCATATGGCTTATAATACTATCCACTAGGATGTTACATGATAAAGGTTTCTATGTTTGATATGTTAAAGTGTCTTGTGAGATTATAATGACACTCACCATTAACCATGTGCTTCTTGCCTATCCTTTTGGACCTGGCCTCATATCCTTCTCGACTTTGATTTTTGTTATGCCTTAATATGCTTACTATGCTCATATTTGACTTTTATTCTTAAAATATGTTTTTTAGGCATTAAATGTTAGAAAGGAAGAGAAAGGATCTATGTAGGATTGTTTCTTAATTGATGTTTTTCTTTAGAAGCAACAATACAATTTGTAGAAAAATTGAAAATTAGATTCTAAAGCATATTAGAACCTGAAACTTTACAAACCAATTTTTTTTAAAAAGCAGCTTCTCATAGTCAACTTGATGTGTACTTTATTGTCCTATATTACATCCAAGTTTAGAAAATGATTTTCTCGCTCATAATAAACTTCTAATATCTAAGTAGAAAACTTGAGCAAAGAATATCAGAAGCTTGTGTGTTTGTACAAAAAAAATGGCATTGTTAGATAATAGTCACTATTCAACCCTCTTTTAGTGTCTCTTTGTTCCACTTCAATGCCTTCATTTAGGAAAACAACGTTCTTCTTTGATCATTTGATTCACACCAACGAGTTTCTAGTTCTTTTAGGAGAAAGGTATTATGCAGAGAGAACATCGAAACAAACTGTTGAGATTTTGTAACAAAAAAAAAAGAATTATGTGGAGAAAGATCTAACAAAGGGGAACCTAAATCAGGTTTACTACAACAAGATGCTCATAATTTAGGGAATGTTAAAGTTAATGATGGGGAATATGTTTGCATGTTGTCAATAATGGTTAAACTTGAGAAATAAGATTTTATAGAAAGTGGTAATCACAGTGACCAAAACGATGACAGTACTATTGATTTTGATAAGATTTCATATCAAGGATATATGATAACAATATCTAGAATTAAAAAAAATGTCATCAAATTGTACTACTGGACTAGACTAATAATAATATTATAGCAACTAAGTTTCCAAAAAAACATGTAGAATCCATTGATCACAGTGAAAATATTTATGCTTTTTTTTTTCTAAAGAAGAGATTGTTTAAGCAACTACTGCATCAAAAACTAAGGTTTGACACCAAACTTCACCACTATCATTTGGCAGTCGCAAGGCTTTTAATGCAAACAACTTTAAGAGAACAAAGTTCAACTTCATTACAAGGTTCTGGTTCTCAATCTTCAAAACTACTATCCGAATTTAAAATGTAGAGAAGATAACTACAAGAAGACGAAAAGGTTGAAACTTTTTGTATTTGCCGATTTATTGGTGACATCTATGATTCTAGGATATGTTGTTTGCTTGGGATGAAAAGTAGAAAGAATAACCAAAATCTTATCATCAAAATTAGATTATCATGACAAGATCTCATATCAACAAAAGCAAACCATATCAACTAACCAAAATGAACCAAATCTAAGAAAAACACAAACCATATCAGTTAACCAAAATCCACGAAACAACCTATATCAGATTATCATGACCAAATGTCAAATTTGGTTAAAAGATACAAATCTCATATCGTGACCAAATATCATCTTAACAAAAATGAATCATATTAGAAGCACAAACCAAAATTACAATAGAACCACTAAACCATTATCAACAAACCAAAATGATTTTATATCATTCACAACTGTATTTGTGAAACAATTTAACAACATTTTCATAACACTATATCAGTAAATAAGCTTTTATAGTTATACAAATAAGACTAAAATGAAAAACAAAGTATATTACAAAGACTAAAACATATTTAAGTTTGTAATAATTTATGATTGGTTAATCTTTTCACTAATATTACATGAAAAATAGTCTCTAAATTAATTTAAGTGAACTACTGACCATGTAAATCAACTATCACAGTAGTTATAATCAATTCACTTATAATAATCTTACCTAACTCAAACAATATTATTTCTTATCTAACAAGTCGTTGGTCCGAGTGGAATTAGATTTAGTCTCCTTAAGCAAGGTCTAGACTTAAAAGTCTTGTGAAAAGAAAAAACATGGTTGAGATGAAAGATCCCACCAAAGGTGGTTAGTTAGGTTTGCCCTTGGACATTAGTCACCGACAAATATTTCACCTCAATAACATGGTTAAAAAAATTAATATTATTTCCCAAAATATTCTTTTTTTATTGCTCCAAAATGGAAAAAAAAATATTTGTGATTAGCTTTAAGACAAAGTCCTCCTTAGTCAATCTCTTTCAACTATGTGAGGTTACTACTCATCACTCACTACCAATCATTCTTTGGTTCATTCTCCTTTTCCCCATTTCATTACCCTTTTGCTTCAATCCCCTCTCAGTCTCTTCTCTTCTCACATAAAAATCCTAATCCCCAATTCCTTTCTCCAATCGCATCTCCCTCCACACCTCGTCGCTAGTGTTTGTCTTTCTCTCTCGATTTCCCCAATTCCCCCTTCTCTGTTTCTTTTTTCTTTATTTTTTTTTGAATTAAACTTTGGGAGTAGCTCTATAAGGCTTGGGTTCCAATTCGCGAGGGAAGATGAGCACGCAAAAGAAGCGAGCGTTCCAGATAGAAGCGCTCAAGCACCGCGTCGTGGTGGATCTCAAGTACGCTGAGAAGATGTTGAAGGTTCTAAAACACGCTATTCATGAGATATATAACCACAACGCTAGTGGCCTTAGCTTTGAAGAGCTTTACAGGTTGATTCATTCATTCGTTTAACTAGTAGTTAACACTTCATAGATTTTAATACTTTAACCTTGTTGTGAATTGTGCGATGCGGTTTTGGATTTTTTTTTCAATAGTGTAGTTTTGTTGTGTTTTTTGTGATTTTGCGGCATTTTTTTAAAAATTAATTTGTGTTATCGAGGATTTATAGTGGCATATTTAGATTATGTGATAAAAATTGTGGACGAATTGCTTTGTTGAATATTGTTTGTCTGTGAAAATTTGAATGGCGAATTATAGGGTTTGAATTTGAACATATTGCATCAATTAATCAAATGTTATTTAATTTTATTTTTTAGTCGACTACCTGAAACGAATCTTCTAACGATTGTCTTTCACATAAGAAAGTTGTGTGAAAAGAAATAAACATAGAGAGATTTTAATTTTGTAGGGCCCCATGTGTGTAGTGTTTTTTACATCTATATTAATCGAAAAGCTCTTTTTAATGATTTTTTTCAGTTGTCTACCTTAAATGAATTTTCTAATGTTAGTTGTTCACATACGAAGGTTGCGTGAAGAAAGATAAAACTAAAGAGATTTTTATGATCTCTTCATTTAATTCTGTCATGTGAAAAAATGATCATGAGAGGATCCATTTCTTGTCGTATAGTCATATATGGATGGTCAAAATTGTTTTAATTATTTATAATCTTAACCATTCGTTCTTATTAGGTTAAGATTTGCTTTTTTACGCTCTAATCTTTTACTTGATACGTTTCTATATCAGTGTTGTTTAATAGTCGTTGTAGTGCTATTGCATAGTGGAATTTCTCAAATTCGCTATTGCGGCCGCTATCATTGTTATGGTTATGGCATGCATCTTACATCCTCTTGTCATCTTTGGCGAGTCTCCAGCCAATTGAACTTTTGAGTTAATATTATGCAAATTTTTATGTATTTTATTTTTATTTGCATACAACTTAAATTTTTTTATACATATATAATTGATATGTATCATATATTTCAACCATTTTGTGATTTCTGCTATATGCCTGCGATGATATTCGTTATATGATATAGCAGATTATTGGCTTTCTGCCATTTTTCGCAATCCGCAATTGATAACACTGCTCCATGTGTGTGTGTGTCTAAATATTTTAGTATTATTTTTTTTATTGGCTTACTCTCACCACCTTTGATTGCCAAGGAAGATTTTCAACAATTGTCTTTTGAGGTGTATGATCTTTAATGTTGTCCTAGAATTACTATTCAATTTGTTGATTTTTTAGGAGTTTAAAGCTTTTGACCAGGTTTGAAGCCCAGGTAAAGAAGGAGGGTTGTGTTAGGTTCTCAGCAGCCAATGTAAAACTTGTCCATATACCGAACATAGACCCCTATCAAGTGGTTTCCTTCGGGGTTACAACTTCTGAATATTGACAGAGATTCTTATATGGCACATATTATATTGAAACACTCCCTGTGATGCTATTTGGTTGTCGTAGATTATTAAACTTTTTGTATGGTTAGTTCACCAGTTTTTACTTATTCTTATTCACATGGACAAGAAAATGCAGTGTTATTAGCTTAGTTCATACCATTTTGTAAGAAGAAAAAACTTATGTTTTTAAGATCTCAATTTGTATTTGTTCAAATGATATCCACATACCTCCATTAAACTTGTCATATATTAATAATTTATAATTGAACAAAAATCAGGAGTTTTATATAATTAATGTTATGTGATATGCCTGTAGTTTAGTTTTCTTTAAATTAATTAATTGCCTAAGCTTGCTTTATAAATAATAAGTATTATAGATCTCCCTACCAATAATCATATATATGTATATATTTTCCTAATTTCTTATCATCGTGATCTGTCCAGGAATGCTTATAATATGGTGTTACACAAATTTGGGGAGAAACTTTACACAGGACTTGTGACGACTATGACCTCTCATCTAAAAGAAATTTCTCAATCAATTGAATCTACTCAAGGAGAAATTTTCTTGGAAGAGCTCAATAGGAAGTGGGTGGATCATAACAAGGCATTGCAAATGATCCGAGATATACTGATGTACATGGATCGAACTTTTATACCAAGCAACCATAAAACTCCTGTTCATAAGCTTGGATTGAATCTTTGGAGAGATGTTGTGATTCATTCCAGCAAAACTCAGGCTAGACTTTTAGATACACTTCTTGAGCTTGTGCTTAGAGAAAGGAATGGTGAAGTAATAAATAGAGGATTGATGAGAAATATAATAAATATGCTTATAGATTTGGGTTTTCCAGTTTACCAGCAGGACTTTGAGAAGCATTTTATTGACGTTTCCACAAATTTTTACTGTTGTGAGTCCCAAAAATTCATTGAAACATGTGATTGTGGTGATTATCTGAAGAAAGCTGAGAGACGTTTAAATGAAGAAATGGATAGAATGTCTCACTACTTGGATCCTATAAGTGAGTCAAAGATAACTAATGTGGTGGAGAAGGAGATGATTGAAAATCATATGCACACTCTTGTTCATATGGAGAACTCAGGCCTGGTTAGTATGCTTGTGGATGACAAATATGAAGACTTGCAAAGAATGTATAACTTGTTTCGTCGGGTGCCTACTAGGCTTACAATTGTTAAAGATGTCATGACCTCTTTCATAAGGGATACAGGTAAGCAGCTAATTATGGATCTTGAAAGGTTGAGAGATCCCATGGATTTTGTTCAACGTCTTTTGGATTTGAAGGATAAATATGACAGGGTTATTACTATGTCATTTTACAATGACAATACATTTCAGAATGCCTTGAATTCCTCTTTTGAATATTTCATCAATTTGAATGCCCGATCTCCAGAGTTCATTGCTTTATTTGTGGATGGCAAACTTCGCAGAGGGTTGAAAGGGGTTGGTGAGGAGGATGTGGAGATTGTACTAGACAAAGTCATGATGCTTTTCCGGTACCTACAAGAGAAGGATGTGTTTGAGAAGTATTACAAGCAACACTTGGCAAAAAGGCTTCTTTCAGGGAAGACTATATCTGATGATGCAGAAAGGAGTTTGATTGTTAAGCTCAAAACAGAATGTGGATATCAATTCACTTCTAAGTTAGAGGGTATGTTTACTGACATGAAGACTTCTCATGATACGATGCAGGGTTTCTATGCAAACCATAGTACTGAGTTGAGGGATAGCCTTACACTATCTGTCCAGGTGCTTACAACAGGATCATGGCCTACTCAACCTAGCTCGCCATGTAATCTTCCAATAGAAATATCGGGTGTATGTGATAAGTTTCAGACATATTATCTTGGCACCCACAATGGTAGGAGATTGTGCTGGCAAACTAATATGGGGACTGCTGATTTGAAAGCAACATTTGGTAAGGGCCAAAAACATGAGTTGAATGTTTCCACATACCAAATGTGTGTACTTATGCTTTTCAACAACATTGAGCATTTGACTTGTAAGGAGATAGAGCAGGCTACAACAATACCCATGTCAAATTTGAGGAGGTGCCTTCAGTCTCTGGCCTGTGTCAAAGGAAAAAATGTTCTTCGAAAAGAGCCAATGAGCAAGGACATAATTGAGGATGATGCATTCTTTTTTAATGACAAATTCACCAGCAAGTTCTTCAAGGTAAAGATAGGGACTGTTGTTGCACAGAGGGAGTCTGAACTGGAGAATCTAGAAATTCGGCAAAGAGTGAAAGAAGACAGAAAGCCACAGATTGAAGTAGCAATTGTGAGGATAATGAAATCAAGGTGAACTCTAGATCATAATAATATCGTTGCTGAGGTCACAAAGCAGCTACAATCACGATTTTTGCCTAATCCTGTTGTTATTAAGAAAAGGATAGAATCCCTTATTGAGCGTGAGTTTTTGGAAAGGGATAAAGTGGACAAAAAACTGTACCACTATCTTGCTTGAACTGTATCTGCTTTTGTTTTGGCATGGCACCTATGTGATTCTGTCTGTCATAAGTTTGAGTGCTCATCACAAAATATTGCTGTAAGTAGTGTATTTCTCCTTTGCATACTCAACAAAACCTAGACTTGTTAGGGTCACTTATTTTCAGGCTACGAAACTTAAATATATCTTTTCTAGTTTTTTATTTATTTCTAAACAACAATAAATCGATTTTTTCAGCTTATATTCCCCCAACTGTGATATATTACCAAAACGATTTGTGATTTTTCAGAGTGAGTTGAATGTTACCAAAATATAAGCTGAAAAAAGGATACGATTCAGATCACAATATGAAGAAGATAAATGATTTGTTTGTTACCAAAATGATTTGAGACAACTAGGCGATTTGTCTCAAGTTTATAAATAATCTCTTGTGCCGCATATTAGCTGAGTGACGAATTTTCTTTTGCTTTTTTTAATCTTTTATTTTATTTTTATATCTCTCTTTTTTATTTTTACTTCTTTCATTATATTATTCTTCTAATCATATCTCTTATTTTCTTTTATCCCTCTTCATTATACCTTTCCCACTAGTAGAGAATTTTAGACAAACATTTTCCTTTTCCTTTTCACTTATGGTGCAGGCCGTGCTTCATCCAGAAAATTGATATTTATTTTTAAATTGAATAAATAAAGATTTATTCATACTTAAAATTTTAAATTAAGATAATATGTTTTTAAAGATGAATATATATATACTTGTTTTAAAGACAAATGTATTTTAAAAGGGCTTTTGTTTTTCTTGAACCTTTAAGGAAGTGATTGATGGTGGAATTAAGAGAGATGATTATGAATTGAGGTTATTGAGAGATTTTTAGTAGTAATGGTTAGGGAGTTCTCTCTAATATTCATTTGTGAAAGTGTAAACGTGTTTCCGTTGTGTATCTTAACAAGATTTCTCTTGTCGACAAGAGAAATCTTGTTGAGATATACCACAAAAATGTATTTCCATCAAAGCTATTTTGGTAAAAAAAAAAAGTCATCAATAAGTTAGAGTGAACTTAGCAAAATAGGGGTTGAAAATAACAATCTCTGAACAATTTCTCTTGAAATCTATAGCTCATGTTAGCATGTGTTGGCCTGTGCATGATCAAACCAAGATTTAAAGACTTGCTACATTCAACTGTCAACATTTGTTTTGGGCTATCTCGTGTTGGGTTACCCATATTTACAAGTTGGCTATTGCTTTCTGCACCTCATTTTTTTGTTTCCTGCACCCTTAAAATTTTTAATATCTCTAGCTTACCCTTCTCCCTTCTCCCCTTTCTCCCTGCTCGCCCTCTTCTCTCCATCTTCCTATCTCCCACTCCATCACACTTTTACACAGTCAAGCCACCTCATTCCACCATGGATGCCGCCACTCCTTCCTTGCGCCACCGCCACAACCTTTGACCACCTATGTGTAGTTTCGAATTGAGTAATCCAGAATGCATCTTGTGTTTCAGATTACTCAATCCATAATGATTATCTGATTCAAGACCCTTGGAAAAGACTCTCTCCAAGTTTCCGATGTCCTTCTCCAATCAATTAACAAAGAAGGGAGGTGGAAGAAGAGAATGAGAATGAGGGGTGCTTGAGGGGCACATAAAGAAGAGGAGGTGCTAGGGTTGTAGGGGCATTTTTGTCTATTCATATCTTTTTACTTTTTTATTGGGTGAAGGAGGCAAAAAATAGGATGCAAGAAGCAATAGTCTTACAAGTTTGCTGGGCTTGATTAGACCTCTTTTGGATGGGTTGCAACTCCCAGTCCAAGGTTTTTTTTTTTGGTGTAATCAACACAAGGGTTTTTTTTGGTTTAGAACGTATCTTTCACTAGAGACAATCTTGTTCAAGCCGGATAAGACCACTATGGACGACAAATAATCAACACAAGGGTTTAAGTCTTACAATAATTACAATGAATTTAACCACCACATTTTAATTTCCATGATACCTTTTTGGTAATTCCAATTCCAATTCACACATTCTATATGTTTTAGCTGATTATACTATATTTACTTACTATTATGCTATTACTAATTTACCACATTAACTTTTTTTTTTACACGTATGAATCAAAGACAAGTACCGCAGGAAACGAAGAATTTGCAACAACTCACGCACCCTGCCCAACCAATTAAGCTATAACCATATGTCCACATTAACTAATTTCATTAAACATCAGATAAAATCAGAATAGAAGAAAAAACCTGATTGTAAATTGTAATTGTAAATAAAAAATAAAAAAACATAATAAAACAAGCAATTGAAATATGGAAGACCAGTATCACATGATCGTGACAGCTGAAGACTTAAAAATGTAATTAGTCCTAAATAAAACCTTTAATTAAAAGTTAAAACCCAAATAATCCCCTCCCTCCTCCGTGAAAGGCCGCAGCATTCGTCCGTACCCTACCGCGCCGCCTCCTTCCTTCTCTACTTCTTCACCTGTGTGTTTGTGTGAGTCATTTCATCGAACACTCCCTCAGCACGTCCTTCCTTTCTCCTCAAACACCAAAATACGAACACTCTCACACTCACTCTGTGTTTGTGTGAGGCATTTCATCAAACATGTCGTCGGCGAAGTGGCGCGCCCTGCAGCACCGCCACCGCTACACCTACACCGCCGTGGTTTTCCCTCCCTCCTTCCTCTCCTCCCTCCCCCTCCTCCTCTCCGACCCTCTCCTCTCCCCCTTCCACTCCTCCCTCCTCCACTTCACCTCCCTCTCCTCCACCCTCTCCCAACTCTCCCATGCCAGAAACCTCGCCAACACCTTCCTCCACCTCCTCCTCCTCCAATCCGAACCTGAACCTCTCCTCCTCGCTTCCTCACTCTACCTCCACCTTCTCTTCCTCGAAAACTCCCACCCTCTCCACAAAACCCTCCTCTCCCCCCTCGCCAAAACGACGCCGTTCCGCTCCACACTCGCCGCCTCCTTCGAAACCCTTCTCCACAACAAAACCTTCCCACGCTTCGCCTTCTCGCGCGCCGCGCTCTCCGTCCTCGGCTTGCCCAAGCTCGACTACCTCGCTGCGGTGGTCGAAAATTGCGCCGTCCTCGTCGCCTCCGACGCCGTCAACGGCCTCAACGCCGTCATTTCGGAGACCTCCCGGCCCTCGCCTGTTGTCATGGAACAGTGCCAGGAGGCGCTGTCCTGTTTGTATTACTTGCTGCAGAAGTTTCCTTCCAAGTTTCGCGAAAACGAGGGCTGTGAGAGTGTTGTCATGGAGGGGATTGTGAGTGTTGTGTTGAGTGTTTTGAGTTCAACTGTGTTTTCCAGGGACTGTTTTGTGGCGGCTGGTGTGGCTCTTTGTGCTGCTTTTCAAGTTTGTGTGAGTAAACAAGAGCTTGGTTTGGTGTTGATTCGTGGCGTGTTTAATAATAGCTTGCAGGGTTTGGGTTCCGGTGGTGGTTGTGATGATGGGGACATTGGTGAGGTTAGGGATGTAATTGGGAGGATTCCTTGTAAGGGGGATTTGTATTTAGGGATTTGTGGTCTTTCTGTGTTGAGTAGACTCTGTCTTATAAGAGGGATTCTTACTGCGGTTTCTAGGGACTTGCTTAGTGCTCATTTTAGTGATGCGAGTGGTGTTAAGACTGTGTTGTATGATGGGGTTTTGCCTGAGCTGTGTAGGTACTGTGAGAATCCTGTGGATAGTCATTTCAATTTTCATGCGCTGACCGTGATGCAGATTTGTTTGCAGCAGATTAAGACGTCGTTGTTGTCGAATTTAACTGATTTGTCGGGGGAGTATGAGCCGATTCCGGAGGAAATGGGGATGCGGATACTTAGGATTATTTGGAATAACTTGGAGGATCCTTTGAGTCAAACGGTGAAGCAAGTGCATTTGATTTTTGATCTTTTCTTGGACATTCAGTCTTCCCTCTGTGAGGGTGGGGAGAGAATAAAGGAGTTTTTGGTGAAGATTGGATCGGATCTTCTTTCGCTGGGGTCACGGTGTAAGGGCAGGTATGTTCCTTTGGCGTTGCTGACGAAGAGATTGGGAGTGAGGAAGATGTTGGATATGAGCCCGGATTTGCTGTTTGAGACAATGCAGGCGTATGTTGATGATGATGTCTGCTGTGCTGCCACATCCTTTCTGAAGTGCTTCCTTGAGTGTTTGCGTGATGAGTTCTGGGAGAGTGATGGCATTGAAGGGGGGTATGCTCTCTATAGGGGGCATTGTCTTCCCCCAGTTCTGTATGGGCTAGCTTCTGGATTCTCGAAACTTCGCACCAATTTAAATACTTATGCCCTGCCAGTTTTGCTGGAAGTGGATGTGGATAGTATATTTCCTATGCTTAGTTTCATCTCGGTTGGGCCAAATGGGGATGAGAACGGATTGCAATATCCAGAGCTTGTTTGCGCGGACATGGAAGTGAATCTTGAACAGAGAATTGCAATTCTAGTTTCATTGCTCAAGGTATCTCGGTCACTTGCTTTGGTTGAAGGGGACATTGATTGGGCTGAAAATCCTTCAGCAAACAAAAAAGAGCCTGGTCTGGGAACAGAAAGCCATGCTATTGTTTGCATAAAGGGAATAAATGTTAAGATCCATGTTCAGTGGCTAGTAAATGCATTGACTCATGTGGATGAGTCACTACGTGTAGATGCTGCTGAGTTGCTTTTCTTAAACCCCAAGACAGCTAGTCTGCCTTCTCATTTAGAGCTCACTCTAATGAAGGAAGCTGTGCCTTTGAATATGAGGTGTTGCTTCTCAGCTTTTCAGATGAAGTGGAGCAGCTTGTTTCGTAAGTTCTTCTCTAGGGTTCGAACAGCCCTGGAGAGACAATTCAAGCAAGGAAATTGGAACCCTCTCGAGTATAATAAAGGTAGTGAAGTTTTTTATCCTTCGAAAGGGAATAATGATTTGACAATTAAAAGAGCAGATGATCTTTTTCACTTTATGAGGTGGTTGAGTGGCTTCTTATTTTTCTCATGCTATCCTTCTGCTCCTTACAAGAGAAAAATAATGGCGATGGATCTCATCTTGATTATGATAAACGTTTGGTCTGTTAAGTCATCAAGTAGTTTGGAGTTTAATAGTTCTTCGCCAGGAAGTCATCTCTATCCTTACAGCAAGGGAATGACTTCATCTGATTCAACTCTATTGTTAGTTGGCTCAATTGTTGATAGTTGGGACAGGTTGAGAGAGAATTCATTTCACATATTACTCCATTTTCCGAGCCCACTACCTGGAATTTCTAATGAAGACACGCTGAAGAAGCTAATTGCTTCGTCTATGAAATTAGTTTGCAGTCCACGTGTAAGGGAAAGTGATGCTGGAGCTCTATCTTTACGGCTTATATTTAAGAAGTATGTGTTGGAGCTAGGTTGGTTGATTGAAGATTCATTCAATGTTGTCCATTTAAGCTCAAAGTCTGAATTGGTAAATGAAGTTAACCAGTTCAGTAAATTCAGGAATCCTGTAATACTGTATTTGAAATCAATGATTGATTGGCTGGATGCTGCTGTAAGAGATGGGGAACAAGATCTTTCCAAAGCATGCAAGAACAGCTTTGTCCATGGTGTATTACTTGCTTTACGTTATACTTTTGAGGAATTGGACTGGAATTCTAATGTTGTATTGGCTAGCATCTCTGAGCTGAGATATTTGTTGGAAAGACTTCTAGATCTTGTAGTGAGGATAACTTCATTGGCACTATGGGTGGTTTCTGCAGATGCTTGGTATCTGCCTGAAGACATGGATGAGATGCTTGATGACGATAGTCTTTTGATGGAGATACCAGATCACGAGCATATGCCTTCATCTGAATATGAGAATAATAATTCAAAGCTTTACCATGATGGCCGATCATCAGATCAGATAGTCATGGTTGGTTGCTGGCTGGCTATGAAAGAGGTACTTAACTTGAACAGTGTGTAAGAACTGTTAATTGCCTTGTAATATAATAGGGTATTAGCTCTTCTAAAGGATGAAACAAAAAGAATAAATGTTTCAATTTATCATTGATTATTTCTTGACTGTAAATTTACATGCTTATAATTGTAGAAATTAAGCCAAGAAAACATATTTACAAATTATAGCGTAAGTGTATTGATTATTTCAATCATGAATGAAGTGAAAGTTGTTCAGCATGTGATGTATGAAGTCTATATTTTTTTTTCCTGTTCCTTATGTTTCACTATGTTTTCTTCATCAGGTGAGCCTTCTTTTGGGAACTATTATAAGAAAGGTGCCATTGCCAAGTAATGCTTGTTCAGATTTATCTGAGTTAGAGGGGCCTTCTGTTGACACTGCTGGCTTTTCATCTGATTCTGTGCTTGACTTGGAACAACTTAAAACAATAGGGAATCACTTTTTAGAAGTCCTCTTAAAGATGAAGCATAATGGTGCAATTGATAAGACGAGGGCTGGGTTTACAGCTCTTTGCAATCGATTACTTTGCTCAAGTGACTCAAGGTATGGAATATGGATTTTGTTACTCTATTTTCATTTCTATGAAATGCGTCATTGGTTTTGCATATTAAGAAAGTTCTTTTATTGTTGAAATTATTGGGTGTAAATAGAGAAGGATTAAGATTTAAGAGAGAAGAAAGGAGTACTCAATAAGGAGACTACATATATATAGTGTGTAAATTATGTGATACAATTAGTCAATTACAAAATACAGAGAACTGACCCCTATTTATACCAGCATTGCAGTTATCTATCCTTGATAGGGTTATTAGTAGCTGATCCCGAAAATGCTATAATGGTATGATAACTGATAGCAGGATGACTGCTATACAGAAGATTATAGATACAAGATAAACAATTTATGCTACACACATATAAATGCTTAAGAATAACAAAAATTACCCAAAATTAAGACATATTCATAAATCAGAACTGAGGTGTAAAGAACACATTACAGAGGGCAATGAGATTCAGAACACAGGAAGGGAAATTATATGTTGATCTGTTATTTATTTTACATTTTGATGGAAAAAAGAACTTTTATTGGAGAGAAAATTGGAAAAGTCCAATTAGGGGGAGGATAAAATATCATTTGATAGAAAGCATTTGACAAAGAACCATGATTAACTAAAGAATGCAACACTGAAGTGAATCCATAAACATGATTCTTATCTCATGACAAGTTTACAGGCATTGTGATGCTCTTAATGAAAGCTTTTATGTGTCTTTATTTCCTTTGTAATGTAGTTATTCCAAAATAATGCAAGGTACTGAGTTTGGAATTGAATCTTGGATGTGGACCCTGAAATTCTACATATGTTTGGTATACTATAATACTATGCTTTCTAAAATTAGAATTCTAATTCCCAATGACAATAGTAAGCAATTGAAAAATAATTAAATAAAGCATTCTCGAATCTCCATCTAGTCAATTATAATTCTTAATTATAGTTCTTAATAAAATAAACCTCTGCAATTCTATAATTATGTTTGGTATTATTTTTAAAATTTGAATTATAATTCCCAATGAGTAATGACAATTCCAAGCAATTGAAAAATAATCAAATAAAGCATTCACACCTTTTAATCCAGACCCTTATAATTCTAACTCCAATAATGAACTATTAATATGGCGCTTTATATATTTTTGTGGTAATGTGCAATCTATTCTATAGTTTGGTGCATTTGGTTGGAATATAACTCTTGTACAGAGGAGGAGATTTCATTGGATCTGCTCTTGACTGTTCACTGGGTCTAAGTGGATGGAATTTTTGTTCTTGTGCTTTCAAATAATGAATGCCTAAAGTAGATGGCTTTCATTGCTTTTTTAGTATTTTGCTTTGCTGATAAATATTAAAGCAATTAGGTTTTTAAATTCCTATTTTCTTCACTTATACAATGTGTTGTAAAATTTTGATTTACGATCTTGTCACATACAATACGCTTATGTAATGAAGATTCTTGGGCTATATCATGTACCCTCATATACATAATACAAAGAGAATTATGTTTGTTTGGTTTAAATAGGGAAGGTTTTGTCATTATGACCTAGTCATTACTCAATACTCTTTAATATTATATCAGAAATCATATGTTTTTGCCATTTCTTAGATGTGTATCTTCCTTTTCAGACTTCATAGATTGACAGAGTCTTGGATGGAACAACTTATGCAAAGAACTGTGGCCAAAGGACAAGTAGTGGATGACTTGCTGAGAAGAAGTGCTGGAATACCTGCTGCATTTATTGCTCTGTTTCTCTCAGAGCCAGAAGGCACCCCGAAGAAGCTCCTGCCACGGGCATTAAGGTGGCTTATAGATGTAGGTAATGGGTCCATGCTGAATCAGACTGAAAGCAATAGCTTGAATGGTGACCCATGCGAGTCAAATGATTCAGAAAATGGAAATAATTCTGCACAGTCAGCTGAAAGAAATGTGAGACAGATGTTGTCAAAGATCAGAGATGAAGGTGTCATTTCTACAGTACATGCATTTAATGTTCTAAGAGCTGCATTCAATGACTCTAACTTGGCTACTGATACGTCTGGTTTCTCTGCTGAGGCTTTGATTTTGTCTATTCGCTCTTTCTCTTCACCATACTGGGAGATTAGAAACAGTGCTTGTCTGGCTTATACTGCTTTGGTTCGTCGCATGATCGGATTCCTCAATGTTCATAAGCGGGAATCAGCACGACGAGCAATAACTGGGCTTGAATTTTTTCATAGGTATGACTATTGGATCTGATTACTTTGCTTTTCGAAGCATTCCATATGAGAAGAACATGTTCATATTTTTAACCAAAGAAATTTATTGCTAAAAAATGGTTTATTGCTTCACGAAAGTATCCCTGAAGCTTTTAGGGTCTTCTAATATTGGTGCTGCTTGCAATACCCATGAATTATGTTGAGGTAGATGCCTTGTGATGATAGTTGTTAATAGTGCGCTGTAGCGGTGTTGCATCTGGCCGCTATTGCAGACTTTGTAGTGAAGCGTGTTTTTGTTTAGTGGGAGTCACAACTGCTATCCCATAATTCACAGCCATTGGGGCCGCTCTGTTGACAGAGGGAAAATCCCCATGTTACTCGTTTTATGGGACCCTGGTCCTATTTTTTTTTTTGGTATTTCAGTCTTTATATGAGAGATAGGGTTTCTGTTACGAGACCCACTCTGTGTCATGAGAAGTTGAGAATGAACACTGGACCAAAAGCTGTGCTGGTGAAGCGCACCTCCGTTTCCAGCAAGTATGTCCATTTCCGGCAAATGATACTAAAGAGTGTTCTATTTATTCTCCAATTTTTTTTATTTAAAATACACAAAGATGAGCTTGCATTGATCTCGACGCTAAATGCTGCTTAAAGTTTCTTATTGTTTTATTTAATGTTTATTACTACCATTCCTGATAAATATTTTTTGACAATGGGACAACTCTAAAGACAAGTCTTTTAAACTTTAAGCTCCTGTAATTCAAGTGATTTCAATTTCAGGGAACACACTTGGTTAGATTATCCTCATGATAAGGTTTTTAAATCAAACGTATGTACTTGTTAGGTCTACCGTTATGTTGCCATAGTTGAAGAATGGCACTCGCTCACTTCTGTGCTTTACACATTTTTTTATCTAAGTAAACTGATTTTTTACTTTGTTAATTTCATATAAAAGTTTGATTATTAATATTATATACTTGCATAGAAAGTATATTCAATTAAGAAGGTATTGAGAATTTGAGACTGAAACCACTGATGGAAGAGAATAAAAGGTAGAAAAGTAGATGGAATGGAATCAGGTTTTATTCCTTCAAAGTCTGATCAAACATATATTGTAAGTAAATTCTCTTATTATACATTAGGGTGGAATTAATGAATTTGGGCAAAAGCTGTAGGTAAAAATATGTCCTGATATTTTGAGGATAAATCATGCATTGATCTGAATTGTGGAGATGGAAAGGGATCTGAGAATAAACTCCAAGGACGTATAAGGACTTTCTATAGAAAGGTGCTTACCATTTAAGATTAATAAGCTGTATCTTAATCTTTTTATGATAATTGCTAGAGTTATAAACCATTCTCAGGCTTTCACCTAGTAGCCCAAGCTTTTGAGAGAGTTTGATCTTTGGCAATAATTGGCACATTGATATGCTTACTGATAAGTGGACACAGGCTTACTGAATGAATTTCAAAGATTGGAACATCTCCATGTTGGAGACATGGTATGTCTGGCATAATCATAAATTTATTATTATATCACCTTTTTCTGAAGGTGCCAAGTAAGTTCACTGGTTTCTGACATTGCTTTAATCTGCACATTGCTTGTTGATAAGTATAGATATGAACAGATAATTTTTGGAAATGGTTTACTTGGCATTTGTCCATGATTTTTATATTGCAGAGAAGTAAAATGCATGTAACATCCTTGATCCTTCAAATGGAATGTTGTAGCAGTTGTGATCTTCCTTCACACTGTCCACTAATGATGTTTGCATCATTTCAAAGTTGAAACTGCTTTTGGAAACATTTTCAATTTTTCATGAAATCATGAGTTGTATGCAGCCTATGGGCCCATTGTCTTAATCTTAACTTTACATGTACTTTCAATAGTTCTAGATTGCAGTGTGTTATGAGTTTGTATGTTCGGAATAGTGTGAACAGTCAATGGCTATTGACTTTTTAATATTTTTTTGGACCCAGGTATCCGTCACTGCATTCATTTCTATTCAATGAACTAGAAGTTGCAACAGAGTTTCTGGGTTGTTCATCTTCAGGAGATTTAAAATCTATCCGTGGAAATAATCTGCATCCAAGCTTGTACCCAATTCTGATTCTTTTATCTAGGCTTAAGCCTTCGTCAATTGCTGGTGAGACAGGAGATGAGCTAGACCCTTTCCTTTTCATGCCTTGGATTAGAAGGTGCTCAACCCAAAGTAATTTACGTGTTCGTGTTCTTGCATCTAGAGCTCTAACCAGTATAGTATCAAATGAGAAATTGTCATCAGTCCTTCTCAATATTGCATCCGACTTGCCCTGTGTAGATAAACTGGTCAAATCAACTAATTTTCCAATTTCCTTCAACTTCATTCATGGAATTCTCTTGCAATTGAGTGCTTTGCTGGATATAAATTGTAGAAATCTTGCTGATAACTCAAAGAAAGATCATATCATTGGTGAGTTGATCCAAATTCTTCTACTTCGGTCATGGATTGCAAGGCCTACTCATTGTCAATGCCCTATCCTCAATGAAACATTCTTAAGAGTTCTGGATCAAATGCTCAATATTGCAAGAACATGCCGGATCACCAAACATTTCTATTCCATTTCAAAGCTACTTTTGGAGTTGTCAACAGAATGCTTAGATTTAGAATCATATGGGTCATCATATTATGATCCAACCATTGCTGAACTTCGTGAGCAAGCAGCCATATCCTATTTTGGATGTTTTTTTCAAGCATCTATGGATGAGGAAGAGATAATCCATTTACCACTGAGACATTCTCTTCCCACTTCAGAATCATTGCCTGAACATGAAATGGAGAACACATCTCTTGGTCTTTTGGATAGGTTGATTTGCTGCTTGTCAGATTCATTATATGAAGTTAGACTTGCAACTCTGAAGTGGTTGCTGAGGTTCCTAAAAGCATCTGAACCTTGTGGTAAGGTCTATGATCTTTTCCGTAATGACGTCAGGGCTGTTGAACTCTGGGCAAAAACTAACCTTCACGGAACCTTGGTGAAGATTTTGGCATCAGAGAAGAACCACAAATGTAAATATAACATTCTGAGGATCCTTGTAGCTTGGAATTTGCTGCAGTTTGAAAAGGCTAGCCATGATAAATGCACCGGTACAAATTATGTTGGTGAAATGGACTTTGACTCTGTGTTCCAATTTTGGAATGAATTAGTTTCCTTGTACAAGCAGACAAGACATGCAAAGACCCAGGAGACCCTTGTTCACTGTCTGGGAGTATGCACCAAGAGAATAACAATGATGTTTGCAAGTTCTATTCTGTCAAATGAAAGAATAGAGTTTTCAGTATGTGGTGAAATTAATCAGGAGGAAATGTTAGGTTGGTTGTTTGACTGCATTGTTTTTTTCTGTAACATGACTAAACAATGTAGTTCATCATCTGAACCAGCAAGTATGCGCCATGCAGCAGCTGAATCTCTGATAGCATCCGGTTTGCTTGAGCAGGCTGGGCTCCTTGGCTCCTTTGTTTTGAATAATCAGATTCCCTTGGGCACTTCATCTTCTCGTTTTGTGAAAAATGAAGCTGTGAATTTGTATGCTCATCAGGTACTAGATGTGTGGTTCACATGCATCAAGCTTTTGGAAGATGAAGATGACTTGGTTAGATTGAGGCTTTCCTCCGATGTTCAGAAGTGTTTTACAACAGAAAAAACTAGAAGCAATCTTACTCCTGGGTCGGTTCCAATCCAAGTAGATAGAGTGATAAGATTCTGTTTTGATCATCTCTCTTCCATTTTTGGTCACTGGATTGATTACTTTGATTACCTTTGTCAGTGGGTATTACGCGCTGAAAGCTGTGTAGCACCCCAAGGAGATCTTGTGAGACGGGTTTTTGACAAGGAGATTGACAATCATTATGAAGAGAAGTTGTTGATCAGCCAAATTTGTTGCTCCAATATGGAAAAGCTACCTATTTTGAAGTCCTTGGCTAACAAAGATGAATTCAGGAGCTACTTACATGGATGGAGAGCTAGATTTTCCCATCAATTGGTGTCATATGCTGAAGACCATATTGGGAAACAGGAAGGAAATGATTGGATAGGAGGCGTGGGTAACCATAAAGATGCATTTTTGCCCTTATATGCAAATTTACTCGGTTTTTATGCTCTTTCTAACTGCATTTTCCTTGTATCTGGCAATAATGATGCCAAACCACTTCTATCTGATGTAGTTGTTCTCGGAAGAGCCATCAATCCATTTCTTAGAAACCCTTTAATTTCTAACCTATTTAAGTTAGTTGTAAAATCACATGAGAAAATGGCCGGTGATGTTGCTAACGGCTTCTTCCCTGAGATGGGAAATTGCTCTATCTGGGATAGTTTTAGTCCTTATTTTCTTCTTGGCTAGGATTTGTATATTAGTTGTAATTTACATGAAGGTCGTTTTTGGGAGCCTCAAGCAAATTTTGAAATTGCTATACAATTTTCCCCCAGTGATTGCGTAGAACGTTTTAACTAGAATGTAATATTATTGTAATGGATTATTTTGTTTTTGAGAAGCTCATTTTTTCCCCGGCTATTTACAACTTACTGTCTTGGTATTTATCCTGTTGCTTAAATTAAAAAAAAAAAAAACCTTGTCACAAACAATTTTGTATAGAAGATAACTACCTCTAACTAAATTTTTGAAAGCAACTGTTATCTACTACCGTCTGTTTTATCTCTTCCCAAAATTGTCTTGAAACACATTTGGCTAAAACTCATACGATGAGAGCATAACTACCTCACACGATGAGAGCATAACTATGATTGACCTATTTGTCCATTGTGAAGCTGCACAAATCAGAACTTCTCCACTCCATTTTTACACACCTCATGATCTCATAAACTTAAAAATCCATAAATCTCTATTATATATAATCTCTTCCTTTTCAGATCCATCTCAATACTCAGTTACCTTCAATGTTTCTGATACTGGTAAAATAGATCGTTACAGGGAACTAGAAGTGTGGCATATTTTCATATCTTAAATTGTAAAACAAGATTCAAGTCAGTGCAACAGAATTAACTATTCCTTAACAAAGGCTTGTTCAAGTCGAGTGCATTTGGCACAAAAAGAGGATATTCAAGAACATCAATCAAATTATATCCTAGGTCCTAGCCACGCCCCGTTTCACATCTTCAAGTCCACAACCAAAGCGTAATAAGAATGATGGAGCCTAAAACATTCAACCCTGTACTAAGATGTGTCAGCAATTCAACAAAATTTCTAGGCTACATTTGACTTGAGTACAAAATAGAACACTTGCAGCACCACAACAATACCCGAATTTGGTTTATCTACATAAACAAACAGGATGCAAAATGCATGACCCCTAGTTGGTTTTTATCTCTATAAATGTCACTATCCTTCATTCCTAACGCGGTCTTTATTTCTCTCTTTCTTTTGGGGTCTGGTGCAGTGCCGTGCCAACAAGGTCTAACCACAGCTTTGGCCAAGAACTTATGAATTTATTAAAAGCCCTGGTAGTATGAGTTGTTATATTGCAGTGTGGTCATTGATAAATTACCTGCACACCAAAGATGAAACCCCAACAAAGTTATATTTCGTAGAGGGAACTAATTTACAGATTACAGGAACTAGAACAGCAACCATTCATAGAATAAAGTGGAACTTCATAACTACCAATGAAAAAAAAAATACAAGTGAAACATCACATGGTATTCATTTATTATCTGACTTTCCTATGAAACTCGACGAGAAGGTAGTGTGCAGAACCTTCCTAATGAGGTGAGGTACAATTCATGCAACATGGGAAATGATTAAAAAAAAAATCCTTTCTAACTGTTCCTACTGGTTTTACTATTAGTTGTCTTCATGGGCTTGGTTCATTCTGTAAAAAAACTCAATCATATTCAATGTAAAATTATTTAAAAATGGGAAGGTGCCATTGAAGTAGAAAACAAGAGCAACTTTTCATATTCATTTCAGGAAATTCCTATATGATCAAACTTAGGTATATGTTGACTAGGCAAGGTACTTATCAGTTATCACGCAGAAAATAAATCCCAAATCTACATCCCCAACAGAAGTGAGAATATTAGCAGAACTACCTCCAAAGTTGTCATATTATGCAGCTACTTTCTTTGAATTATCAAGCAGTAAGGAATTTTCATGCCGTTTCCTGAAAAACAAAAAATAACTAGTCAGGTAACGAAGAACATGGGAAAGATTAAAGGAATAGTAGACCATATAAAAAAACTAAAAAAGTAGAGGTCAAGTGAGGAAACAAAGTTCCGGTTTTATTTATTTTTGACAAGTGACTTATATCACCCGCAAATTTTAAGTTACAGAACATAACAAACAGCTCCAATACATTCTTAAATAATGTCTGATAAATCAGAAACTTCATACTTGCAAAGTAATTATTTCTTTATCCATGGGCATTTTGATTTCCTATTTTAGAATAATAGTCTATCACCAGTACAACAACCCCACAAATTAACAACAGTGTTCACCTCACCAACTCTATAATGAGAGAGATGTTAGCAATATACTCTTCAATACATTCTTCATTATTGGTCCATTCTTTAAAAAGTCAATACTTGCTTTAAAGTGATCGATTTACAAGACATAACTAATTTGACTTTTTACAAAATAAACCAATGATAGAGAGGGTGTTGCTACTTGCTAGCATTTCTACCTCCACAATATTGATCCCCTCTACCAAACAACCACCCCACCCAAAAATCCTAAAGGTAAAAAATATAGAAAAACTAACACCATAAAATATTTCCCATGAACTATCTTTAACAATAGAACTTTAACCCCCCTAATGGTTTCAACTGTCAACAACCATAATTTTTATGCCACAGTGATGAGCCGACAGAATCACAGAACACCACCATAACCAGCCAGGGGCCTTTCACTTAGATAAAGAAGCCACACTTAGACGGTAAAAACAGCAGAAGTTTGCTAGCAATGGAGAGATGTTTGCATTCAACATTTAGTGAAATTAAATGAACACTTGGATAAAGAAGGTAGATACATCCAGGGACACTTACTTCTCGTATAATTTTAAAAGCGATTGTGGCCTTGAATAGCCCATTTCCTTTTTTTCAGTTTGTAATTCGACTGTACTCCTTGTTTCTAGTTGCCCTTCATTTTTTTCAGTTTTTGGTCTCCCTTTATTCCTTGATTCAGGTTTCCAATTAGCTTTGACAAGAGATTGACCCAATAATTCAGCAATGCCTGAAGCCATTGCCTCAACTTTCTTCACATATGGAAACGTCTCCTCATCAAAGTGGTTTGACAACCACAAATACATAGATAATACCTGATGCCTAGTCTCAAGGTCTAGGAGTTCTGCATCATTCCGAGCAGAACTTTTTGGCATGCCCATAGCTACATTTACAGGGAGCTTCTCACCAAATGATGTGGCATATCTAAGTAAATGGTACATAGCTTTTGGGTCTCTAACATTAACAGGAGCAAAACAGAAGTTAAAACGATCTTCTAGAGATAATCCTTGGACCTTCTCTAACATATTAGCAATCTTCTTGATGTGATTATGTTGACACAAGAAGTATGACCCATCCAAACGGCAATTTTCACCAAATTTTTCTAAAATCTGGGTGAATGTCAAATCTGGAAGTTGCCCAGAAAACAATTCAACCTGCTCATAAGATGGAAACAGGCCTACCTTTTTTACATCATCAAAAGGTTGTTTCAAACACTCAATCAAGTAGTCCAAATCATCTAAATGCAAGGTTGTGGCAAGTCCATCAGGATAAAGGCATCCTCTCCGACCAGCTCTTCCTGCAATTTGCTTAACCTGTGATGCTGGAACAGGAACCATTTTGTCACCATTGTACTTTGCAAGGCTATTAAAAATCACCCTTCTAATGTTAAGGTTCAGGCCCATTCCCACTGCATCACTAGCTACCAGAACATCATATTCATTACTTTGATCGTTGAACAAACTAGCCTGCTGTCTACGAGTTTCAGGTGGCAGAGCACCATATATCACACAACAGCGGTGTTTAGTCTGTTTCTCAATGGCCAATTTAACCTCAAATATCTCTCTCCTAGAAAATGCAACTACACAATCCCCAGACCGAATATTTTCAAGATTTCCAAGCAAGGTCTTTGCTTCGACCACCAACGGTTTGAACCTCTCATAATGCTGCTCATACAACTCATCTCCCGTGTCTTGACAGATCTTCCTGACAATATCCAAAACACTAGGATCACCGCACAAATGTATCTCATCAGCCTTCAACCCAAGGAGAGCCCTTGTCCATGCATACCCCCTATTTGAATCTGCCATCATCTGAATCTCATCAATAACG
The DNA here is from genome assembly GCA_026413185.1 of Pueraria montana var. lobata. Classification (NCBI taxonomy): domain Eukaryota; kingdom Viridiplantae; phylum Streptophyta; class Magnoliopsida; order Fabales; family Fabaceae; genus Pueraria; species Pueraria montana. The sequence goes on along the minus strand of CM048656.1, from coordinate 54,361,963 downwards.
GCCACTTCATACAATTCCTGCGTCGATGCCATTTCCACAGTGCAAGCAACATGATTTGAAAACGGCACACGCTTCTTTTCTTGTCCAGTTAGCAGACTGCAATAAATCCCCTTCGCATTAACCTTGTCAAAAACTTCCATAGCCAACAACCTAAGTGGACTACAATAAATCCCTGTCTTTGCCTCCATAAACCGCTGCAAAGCATTATATGTCTTCCCACTATTCGTCGGCCCACAATGATAAATTATCTTCCGTTTCATTGCCCGCGCGAATGGAAACCAAGTGTGAGGCTTCGTGAGGTCAGCCGACTCAACCATACCCCTGAACCTCTTGATCTCATCAGGAAAATTCTCCAAACAAAACTCAACAAATATAGGAAACAAAAACCTCACGGCCTCATCGCTCGGCCCAAAATACACCAAGTACTTGGCAACATCGGCAGGGCACTTCTTCCCAAGAAAGTTGCGGAACTTGTGTGCTGCAGTGGGGAAAAATGACAAACCAATGTAAATGGCAAGGGCCTGATTGGATGCCCAACCTGATTTGGCAAACCAATGGCACACTTCCAGCAGTACCTCCCCATCTGATCTATCCAGCCTTGGACCCCTTTCCACACTACACATTTCGTGATACAATTCGACAGGGTCACGTGATGCCACGTGCATAAATTCCTCACTCTTCTTTCCTAACTCGTTGTTATTATTACTACCATCACCACCACCACCATCAACGCTACTACTAGTACTACATTCTGCATAATCAGCAGTCTCTAAATTGCATTCATTACTATCATCATTTGCAACAACCCCATGTTCAGAAAAACCATGGACACTATTAGTAACTTCATTTCCAAGCTCAAAATCAATGCCCTTACCAGAATCTGCGTCGAATTCACATTCCGGCGTCTCGGCGGCGCCGCCCTCTTCGCCGGCGGCGGAAAACGGCCTGGTGGGGCGGAATCTTTCGCCGGAAAGTCTCGAACTTTGGGAGAATCTGGGGCGAAGGAGCGGGTTTGGGAAACCGGTCGAAATTGGGGAAACCGGGTTTTGAAAAGTGTGGAATTGGGAGTGGTTGAAGAGAAGAACTTGAAGCTTTGAGAGGGTTCTCTTGCGTGTGCACAAGTGAAAGAGACCTCTAGCCATTGGAATAAGGTTCAATTGAGAGAATGAATGAGGACACAAGAGTGTAGCATTTAGATTAGGGTTTTTATTTTGTTGTTTTGGTTTTGTTTAATGGTAGAAATTAGAGAGTGGGTTTGGGTGAATTGAAATTGTTGATATTAGGGTGTGGGCTGTTTTGTTTTTGAGAGAAGGAGAGGAAATTGAGGGAAGGGTCTGGTTAGGGATCTAGATGGCTGAAGAAAAACTAGGGCAATGCTCACGGATTTAATGGTTTTATTTATTTTCTAAAATTTTCTTTAAAGTAAATATTTCCATTCGTTTTAGGAAAACAAAAAATGTTAAGATTTATTATATATAATTAATATTTACATTGACTGAAGTTGATATTAACATGTTAAAAATATGTGTCAAGGACAACTCCTAATGAAGGGGGAAAATCACATCTTTATGTTACTTGTGAGCTAAATTACTTAGCAAGCATATATACACATTAAATTAAACTTCTAAGCAAAAGGGTCGAAGCTAATGATTTTTCTTGAAAGTCCTCCAGCTATATGAGATGGCTGATATTGTTTCCAATTGGATTGAAGGTGATTTTAGTCGAACAATATTGATAGCAGATACAATTTATTTAAATTCATCTAACTCTTAAGTCTAGTGTCATTAAGTTTTATCTTAAATGATTTTGGTGTGTTGTTCGTGTGAACATGCAGTAGGTTTCATAACCCATGTGTTTTTTTTCTTATTAGTTTTCAATGTAACATAGTATTTATAGTTGTGCATTTTGTTTGACAGTCATTTCAATTTTGAATGATTAATTTCCTATTAGATTTTATTTGATGTTTCTACATTTGACATACTAAAGTGCTTGACCGAATCTGATAAAGAATTTTTGCTTTGCTACAAAGTCATTTAGTGCTCTCTTTTTCTTTCTTGTCAACTTGCAAACTCTCACTTTATCTATTAGATATAAATGTGTATTTATAAAAACATCAAACACGACCAATGATGTGAAAAAGCTCAGAAAATTTAGAAGTACTAGAAAAGTTTTTTTAGACAATATCATTTTGCAAATTCCAGAGGAGATATGGAAGCTCCATGGACCAAAGGAGCATATTATCATGATCCTGAACTCAAACTAAATTTGTTGGTCATACAGGAAAGCTCTCCAACCTCGATTTTTAAAACTTAGCAATGTAAAAACTAAAAAAGAAACAAATCAATCCTCTTAACTACACTAATTTCACAAATTACAATTCTACCTTCTCATCTCCTTCAAAATTGGAAGCATTAGCAAGCAATTCACGAGGGAACCATGTTGTGCTTCTAACTGATGAATGGGCAAAGGTAACTGCACAAACTTCTTAGATCTTCATAGCATTTAACCAATTCAGGCACCAGGAATATTCTTGTTCAATTAGCTCCAGTTATATCTACATTAATTGAGTAAGATAAAATTAAATGAAATAGTATAAAAATATATTATTTGTAGAGTAAATATTATATAAAGTGACAAAGTATTCTGTCAAAAAAAAAAAAAAACTGACAAAGTATAACTTCAATCACAAAATATCATAATAAATTTGTTGAATAATATAATAATTATGTTAAATGTCATATTAATGATATTTTTTTATTAATTAATAATGTAACTTTTATATCAATAGTGCACAAAAATTAAGGTTTTATTTTTATTATATAAAGTAAAATAAAAAATTCATCAAATATATTATATTTTACTTTATTTCATTTAAAACTTCTGTTTTTTTTTCCCTCTAACTAAAGATAAAGATACAAATGATTTTTTATTCCATCATAAAAAACTTGAAAAATAATTTTTTAAACAATTAAATAATAATTTTATAAATTTAATTTAAGTACACTGGAAATATAAAAAATATGATAAATTTCTAATTAATTAATAATATAAAAAATATTTAATCTCACGATACATGAAAATTAATCTCTAATTCTATTTTATTAATTCCACCTCAATTCATTATATTTTATTCCATTTTATGCTATCCAACCATAGATTCTGTCTAAACATCACATTCATAAGCAGAGCCACCCTTAACCCCTTATCCCTCTCCCTCTTCCTCCCCCAAATTCAACTTCCAAGTTTGCAAAATTTCACTCCATTTTCCACATCCAAATCCACCCCACCATCATTTTTGGGGCTAGAAAATCTGAAAATGCAAGTACTATCATCATGCAATTTGTGGTCACTTGGAGTGCCAACCCACAGAGGAAGAAGAAGAAGAAGCAGTGTCCTCAGCCGCCGTGAGATCTGCTTTGATGGAATGTCCTCTGTCTGCTCTCACTCCCAATACTCGCCAAACGACGCCGTTTCACCCATCTCCATTTCAAGGTCCCCCCATCACACTATGTACCCCCACTGTACTTACAAACTAAAATTTCAGTAAAAAACTGTAACTGGGTGTGTGTGTTTTGTGGTTGCATTTTCAAAGTTTGAGTCTTTGTGCTTGAAAGAGTGCATTTTCATTTTCAAACTAAGGGGATATTTGCTTTGGGAAAACATTTTAGAAGTTTGTATAGGAAAGGAAACAGTGAAAAAAAAACTAGTTTATTATTATTACTATTTTCTATGCCAGCTTTTGAAAATTGAAACAAATTGAAAATAAGGTGATATTTTTGTAATTGAAGGAAAACAGAAAATGTTTACTCAAAGTGAAGAGGTTCTAAGATTTCAATAACAAACTGCAACTGGGTGTGTGTCTTTTGTGGTGGCATTTTCAAAGTTTGAGTCTTTGTGGATGCAAGGGTGCGCTTTCATTGTTGGTGTTGCTTGTTTCTATGTGGGGTTGTGACTTTTGTTGATGTGTGCATGTTTGATTGATTACATACGTAGCAGCACTGTTCAAGTTAAAGATGAAACTCTGGATTTTGGTGCAATGCTGAGGAAGATTGCTCTGTCTCCAACACGACGTGTGTTAATGGCGAGTTTGACTATGTATTCCTGTTTCTGTTCTTCAAGGTACTTGTCAGGTCCGCACGGTTCTGCTTTTGTGTTCAACTTGTTTGATTGGTTGTATCATGTATGTTGGAAACTTCATAACTTTTGAATTGTAATTTCAATTGTCTTTGTTATCTATTTTTTTTTTCTTTCAATTTTAACTGCTTGAAGCATTTGCAAATGAATTTAACCAAAATACACTCACAATATATTTTACATTGTCAACCAATCACATATTGCTATGTATGGCATGGTAAAATTGTTGACTTTTGTAGTAATTACTTTAAAAGTCATACCTTAGGTGATTTCTAAGAATAATTCTAAATCTTCCTTTATTCTCTTCCTACTAATCCTCCTACTTACTAGATAAAGAAATTATTCAATATTTTTTATATTTTCAGGACATCAAGTGCATTTTTTTTTTTTTACATTTATATTTTCTTTATAAAGTACTAGGAGGATTAGTTGGAGGATATAGTATTACTCTATTTCTAATTAATTGCCAGTGTAAAAATCTTTATATTGATAGTACATGGAAATTAAACTATTTACGGATAGAGGCTATAGCTAAAAAAAATTATAGTTTTATTTTGTAAATGCTGATGAGGTGGATCACCTTCGGTTTGGTGTATTTAACTTTGATGTCAGTTTGTTACAATTGTAATTATGGAATTGGTGGAGTGCAGTAATAGAATTCTAGCAGCTGTGTTCTCATTTTCTATGTTCTTTTATGATAAACACATTGTTTTATTCTTTCATACAAGTGTCTATTAGTATTTACTAGCAAAGTTTATCTTCATGCTGTAATTTATAAATGTACAGCCCTAGCATTGGGAGATCCCACTGTGACCCTTGAAGAAGTAACCCCTCCTGTGTCTTCTTCTGGGCCACTCTTTCCCATAGAGGTCAGCTTTCAACTAATGCCCCTCTTTTGTCTGTTGTGGTTGCATGGCACATCTTTTTACCCTTATATAGCATTAGTTAATTCCAACTCATTGTAACTGGCAGGATCGAATTGTCCAACTATTTGAAAGAAACACATACTCTGTTGTTAACATCTTTGATGTGACTTTACGTCCTCAGCTTAATGTAACTGGTGTGGTTGAGGTAACTTAATACTTAAACTATAATATCTGATGTTTAAATCGTTTTAAGGCTGCATCAAAGACTATCTATTTTTTTAATTATTATATTATGTCTAGCTTATAAGCATGATGGGGTTTTTATTGTCTTACATATGAGTAGAATATCAAACAATGTAATTTAATTTTTGTATCTATACTGGCAGATTCCTGAAGGAAATGGTTCTGGAGTAGTTTGGGATGAGGAGGGCCACATTGTGACAAATTATCATGGTGAGAATCAGTGGGAAAATACAGTTTTTGTTATGTCTGAATTCTATCTCGAAAACAATACACAAACACACACACAAACATTGGGCTTTGGTTCTCTTCAGTAAGATCTTATTGAGCTATGAGTGAATGTGCATAAGGTTTTTCTTATGTGGATCAGGCCTTTCTCCTGTATTGATTACCTTTAGTTTCACTTCTTGACTTGGGCATGTATTCTCAATGTAATAATAAGTATTTGTTGATTATTTTTTGCTTTTAAATATCTTTTGATTTTTCTCCCCTTTGCTCCATTCCTTGAAAAATTTAGCCACATTTTGCTGACTGCTTAACGTACTCGCTGTGCTCTGATGGAGTGCTCTATACTATGCACTTGTTAATTTGTATGTATATTTTCCAAATCTTAAGTGTATTCAGTAGGCTTTCCAGACCAGGTTGACCAGGTTCTGAGTTCTGATTGTTATATTCTTGTATTTTTCAGTCATTGGCAATGCTCTTTCAAGAAACCCAAATGCTGGTGAGGTTGTTGCCCGAGTTAATATTCTAGCATCAGAAGGGTGAGGCTCATGGAGACTTTATTTCTTTGCATATGTTGCTGTTGCAAACTTACTAAGCATTATATGTAATTCTGACACTTTCTATTATAAAGGTTACAAAAGAATTTTGAAGGTAGACTCATTGGAGCTGACCGTTTAAAGGATCTTGCTGTCTTGAAGGCATGATTTCTTTTTGACTTTCTGAATTTATTTCTTTTGTAAATCAATTGTCTGGCTTTCACAAGCAATCTACTTAACAACATCTGTTTCACTTTACAACATTTTGCTTCCAAGTTGGATTTCTTTTTGTTGCTGTTGTGGTTCTTAGTAGTTAGTAGCATATCAGGTCTTCTATTTGTTTGTTTCTGCCTTACTTCTATAATCTATACCATTTAATGATTAATTCATTATTCAAAGTCTGATTTTTTTTTTCTCGAGTTCATTCATGTAATGTGTGCATTAAAATAATGATGATTAAAAATTGCTTTCTTTGTTAATTAAAATAGTACTAATGATGAATTTGTCTATATGCATCCTTTTAATATTAATGAAGTGGCGCATTTGGTATTAGGACAAATTAAACAATATTCGCAATTTACCTCCTTGTGTTCATATTGAAGCAATCAAGCCTCTAAACTAATGAATCTGTAAATCACATATTTATTACTATCTTGTTTAGATAGTAAAATTATGCATGTATCATACACATGATGAGCTATTAATTAATTAATAACTTTGCATATACAGGTAGAAGCCCCTAAAGATATTTTAAGGCCTATCAAGGTGGGGCAATCATCGTCTCTAAAAGTTGGGCAGCAATGTTTGGCAATTGGAAATCCATTTGGCTTTGATCACACACTCACAGTTGGGGTTATTAGTGGACTTAACCGAGACATCTCTAGTCAAACTGGGGTAACAATTGGTGGTGGTGTTCAAACTGATGCAGCCATAAATCCTGGGAACAGGTTACACTAGTCTCCTTTCCATTTTTCTTTTACCAAATTTATCCCTTGAGTTTGGTGCAGTTCACTTGGTCAAAAAGTTGTTCTTTTCATGATTGGTATTAAGTGTTACCTGCTTGTTATATCAAATGCTGCATTTATTATTTTTCCTATGACTCTAACAGTGGAGGTCCCCTTCTGGATTCGAAAGGAAGCTTAATTGGGATTAATACTGCAATATTTACTCGGACAGGCAAGTTATGTTACCATCACAATTGGAAGGAATTGGATTATGTTACCAAACATTGATGTTTATCTGAATATGATAGCTGAGGAAATCTTTTCGGTCCACTTGTAAAAAAAGTTCAACCACTTTGCATCTCATTACATTGTTGATCTATTCACTTTCCTATGCATAAGGAAATAACTGTATAAGCCTCAAGTTCTAGTTGCTCTTATTTACTTTTGTATGCTTCACATTTATTCACTTTTTTTTTTTCATGCTATTGCAGGAACATCAGCTGGTGTAGGATTTGCAATCCCATCTTCAACTGTATTGCGAATTGTTCCACAGCTGATTCAATTTGGAAAAGTAAGTGCTTCATGGAACCACACTTACACAGAGATAATCTAAGCAGATCTTTTAGCTTTGCTGTGAAAATTTTTATGTGCAATATATATTTCTTGCTTCTTTATTTAGATTTCATTTCTCTATTTTTCTAAATATAGTATTTGTTTTTAGCAGCAGACTTTTTAAGATCTATATGCCCTATGGCTATATTTGATTACATGATTTGTCAATTTAAGGTTGTTAGAGCTGGTTTAAACGTGGATATTGCGCCGGACATAATTGCGAACCAACTTAATGTTCGAAATGGAGCTCTTCTTCTTCTGGTAAATCCACTAGATTCTTTTCATATGCTGTAATTAAGCTATGGTTCCAAATAATTCCTTAATTCCCTAGAACTTATGTTCCTTAGGTTCCTGCAAATAGTCTTGCTGCCAAAGCTGGGCTAAATCCCACTACAAGGGGCTTTGCTGGAAATATAGTCCTTGGAGACATCATTGTTGCAGTTGACAACAAGCCTGTGAGCCTTCTTTTGTAGAAACTGTTTGTTGACTGTTTCAATCATGCTCATTTAAAAACTAAAATATCAGTATTCTGAAATCAGACCGGACCGGCTTGGAGAAAAACCGGTAAAAGAACCAGTCAGTGTCCATTTTAAATATACCACAGAAGTAGCCTGGAGAAAAAACGGTAAAAAAACCTGGAAAACCAATAAAAAAACTGCTAAAACTGGTAAAAAATCAGTTAATAGCAGGTCAATGAAAAATGCTTAATACAATGTCATTTTGATTTTTTTTCTTAAAATAATAGAAATCAACCTAATATATTTATCATTTTTTTATTCTAGATATAAACTTGTTATTGTTAATGGACATTGTTATGTATTGTTCAAACTTAGACCTAAATATTATGATATATTTGATTTATACTATTATGTGTACTTTGAATGTTAAGAATTTATAAAATTATAATTATTATTTTTTTGTTAGTGTTACAAAATTATGATATTATGATTTTTTAATATTGTTTTATGTATTATTATTAGATAAAAAGAGTTATGCACTGACAGTGTAAAATAGTTTTACACTGTCATTTAATCACAAACCACCATTTATGATAAGTTTGTTAACTTTTATAAAATTAACTTAAAAGTCATGCAAACGGTGATTTGCGATTGGACGACAGTGTAAAACTATTTTACACTGTCAGTGCATCACCATTAAACTCTTATTATTATTATTATTATTATTATTATTATTATTATTATTATTGATACATAGTTAAACCATTAAACCTTAAATCAGTGTCTTAGTTAGTTCAATGACCGGTCTAGTTTTAAAACATTACAAAATATTCATTTTATACTGTCAACTTTTATGTTATCTCTTTCATATGCCTTTTGTGTTTGGTCTATAAAATACAAATACTGCTTCTACACACACCACACTACAATACACTCTACACTACCTGTTTAAGTAGAGAAGGCATGCACTAATTTGATAGCTTTGGTGCACCCTTGCCAGGTCAAGAGCAAAGCAGAGTTGTTGAAAGCATTGGATGACTATAATGTAGGAGATAAGGTAGTGTTGATGATTCAGAGGGGCAGTGAAAAGTTGGAGCTGCCTGTGGTACTTGAGGAACAGAGTTCTTGAAATGTTCTATATGCACTGATGTGTTATAACCCACTAATGTATTATATTGGTAGACATGTATTATTTTGTACAATAAACAAAAAAGAAAAGAAAGAAATTTATTTGTGCAATCAGGGTCTCATGCATGGAATGGAAATATGATATAAATAATTTGCCTGATTTTCAAAATACTTTACTCTTGAATTTGATCTCTTGCATTATAGGTTTCAGAAAGATGTTACATATTGAACTGATTGGAATTCCAGGGAACAAAGCCAATATGCTGTAAATTTATGCTGTACATTTTACAAGTCATTGTTTTTAATCAAAATGATTTATAATATATAACAAGTTAATTAAATATAACGTTCCTGAATTGCTTGGGGCCAAAAGAAAAAATATGATATACCTATTCCAAAGTAAGATTCTAGATAAAATAAACGAGTGCATTTATTTTTAAATCATTTAGTGGGTTAATCACGATGGTGCACTTGTCAAGATTTTAGGTAATGATGTTTGCACAAATTTATATTTACATAATCACCTCTACCTAACATAGAATCCAAAGTCTCTCAAAAATAATATTACCCTGTTTTGGTGAAGCGACAATGCAACATGATATACTTAGAGTCAAGATATGGTTCATTATTCACAATGTATTTCAGGAGCATATGAGTGTTGGCTTTAGTCTACACTTATTGTGATTTGGGCTGATGTAGTGTTTTGGGATGAGGTAGTTTATTACAAGGCTATTACTTCCTGCACCTCCTTTTTTGCTTCCTGCACCCCTAAAAACCCAAAAGAGACAAATATACCCTTTGTCTCTCCCAAGCCCCACCTCCACCCAATACCCCCGCTGACCCAAATGCCACCACTGCAGCCACCGAAAACCACCGCCGCAACCACCCAACATCACGGAAACAACCTCAAAAAGCTGTAATCGGAGAAAAAATTACTTCTGGAAAGGCTTTTCCAGAATCGGAGAAAAAACTACTTTCGAAAAGGCTTTTCAGGAATGAATTTTGTTTTCCGGAAAAGCCTTTCCGAAAAAAATTCATTCCAGAACCTCCTTTCTGAAAAAAAAAATCATTCTGGAACCTTTTCAGGAATGAATTTTGTTTTCTGGAAAAGCCTTTCCGAAAAAAAATTCATTCCAGAACCTCCTTTATGGAAAAAAAAAATACATTCCAAAACCTCCTTTCTGGAAAAAAAAATTCATTCAAGAACCCCCTTTCCAGAAAAATTTTTTTCAGAACCCCCTTTCTGAAAAAAAAATTCATTCCAAAAAGGAGTTTCTGGAAAAAAGGGAGTGTATATAACAAATTGGAGAGTGCAGGAAGTAAAAACAGATTTTATCTATTTGTTGTTTTCCGGAAACTCGGAATGAATTTTTTTTTCCAGAAAGGGAGGTTCCGGAATGAATTTTTTTTTTCTGGAAAGGAGGTTCCAAATGAATTTTTTTTTTCAGAATGGGGGGTTTTGGAATGTATAATTTTTTTTTTCCAGAAAGGGTGTTCTGGAATGATTTTTTTTCCAGAAAGGAGGTTCTGGAATGATTTTTTTTTGGAAAAGGCTTTCTCGGAAAATATAATTCATTCTGGAAAAGCCTTTCCATAAGTGGTTTTTCTTCGATTTTGATGTTGCTTCCGTGATGTTGGGTGGTTGCAACGGTGGTTTTGGGTGGCTACGGTGGTGGCGTTTGGGTCGGCGGGGGTATTGGATGGAGGTGGGTCTTGGGAGGGCAAAGGGTATATTTGTCTTTTTGGGTTTTAAGGGGTTTCAGGAAGCAAAAAGAGGGTGCAGGAAGTAATAGCCTTGTTACAATGATGGGGCCTAAACCATAGTTCGAAGCAATTAAAGGGAATTGTTTAAGGCACCTCAATTTTTTCCTGGGGCACCCCATTGAAAATAAAAAATCCCTTGTAGAGACTATTTTGCCCTTTTCCTCCCTTTATTCCCTGTATGCAGCGCACCCCAATTTTTTTTAGGATTGACGGATTATGCAATCCGTAGTTGTACTATGGCATTCCATAACATAGCATATATTACGGAATAAGTAATCCGTAATATATGTTATGTTACGGAATGCCTATTCCGTAGTACAACTGAATATTATGGATTATACAATCTAAAATGTTTAGGGTATTCCAGAAATGTATTACGGAATACCCATTCCGTAATATAACAATATAAACATTCCGGATTTGATAATCCGTAAGAAATAAAAATTGTATAATTTAATTTTTAATTGTTAGCTAAGGTTTACCCCCCTCCCCCCCACCCCCCCACCCACGGATTAGAGAATCCGTAAACCCCCGCCCCCCTCTCAATCCGTAACCCCCCCCCCCCCCCCCCCACGCCCCCCTCTCAATCCGTAACCCCCCCCCCCCCCCCCCCACGGATTAGACAATCCGTAACCCTCCCGGGCTACGGATTAGACAATCCGTAGCTTTATAATACACCCCCGCGGAAAGGCTTACGGATTAGACAATCCGTAGCTTACAATCAATATTCATTTACGGATTATATACGGATTGTATAATCCGTAATTGTATTAATATTATTACGGATTGTATAATCCGTAATACTTTATACAATTACGGATTATACAATCCGTAATGTATTTTGTATAATTATGGATTGATGAATCCGTAATACTATATACAAGGAAAAAGGGTAAAATAGTCTTAATTAATTTTAATGGGGTGTACCAGGAAAAAACGGGAGGTGCCTTCAATAAATCCCCTACCTTTGCTGTTTGTTCAATAAAAGAAATGTAGAATTTATTTAAACAATAAAATTAAAATCTAATAACACAGGAGCAAGTTAAAGACTAAATTCAACTGTTTGAATTTTCGATTCCCCCATGAAGTTAATCAGTTTCATATATTGCTGCGCAAGGAATAATGGAAACTACATAAGAAAGTGATGTAATAGCATTTTTCAACTAGTTCACATACACTACTTCTTCTTCTTCTTCAAAAAAAAAAAAAAAAAAAAAAACCTAGTTCACATACACAGGAAATTAGAAATAGAGTATGCATAATATATTAATAATGTAAGAGATATTGCGCATTGTTTTTGGATTTGCTAGGCATTTAATTCATTCTTTTCCTCATTTGTGTGTAAATGCAAAGAAAATAAGATACACAGTTGCAATTGACAGAGGTATCAAAATGGAATAACATGACATATGAGCCCTGTTTTACATTTGATATACATTTTTATAAATAAAACAGAATAGAATATAAGATTAAAAAACAGAATATGTTTGATTCTTTTAAAAAGGTGTTATTAAACAGTAAACTAAATAAAGAAGACAAAATATAATCATTTTATTTCATGAGTTTAATGGTGATGCACTGACAGTGTAAAATAGTTTTACACTGTCATCCAATCATAAATCACCGTCTGAATCACTTTTAAGATATTTTTGTAAAAGTCAACAAACTTACCATAAATTGTGGATTGTGATTGGATAACAGTGTAAAATATTTTACGCTGTCAGTGCAGTGCATGACCATTTTTCTCTTATTTCATTCTATCAACGTACCAATTATATCAAGGAAAAATAAAATGTATAAATAAGTCATCATCACTAATTAATCGGCTAAATTTATTGGACAGCAAATCTATCGTTTAAATGAGTCGGTGTAAAATGTGAACATGGAATTCCGAGTTAGGGACAATTATACTACTTTTTTTTTTATTTTATTTTAAATTATACTACTTAAGTTCATGTCTTTACGTAATTGTCCTTATTATAATATACTCTTTAATATATTTGTATGTGAGTTCATTCAGTATATTTTTAGAATTGGATAATCGGAATTCTTGCGCCTATTGTGGAAAAAATGCATTCATGGAATAAAATAGTGTTTAAATTAAAACATTCTTTAACCATGCTAATTAATTCCACGTGAAATTGCTAAATTCAACTACTATATACTACCTCCGTTCCAAATTATATGACGTTTAAGGTTTTGGCACAGGTATTAAGGAATGCAATTAATTTGTTGAATTTCCTAGAAAATATTAGGTAACTTCCTAATATACCCTTTATTTCTCTAATTAATTACTCATAGTACACTACTCCCACTAAGTATTAATTAAGGGTAGTCCTGGAAAAAGACATTTAATGCAGCATTGGTTTTGTAAAACGACATCTATTTTGGAACAAATTTTTTTCTCTAAAACGTCATATAATTTGGAACGGAGGTAGTATATTTATAGAGAAGGTAAAGGCTGCGGTCAATTAGTAACATTTATTAAAGTAATAACTAAACTAATTAAGAACATTTCCAACGCAGGTGCTTATTAAAGTTAAGCAACGTTGCTTAATAAACTTTTTTCATTAAAGCATATGACATGGCAGTCCGTTGCTTAATTGATTCTTATAAAAAAAAAAGAATCATTTTTTCAATAACAAATTTAATATGGATTAAGTTTTAAGTACTCATTCTAGCAATTTTAACATTGAAATAAATTTTTGTGTAAAGTTCTTAAATCTATGTGATCTTGTAGGGCTCACAAATTTATGATAAGCAACTCACCTAAACAATCATGCGCATTATAGATGCTATAACCAAGAGTTTAAATTTGTCAATTAAATGTGTCGGGAAATGAAAAATAAGTGAGAACGTAAAATATATGGTCTACGACTACGTATATCAACCAATTGAAGAAGAAGAAAACAACACTTCATTACAAAAAATTTTGAGACCTACCAATTTCGTGTGAAAGATGGATATTGCGGGTTTGAAACCATGAATATTCTACATTCCAATACATATTATCCTAACATGGATAATTACATACAGTAACTGTTTCCTCTCATTTTATTTAAAAATTAATTTAATGAATTTTCATGATAAAAAATGAATAAAAAAATTAATTTCCAAAATGCCGTCCATATCATTTACTACTATAATAGGTTAACTCTATCCGAATTTGAATTAAATAAGGATGGGCTAACCAATTGAGTTCCTAAGCTTTTATATGATATATACATTAAAATACTGAGTCAGCCTCATCAGTAGGGCCTCAAGTAAACCACATCACCAAGATTCTTCAAATTGATTGATAAAAATCAGTAATATTTCATGCAATTTCAATTGAGATCCAATTTTTTTGGTCTATTGGAATTTTTAAGGTTACTTTTTTTTCTTTTTTCTTTTTTAACAAAAAGTGATACAATGGAAGACACCCTAATATTATCGGGCGTTAGTATGTGCTCGTGTTCTATTATTATATTATAAGGTATATAGACTAAAACTTACAATTTTTCATATAGGAACTAAAACTTAAAATAGAAAATAACTGTATATAACTATTATAAAAACAATATTATAATTAAGAATTAAAAAGACATTTAAGACAATTTTATAATTCACCCCCTCTAGCTAGTATACAAATTTCACAAATAAGCAAGAAATCCATTGGAAATTGGCCAGTTGTTTCCATGTTGTTGCTTCCTCAATCTATTCAGGGAATATTTGTTTATAATTAAAAGACTAAGTTATTTGAATACAAGCGAGATTGGAACTCTGATTGAAACTTGATTTCACACAGTAATTAACGTTAGCTTGTGCACTGACTGATTCACGGCGCTGTCAAAAATTGCTTTACAGCGATTCTTCTTTGTAACGGATAAGGCCTATGGGTTGAATTTACGGCAATAACTTTTTTAATTAAGCAAACAGTGTCAGAATCGGAATATACCATGGTGTAATATAGCTGGTAAATAATTTTGTCACTTAAATATATAATCAGGGATTAAGGTGTCAAAACGGATTGTTCAGCTCGGCAGGTCAAGGTGTGGAAAGAAAGTTGGGTTAAATTGACCTAAATTTCTTACATGATACCCTAAACCTAGTTTTTTATTTATTTTATTTTTTACATAATTTTACTTAAATTTTACAAGAAAAAGAAACATCTATCCAAATAGGTCTAATAGTTTTCGAACTTGCATTTCATGGGTTCACACTAGCCCATTTGGCCTGCCAAAATAGTCCAATTTTGCAACTCTAGTCTCAAGTTTCAATTATTAAGTCTGTGTGTAAAAAAAAAAATCTGTTGAGAGATATGAATATGTTAAATAAATCTCATTTCTTCAAAAAATTAATCCATAATTTTGGACTGAGAGATACCTGGGTTAAAAATAAATTATTTAGAAACTATGCCGCTTGAATATCACTTTCTAATATGAAAAACCTTGAAAGTTCGGTTAAATATACTGGACCAAATATTAACTTCCCTATTGTGTAATGCTAATTTAAAAAAAAATGAAAAGAAAAAAGTTTCACTCAATGCACAATATTAACTTACTGTACAACATTGTTTTGAGTCAAACGAGGTTGCAGGAGTTTGACTAGTTTTCCAACATGGGTTGTAAACCGTAAGACACACGAAACAGACAACAAGGGCATCAAACGAGGCCTAAGTTATGGTAAATTCATCATGTTTGGATTTTGTAGTCTCACCCATTGATATTTTGGAATTTAGTAGAGACTCCTATATTGCTAGCTGCCTAGCCATAATGGACATGGTTAGCAATTTCATGCCATGTGATTTGAGCATGTCATCAACGTGCACAATTCGTTTGGGCATATCACAAATAACATCAACAATAATCTTGCTAAAAGTGAAAACAAAACAAAAGAAAAAAAAAAAGTAGCATTTTCTAGTTAGAGTTGTTCTTAGAGGGTTAATTAGAAATAACAATTGAATTAAGACTCTACGAGTACTTATAAAATTACCCGCAATATCCATCAAATAAGTCTTGGTCTAGGCGTAAGTAATGACTTACAATTTTTTTTTTAGTATAAATGCAAGTGTGACTAATAATCTACTATACTACCTAACTTGTCATACTTATATATAATAAATAAAACTATATAATTAAATACATTTATTATATTTTATGGTTAGAATTTAAAAATCTTTGAACTTTTTTTAATCAAGTTTGATGTTATAATTTTAATTAATATTTTGTTGTCATTAATTTTTATATTTCATTTTAATATTCAAATAATATTTTTTATTAACTTGTAAAAAAAACACATGAAAATATTACATTTAATTAAACCGTGGATATAATAGATTCAAATATTCTTATAAGTCAGTCAAAGTAGCTTATAACCTACTAAAGTGGCTTATCAAATATACTCTCTTGAGTTTAGATATTTTTAGACACACACATATGTGTGTGTATATGAGTATAGGTAAGATTGCTCTAACATCATACTACCGCTCCTAGGTCAACTAGTTGTTTACTCAAATACTCTGTTTCCAAGCAGGTTAAATGGGAATGCCCTCTCAATCAAGAGTGTATAGGCTATTGGATTAATTATTTTTAAGACTAATATTTTTAAAAGTATCTAAACTGATGACAGGTCACTTGTTCATATTTGTCACGGAACATGAGGAATATAAGACGTGAAAGGTTTGGTATATAAAAGGGAATGTTGCAATCCAAGAATTAGCACAAAAATTGTCTTATAAGGGCCCTCAGAAGAATTAGGCAGAGAATTTCTCATAGCGAAAGCAACATTAAGAATATTATATAGTTCATAAAAGAACAATTCAAAATAGAATTAATTTATCTGTAGAAAATGGAAATAATAATTACGTTAGAAGGTTGCCTTGTCATTTTGTGCTTGTCTTTGATTTGTTGAAGATAAAAGGAAATGTTTGTGAGCATCATCAGCAATCAAAATGAAATAATCACACACATTCACAATATAAAAACACCCCCATAATGCTTCTAATTCTGCAGTCTCTTCTGAATCTTATTTTTTTGTTATTCATTCACACAACAAATATATTAGGCCTAGTGGGAAAGTGAGAGAGATCCATTGAAAGGGTTTTTACTTTTTCTTGACTTAGTGACATCTTATCTTCCTTGGCAAGAACCTTAAATAGCTTAGAAACACAACCTCTTATCAACACCAAAGTCATCGTGATTTTCGTCCAAATTCACAACACACTTTCTCATTAGAGCAAATCCTAAAAGGGCGGCAGAAGCTTTGGGAACAGAATCCTTATTGGGAGGCACATAACATGGCCTTGAACTAAGCAAATTTGCACACAGTGAGTTAGCACTACTTGAGAGTTGAGACTTCTTCTGTGCTTTTAACTTCTACTTTGTCACTATTCATAATTGAGAACAGCACATTAATAATGGGTTTTGTTTTGTTTTCTTTTCCAAAATTTGCAAACTACAACATGCTTGATGCTTGTGTTTCCATGTATGAAAATTTGATAACCATGAGTATTATATAATGATATCTTATATTAAATTGTCACTTTCTAGGCTGAAGCTTCTTATAGATATACTAGAACAACAGAACAAGTGTTGACATCTTGAGAAGCTTCTCTATATATTTGCATTTCTTGGACAAGAAAATCATATGGAGAGAGAGAACATGGAGGAGAGGAATGAGATGGAAAGGATTGATGATGTGATGCCAGGGTTTCGTTTTCACCCCACTGATGAAGAGCTTGTTGATTTTTATCTCAAGAGAAAAATTCAGCAGAAGTCTCTTCCTATTGAACTCATTAAGCAAGTGGATATTTACAAATTTGATCCATGGGACCTTCCAAGTAAGAACTCTCATGACTCACACACACACACACTGTTTTCTGCCTTTCTCTTCTTTTGCTGTTTTGCTTTATGCCATATAGACAAATCCTACATACAGGGTCAGACTAATTTGCAACCAAGTTTTCCCCTTTCATTTTAGTTATTACATTTTTTTTTTAAAAAAAAAATTGGATAGTTTTGATCCTCCTATTTCTGAAATGTGGTAAATTTTGTTCCTAGTCAAGTCAATAATAAAGTTTACAATCAGAGACAAAATTCACCGCATTTCAAAAATTCAAGGACCAAAACCACTTTTTAAAAATGTAGGGATTAATATTAATTTTGACTAAAGTTTAAGAGATCAAAAACACATTTCACCTTTTTCTTTTGAATAAATTACACGGATCCCTCCTGAGATTTGCCTTATTACACCTGATACCCCTCCATTTTTGAACTCTACAAAAACTCCCTTACTTTTTGAGCTTTTGTTACATTGATCCCCCTCGACCCCCCTACTTAGGCATAAAAAACCTTTCACCGACCCCCCTTAGGGGGTTCAAAGTAATGTAAAAAAATATAGAGGTATCAGGTGTAATAAGAGCAAATCTCAAGGTGTCTGTGTAATTTATTCTTTTCTTTTTTTAGAGTGAGTATCAAAAGTTCAATTGTTTAAAACTTCAGATCACAACTCTTTTCTAATTTTAGCTTGGTTTCATTTTTGTTTTTATGCACATGAAGAGCTGGCAGGTACTGGGGAGAAAGAGTGGTATTTCTACTGTCCAAGGGACAGAAAATACAGGAACAGTGCACGTCCAAATAGAGTCACTAGAGCTGGGTTTTGGAAGGCCACTGGAACTGATAGGCCTATATATTCCTCTGAAGGAAAGTGCATTGGTCTGAAGAAGTCTCTTGTGTTCTACAGAGGAAGAGCTGCCAAAGGAATGAAAACTGATTGGATGATGCATGAGTTTAGGCTTCCTTGCATTTCAGACTCATCCCCTCCCAAAAAACTCTCAGACAAAAGCCTCCCTCCAAGTGTATGTATTGCACCAATTCCTTATACATATATACATACAAACAAACATACATATGTGACATTTCAAGTGATAACATGATAGGTTAGAGGGACTAATCTTGACCATTCATATTACATGCATGATCAAAATTGGATTTAAGTGAAACCAATCTTTACTATCCAGGTAAGAATGAACGATTAAATTAGCTCTTTTCACCTTTCACACTCTTACCTAATTGTGCATATAGGTGTGAGTGTGAGAACATGAGAAGAGTTAATTTTGACTTTTTAATATTACCTACATCATCAATATTAATTTTAAATAAAACCAAATTTGACCACTCATGTATAATTGTATGGTCAACATTAGTTCCTTACAACGCATGTTCACACTTGATAAACTATGTAGAGAAGGGCTAGCGACATGTTCTCTAACACACTCTTTATTATTGGTTTTATTATTGGTTAAAATTTATTGAAAACTACAACATCATTGGAGACTCATTAAATGGGAAGGGAGGCCTATAAAAATTTGTCATTTCCATTAAATTTCAACTAATAGTAGAGAGTATGATAAAAAGAATGTGTTAGAGAGTGTTTTGCTATTATTTCTCATACTATATAAATAGACACATAAACCGATAAATAGGTAAATAGATAGATAGATAAGCAGATAGTATTCCAATTCTGCTTATTCATGTAGTGAAACAAAGTGCTTTGTGTGTATTTTCAGGATTCATGGGCAATCTGTAGGATATTCAAGAAAACCAACTCCCTCTCCATGGCACAGAAAGCCTTATCTCACCCTTGGATCTCTCAGTTACCTGGAAGCATGGTATCTGACATGTTCACACAGGGTGCAAACTGCCATAACCTAGGATCACCAGCCATTCAATTTTGTGGTGACAAGCAGGAGTTACACCAAGTCTCCAATGATACCATCAACACCAACTTCTCAGCTTCAGATATTCCCACTTACAAACCCATCAACAGCAGCACAGTTTCCAAAATTCCAGTTTCAGATGGAAACCTTGCTGACAACTTCATATTCTACTCAGAACCCACCAAGAGCACACTTGATGCCAGTTCCATGCTTTCTCCCAACCCTGACTATATAGTATTTGAAGAGCCAAACCAACAGTATAGTGGCTTCTCAATCAATGTACCTCATGACATGCAACAAAACATGAGCACAGAAACAGGAACAAAAGAACAAGATTGGGAAACAATTGGGAGAACCACTGGATTTCCCTTCAGTTTGAGTCCTCCAGATGATGCTTGGAAGGCTTCTTCTGTGGCATGGGACTCACCTCCTTGCCCCAGTGATATGTCCACTACCTATTCCACCAACAAATGCTACACTTGATTAATTAACCAAATTAGGGGCATTCAGGGTATGATAAGGTTTACCAGTTTTACAATTTTAGTATATTTACCACTAAAATCAATACCATTAGGTACTGATTTTACTCGTAAATGTACAAGTGTTATCACTTTTTCCTTGTTCATATTTATATGTACCTGAATGTATCTACCACCTAGAAACAGAAAAGAGCCACAAATTTTATGTATCTTGTGCTGGAAAATAGATCTTCTCATGTTAGTTTTTCATGTGACAGGGTCATGTGAGGAAAAAAACTAGACACAAAGATTTCAATGTCTTGTGAAAATTTGTGGGATCATAGTCTCTGTGTCTATCTTTTTTATTCACGTGATTTTGTCATTTGAAAAACTCTCTTGGAATGATTCATTTTTGGAGGGGGGAGACACTTTGTAGTTTCGAGGAGGTTTGCTTAGTTATTTGCTTATATGTTTCTTGTATTTCATACATTCACCTAGTTGTACATATAGTTTTATATCTCCACATATAGTTTTAATTTTGTTTTAATCTTTTGGTTTAATGGTTTATTTATCTGTATCCTTGTTCAAATATTAGTATCTAACATATACTAGTAAATCTAGGATATACAATTATATATAAATAGTCAATATTTAATATCATGTGATCACTTAAAAAAGTGACTTAATTTTTTAATCTTGACAGTTTGTGATAATATCTAATGATTAATATGTATTTTTCTCACTTTCACCAAAAAAAAGTCCTTCACTCCCTTATATACTGTTCCATTAATCAAGTATCTAACATTTGTTGGTAGAAAGATTGATAAATAATAATAAAAAAAATTATCTACAAATTGGAAAAAAGGTTCTTGGTATCTTCTTCGTTATTTGGAGTATAGCTGAAAAGGCTAAAAGTTAAAACAAAGCACAATTAGATTTCTGTTTAGAGAATATAGACTTTTATTTTGGCTTATACAAAGACACTTGATGATAAAAAAAATAAAAAAAAATAAAATTTAGTTTTCGTTGTTTTGGATAAGGAATACTATTGGCACATGAATTCACATCATGAGAGGATAGTAGAGGAATGTGGCGTGCAAGAATGAATTTGAGAAGTCAAATGGGACATTTTTTGTTCACCTTCACCCGAGGGTGCCAATTCACGTAACTTGGCCATAATAATGATGAAATTCAGAGATGATATTGTGCATGAGATGAGGGGACGTGAAAAAAAAAGTTAAAAACAGTGTTTGATCATTCGAAGAGGCACGGATGAAGCAGATATAACACCTATAGAAACTATATAATATACTAAATATATGGATAATTAGATATACACACGCTAAACTCTATGAGATATAATATTCTTGTTAAGCAGAGAAGCCAATTTTCTGGCCACCGCGTACAGAGATAATACAAGTTACAAGTTTTTTTACTTCTAACAAATTAGTCAGGATGATCGAGTAGTTGCTTGTATGGATTAACTTATTTTGTGATTCTTAGCAAAAATATGTTAGAAAATATGTTGTTAGCATTCTTCAAAATAAAATAAATTTTTTTATAAGATATATTATTAATTTACTCTTATTATGTTTTCTAATGCTTTTTATTATAATTTTCAATAAATACTTTCTATTTGTATTCTTAGCCTGCTATACGTGAGCCTTAATTATTTATGTTCTCCCACATTTAAAGTGTGGACACTCAATTATATTCACCTTTTTTTTTTTTTTTTTAATTTCTTTAATGTTCAAAATCAGATTTAATTGGGCTAGTTTGGACCCAAGAGCCTCTTATTCTTTGGCTTTTGTTAAACATACCTCCCACTTTTAATCCTATACCTCCCTTTCATTTATTTTGTAATTATTTTTCCAACTATACCCTTCTTCATCTTTGGATATTAGTGCACCTCCGTTTGTGTTTCCAGAAACAAGCAACACAATTAGCACACTCTCTATCTACCAGTGAATTCAAACACGAACCCTCACTTACTTGCTGCCACGCCAATGTCGCTTTTCATTTTTTGTTTCTTCAATTTCGTAACTGCCGCCACGAAACGTTAATCTTAGGCAACCTCAAGCTTCTCGGCGGTGCTCACTTGAGCAACGACACCGTGAGTCTCATGCGTGACCTTGCTATTCCTGCTTCCTGTACCCTATTACATTCCGGAAAGTTCAATCCAGAATGTTATTCTAATTTTGTATCAAACTGGACCACATCAGCCCATTCTTTAAAAGTAAAACAAAAAAAGAAAAAGAAAATATAAAACAACAATGAAAACCAGCCAAGTTCCGCAAACGAAATTAGTTTCTGAAACACCCATAATCTCTTATCCATGAAAAAAAAAAACCACACACATACAAAAAGAATACAATCAGAAAAGCAAAAATTTTACAAAATATGTTCAAGTTTATATTTAGACTTGATTATTGAAATTGAGTCTTATAATGTCCGGCTACTAACAAGGGTCCCACTAATCACAACGTTGTTTTCATTTCTATATTTTACAAATTACAAGTAATCTTTATATATATATATATATATATATATATATATATATATATAATTATTTTTAATTATCTATTTCTCGTCTCTCTAAATAACAACTCCCTTGCGTTAAAATTTGACGACCAAAAGTACCTCAAATTTTGCCAACTCTTTTCCAAGCTAAAATTAGGTAAGTTTATTTCAATTAGTAATTTTAGTTCTGTTCATGAAAGTATATATTTCCGATGGCAGAAATTATGTAAACACTAGGCAAAATTAGCCAATTTTAAAGTAAATAAAGCTCATAAACTCAAGGATTTGGCTTAAAAAGCTGCTTATACATTAAACTCTACACACCCATGGACCATGGGGTCACATTATATTAGACTTTCTCCAAACTTGAAGATGATTTATTTATTTATTTATACAAGAATCATACTTCATTCTGACTCTAATTACTCCTAATCTATGCTTAAATAAAATTCCCAAGCCTGTCCTTGCTTGGACAGTTAAAATGGAGGTGGTAAAGATTAATATCAATAAGTTCTTAGTTGTAAGAAAAAAAAAAAAAATTCTTCACTATATCCACAATGGCCTTGTAAATGTGGAGCAACATATGTACAAAAAACAAAACTATCAAATGACTATTAACAAGGAAAAAGTAAGAAAGATGGTTCTATGTGTATCCTTCTGTTTACAAAATTGATGTTATTTAGTTTATTATGACACCATGCTAGTTGATCCCTCGTTATTCTTGACATGTTCAACACTCTCCAAACCAATTTCATGTCCACCTGAGGAAAAAAGTAAAGCAAATGATCTCTACCATCTTCCTCATGCTTTTGGAACTTCTTCAGTATGCTACTTCTGCTCTTCAAAAATTCAGTAAGTCTCTTTTCCTTCTGTATGTCCAAATAATGAAAAATTATTTAACAAAGGAAGAAACATTATTAAACCCGTTTCACTAAGCAAAGAAGATTTTGTTTTAGAAGCCTCAATTACCTTTTGAAGTTCTGCTTGAATCTCCTTAAGAAATTCTGAATCTGCAGGGTCTTGGAGCTTTACTTGAGTTTCTCTAGGACCTTTATGGGTCAAGCAAGATGCATCTTTATCAGCTCTAATGAAATGCCAAACTGTGCTGATTGATTCTTCCAAAATCTCTACGAGCATGTCACTTGTGATTTCATCATTATCTACATATCTTGTTTTGAATTTCTCTCCTTCCTTGGTGTTGTCCTCTGCAGCCAATTGAGGTTCTATAGTCATAAGATACTGTTTGTCTTGTAAATGGATTTTTATATGGTCCTCCACATAGCTCAAAGCAAGGTTTTAAAAAGACTAAAATAAACTTTTGGTCGCTCATCTTATTTTTTAGTTTGTTCTTTTAAGTTTAAAAGGTTTCAATTTAGTTTTTTAAAGTATTTTTGTTAGACTAAGATAGCTCTTTCATCAATTTAACACACTAACTTGGTCAATTTGGTAACATGTGACAAACTGAGAGATGCCATGTCAGATGAACATTTGCCATGTCAGTCAAAATTAACACCTTTAGTATAAAAAACTAAAAAACTATGGAAGGACTAATTTAGTTTAACATAGATATGTTATGGAATCAAAACAAAAAATTTTAAACTTAAAGGACTAAACTAAACTAAAATAAATAAATAAAATGAGGGAAAAAAATGTATTTTATCCTTTTAAAAAAGATCCGTGACCACAACATCAAAGTTTTTTTTTTTAGAGTTTTCGCAATATCAAGAATTAAAACAGCTGCCATAATTTAAAACCTTGGCTCAAAGGGACACTATGAAAGTGAGACTAATCAAAGTAACCTCAAAATTGCATTTAAAAATAGATATGACCAAATTTACAGTATATTGAAAGTTCTCACTCACCTCTTATAACTGGAACTTGAAGAAGATTTTGCATAGCACAACGATTCCTGGCATAGTATTCAACTCGTGGACCTTGGAAACGTTCATTCTCTATGAATCTTAGCAGAAGCACCTGAAATTGTTGGAACTCCTCAGCTACTTCATTGTAACTTTGCAATCTGTATTGATCAGATTGCCATAACTGCAAGGCCTTCTCATACTCCCACTGAAGGAATTCCCAAGAAAGGCACAACTGTCCCACATAAGCCATTTCCAAGTCACTGTAGAATTCTCTCATGAACTTCTTCAATGGGTCAGATTCAGATTTTTTGCGTCTCATGAACTTCTTCAATGTGAAAGAGTTCTCATGACTTGAAAATGATTGCATAAGGTCCTTGGTCTTCAGGGCACCTATAATATGCCTTGACACTTAGAAAATGATATTGTGATTGGATTCTTAGCATAATGCAATGGTCAATTAGACTCTAAATCATAAATTTATATAAGAACATGTTTTCTGACTTGTCTGCATAGTAGAAGTAGTTTATAGAAGATACTATTTTTTAATTAAGTATATGATAATATTTAACTAAAAATGCTATTTTTTAAAAGCATTAATTCTGTTTTAAGTAAATATTAATTTGCTTGTTTTAATACTCTTATGGGAGTGCTCAAATAAGAGTATTTACATAAATATTTGTTGTCCTTGAGGAACACTGCAGACAACTTAAGTCATGAATGATGGAAATTTTACCATAGATGATATAAAAATGAATGCCTCTATATATGAATATTGAATATTTTATGGTGTTTGGAAAATGAAAAGAAACAACTGTGTCATAATGAACTCTACTACAAGGTGTTTGGAAAATTCATGCATTCTCAGCGTCCAACTAATCAAATTTAGTGGATCCTCACTTTCAATGATAATTGTAAGTTGAATGAAATTGATCATCAATTAACCACAAACTCCTTTAATAAATGAAGGAAAGGAAAAAGAAAAGTAAAGAAGCATCGAGTGAAAACAGCTGAAAAGGTTAGAACTACTGACCTATGGCAAACAGCTTTTGGTAATTTAAGATATCAAATTTTCGCATTCTTTCTGTGTAGCTCTTGTAGAATTTTGTAAGATCATTTATGGTACTGCCATGCTTGAATTTTTCATCAATTTCCCATGGCTTCAAGTCTTCCATTATCCTTTGTGTCTCAAAGGTGGTAGGCAGACCAGTGGCTCTGACCTTGTTCAGCTCCATCTTGAGCTGTTCTATCAAATCTTGATGTTCCCATTGCGCATCAAACCGGTATGAATCCTCAAGATCTGAACCTGTTGAACTATGCAAGTTCATGCCATGCCTATCTTGAAAACAATGCCCTTTCAACTTTATGTTGTCAATATCTGAATCTTCCATTCTAGTCTCTTCTTCCAATTTTCTTATCCCAACCATCGTATCTCTATCTTCAGCATCAAAACTCTCTGATCTTTTCTCACCCTCAAAGTCCAAATCTTCTTTTGTTAACACTACATTTTCTTCATCATGGTTTCCCAAAGTGTCAACATTAATAGTGGTTCCAAAATCTGTGTCTGACAAAAATTCATCTCCTATAGAACTGATCATAGAATCTAACTCCGAGCTTTCAAAAATGAAATCATCTTCAGAAAGGAAATTGTCAGCAGCTGAAACTTCTTCAACAAACACATTGTTATTCAGATTCTCCACTTGATGTTCATCAAGTTGTTGTTGTTGTTCTATAGAAGGCACAGTCTTGAGCCTCACTGCTGCATCAACACAACTTTCACAGCTTTCTGGTTCAAAGTTTCTCTCAGATTCATCAACAGAATCATTTTCCAAAGGAAAATATTCTGAACAAACACATGGTTCATCCAAGAAGCTGCTGAAACTGTTACCTGAGATTAACTCATACTTGTTGGTGCTTCCAGAAGCCTTATCATTATTAGTGTTAATAAAATCAGAAGTTTCACTACAGTTCCAAGTTTGATATTGGAATTTGAAAACCAACCTCATTGTCTCCTCTTCTTCAAGGCCAAGATTTCCAGCATAGTTAGTAATACTAATTGTTTCAGAACAATTTTCATTGGACGTTGCTTCTGGTTCAGAACCATTTGAATCATTTTGATGACTACACTCTTGTTTAAATTGAATAGCATCAGTATCTTCCTCAAATCTTTCACTTTCCGACTCTGCATCTTTAGAATATTTAGAACAATCTTCTTCAGCCTCAGTTTTTGTCTCAGAATTGTTAGAGTCAGCATGATAGTTCTCATGGCAAAGATTTGAAGAACAAGCTGAATTGATTCCTTCATGACTGAAGTATCTGAAGTAAACAGAAAAAAAAAGTGACACATATGACATAAGTGACTAATAGCTTAATCGGTGATGAAAAGTTCAATTTCAATACCTCATGAAGATTCTAGTGAAAACCCAGAACAGAGTTTCCACAAGCTGTGAGAGGAAAATCCAAACATACCAAGAGAAAAGATCCATCCTTTGGTCCAAAAACTATTTATATAAGACCTTATATCATAGAGAAAGAAGTGGGTTTTTCATGGGAATCTCATTTATGCAGTAGTTCTAACAAACAAACCAGGAATCAGTTCATTCCTATTAAAGCAAAACAGAGGAGTCAAAACAGAGGAGGTCATGCAAACTATTGATTTTGTACCTTGAATTTTTAATAACCTTGTAACTATAAAGACTATGATATATTCATAAAAAATCAAGATTTTATAATGGAGGAAAAAATGAGATTTAAACCATATTTGAAGCAAGAATTAAGGGAAGAAAAGAACATGTCAGCTACTTGATTTTTTGAGTCTATCTTGGGTTCCTTTAGAGCCATGGGATTCCTTCCAACGAGTTGAAAGGGTTCTATCGACCATTATTCTTTTTTATATGCTCCATTTATACAAGACACACAAAAAGGGGAATTGTGTTGAATTGAAAGTTTTGTCAATTTTTGTTTTGTTCTTGCCCCCAATTTTCTACAGATAGAAACAAAATGTTGCAGGTTTCATGCATTTGTAAGGAATGGAAAATTCATACTTTGTGACAGTGAAAACTCAACCATGCACCGATTGAGAAAGGACTAAATAAATGGCATGAATTGGAGTCATGCCATGCTACTTGCACTGTGTTTATCTTGTGACAAACATATATAGCGCGCACACATGTATCTAAATTTAGTTTGTATGTATTCTTGATTAAAAAAATTTTACACCATTATTCAATGATGTGTTATAATTTGTCTAAGAGTTCAATTTATATATATTGTTCGTGCAAAAAAAATTATACAGTCAACTAATATGAAATTATTGTAAATCATTGTTGATATAAGATTTTTAATGTATTTATTATAAAAGTCAAAAATTTTATTTACTTATTATATATGATAATTTGTGATTAAATGATAATATAAAAACTCTTTACACTAACATATACTATTGACTTTGTTTAATTTATTTACTCATGTATTGTTAAATTCATTAAATAATGTGAAAATATATCTTAATATGATTTTTTTTTATAATCGTACTACATTAAAATTAAACTCATTTTTAATATATAGGTGAACATATGACTCTTTTTTTTTTGTCCCAGGTCAGATATCACAAGTGTCCCTTAATCCACTGGCTTAGATAATAATACTGCTCGCGGTACGTGGCTGCCGTTGGTCCAAAGAAATTTTGCATACAGAGATAATCGAAAATGGTTTCTTTCACTAAATAATCGTTCTCCCACATCTAAACACAACAAAATCTTAAACCATCGTGCCAACTCTATGGGTTGGTGAACATACGACTCTAACTCTTTCATTGGGTTTTGTCAATATTATTACTTGATCGAAATATTATTCTACTTGTGTTTCGTGTATGAGATAGTGACCATATGCATTGACCAGTGTGGATTGACCTGGCCGAAGAGCACTCTTTATTCTCTCCGAGTGGGTGTGGAATTTATGCGTTAGGTTTTACCTTAGGCCTGCATACCACAACCATGGGAAGCTTCCAAAAAGAAGACAAAAGTTTAATTAAAGTTAAAAGGGGATTGTGAGATTTACTTTTCGGTGTTTGTTTCATTTTATTTAAGCTAATGAAAATAACACAAAATGGGTGGGGTATTCTAAATTTCAGATCTAGCTGAGGTGGAGCTAGATCATTTAATTAGGGTAGCCAAAAAAAATTGATTACCATTGTTTAGGATCTAAACTTAAGAAATTTTTGTTTTTAAAAAAATTTTACATTCAAAATTCATTGATGCTTTAGGGGTGTGAAGGCTGCTACTGGTTTAAATTATTGGTAATACTTGTATCCTTTTTTATGCTTAACAAGTGATTAAGCATTGATATTTCTTGATAGAATAATAATATAGTTAGGATATTGTATATGATTACTGTGCTTGCTTGTGTGCCCTAGAAAAACTTCACACAAGTTCATGATTAGCCATTGTTTGTCACTCCGGATAAAGTTCTCACTAGAAATGATACTAAGATTTTAATTTGAAGCTTTTTAAAAAGTTTGAAGCGCGTATATGGGGAACTATAGTTCAGATAATTTTGATGTTGGGAAAAGATTCAGTTATGATTAATAAAATTATTCCAATCACTTAGAGTAACTTTAATGATGAGTTCTTTTTTCAACTTTTTTATACAAGTTCTTTTTTTTTTCCTTCTCTTTTTCCACCTTTTCGGCCTTTCCCGTTAACACAACAATATCTTCCAAAGATATATTATTAGAGTACATAAACTTGACAAATTAATTATTTTGTGGCAAAAAGTGGTTTCTGGAGTAATGATATATATTTTTTATTCATTGAAAAGATACAAAGCAAACTCAACCTAAAACATTCTTAAAAAGGAGGGTGTTTAAGTGAGAAGGAACCTCCCATACTAACAAAGGTTGGGATTGAAGCACTCCATGATTAGCTAAATGGTGAGCTACCTTATTAGATTCCCTATTAATACAAGATAAAGACACAATCCCAGTTTATGAGCTCCAAGATCATACAAACAAGCGCTGCATACAGTATACATACCCAAATAATATTTTCCAATTTTCTCTATTTTTTTTATCATATTATATTATCTATCATATATATTTATATTTTTCTCTTTTCTCTTTCTCTCATTTTCTCTGTATATAAATTGATACATGAGAGTTCAGGGATATTTTTGTATTTTTTAACATTCTTCTAACACGTTTTTTATTAATTAAAAATTATAAAATCACAAGAGACATTAAAAAACACATAAAATTCCAAGCCATCCGATTGTATCAATCAAAAAATATATATAGCTCTAGTTGTCTGATGACAGCTTGATTTATCAGCAGCACCAAATCCATTTTCATTATTCTAAAGGGAGGAGAGGTCGTGAATTCGAATCCCTCCAGCTAATAAAAATTAAAAATTAATCACTAATATTTGTTGATAAAAAAAAATGAAGTGGATAGAGTGCAATTAGAGAGAGAGAGAGAGTAGAATCTACCGTCTATTCTGTTTTTTCAGACTTCACAAAGTTAATGAAATATAAATGAAAAATATTGAGCCAGGGATCATGACTATAGAACCAACTTCATCAAATTTGAATACAGAAAATCCAAATTCATCATAGTAACACTCATATTATAATTATTAAATAAATAATTAAGCACTAATATATTATGTTGGTATCAGTGGAATTGATTTTGGATTATTTAAGTAAAGTCGTAAATTCAAACTTTGTAAATAGAAAAGAATATAAATGAGGGAGGAGACCCATTAAAAATAATCAGTAATTTTTTTTTGATAGAAATTAATTATTAATAAAAATATAGATACTATAGTAATAATTAACCACTTTGGTGAGTATCATAATGATGCTCTAAAAGTTAATTTTCTTCCTTATAAATATACCTGCACTCAATTTCATGTTTTTTCTTTTTTTTTTTTTTTTTTTTTTTTTCAACAGGTGCCATGCGTGCATGGGTGTGGCCGTATGCCACAAAAATAGTACGGGCAAATCAATGATCATTTTGGAAACGTTTATTTCACGGATAATTTTTTTAATTTTGAGAATATTTTTTTTTGAGATTATAACATGGAAATGTTATTTTTGGGTATAATTAAAAAATACGTTTGGTTAACTATTAAAATAGGTTGAAAATATTTTTTATATTTCCAGGCATAATTAAAACATATGTTTGGTTTAGTTATTTTTTTTTTTAGGAATATATATTATAATTACTAAAATATCCTTATTGTGTTAAAGATGATTTTTTTTAACAAAGTGATACATCACCCATTTCCACAGAGGAGTTACATTCAGATGGCTAATATATAATTAATCTGCCGAAACTACAACTCTACAAATCCATAACATGTAATCAAAAAGCCTATATAGTAAAGTAATCCCTTCATTTGCATGTAACAATAATTTCCTATATTGCCTACCCCAATCAATATATCTATCATAAATTTAAATTTGTTGTCAACCTCCCTAAGAACGAAGAAATAATAGCATTGAGAGGGTATTGGGGTAATGGGTACAATGAGGGTATATTTGGATTTTTACTCATAAAGACGGTTATTATGTCATGGGAATAAATTTTTCCTACCCCCTTCGCTGGGTTTAAATATTGGTTGAGGGTGAGATTATAGTTTATCCAGAAATAAAATATGTCTGAGATTAAATATTTTATTATTTCGTAACAAATGTAGGATAATTTTTTCCCCTCCTATATTCCCAGGATTAAAAAATTATCCGTAAAACAAATGCCTTTCGTGATTTACTTTAAAGGACTATTCTTGAGTGTAAAGATAGTACCATTATCTTAAATCATGTCCAAGGAAAAAAATGAACTTACAAAAAGAGTCACATGATGATTTGGTGGGATTACATAGTGCTGCCAAGCAGTAAAAGTCGGCTGATAATGATAATGATTGGGATAATTGGCTGGGTTCTTGCAAATTTTGTTGTCAATAATATTGGTGACAGCTCCAGTAAAAAAAAATATTGGTGACAGCTTATTATTCATATCTTCAGTTTAATAACATTATGAGTGGGTTTATCATCTCATTGAAGTTTTAACAACTTCATTAATTATATTAAGGAAATATTTATTTTATGTTTTTTTGACAGCAAATATTTATTTTATCTTAAGAACTAATTCGTATATTATGTATACACTTTCATATACAATATGTAAGTAACCCAAAGGGTTGGCGAAGTGATGTAAGAACCTGCTGCATTCACATGAGGGGAAACGATCTATTTAGCGTGATAACCCGTGTTCGATCCCTCCGTGTACAAAATTCTCTGGGACCAGCAGCAGCCACGCATCGCGAGCAGAATTAGTCTTTGATCCAGTGGGTTGGGAAACACCTGTGATCTCTGACCAAAGACAAAAAAATATACAATATGTAAGTAAGATTAATTTAGTCACATTTTAATTACATTTAATGATTTAGAATGGATACTATCAAAATTAATATTATTAAAAATGGACACTAATTAAGTTGGTGTACTTTATTTCAGAGCATGGATATTATTTAGATGAATTATGTTTTTGTCCCTGAATATATTTCAAAATTTGATTTAGTTTCTAAAAATTAGTATATTTTTAGTTTTTACATTTTTTTATGCATTTTAGTTTTTACATTTACTAAACATAATGTGGTTTTGGTCTCTTATGAAAGACTAAAATATATATTTCTATTAAAATGCAAGTACTAAAATCATATCAAAATTTTATAGAAATTAAAATCAAATTTTAAGATATTTTAAAGGACTAAAAAATATTTTACAAATATTATTTTTAATGAATCTTTATGCTTTTTATTGCAAAAAAGCTTAATAATTGCACAGGTCAATAGAAAATGGGCCGTAAATTCAGTGACAACTAGAGGCTTGAACCTACCCGTGAGGGGTTGCAACTTGAACTTAGCACATAACTTTTCTACTTTTTTTTAACAATTATAATAATTTTTCTTATATGAATTTACGGTATAATATTTTTCAAATAATTAGAGGGTTAATGTAATATATAAAGGTTGTTAGTATAATATTTTTTAAATAATTAAGAGAGTTAATATCGAAATAAAAAACAAGAGGTATTAAGAAAATTTTAATTGATAAAATTTTAAGAGTTGTAAGTATAATATACTCTAAATTCAACTAGGATTTAGAGGCTCTGCTCGGAAATTTTTATTCTCAACCATACATATAATTCGAAACATTTGTTTTGTTTATAGGTTTCTATATGTGAGAATGGTTTTATAGGTTTTTTCTTTTTATATAATTTGCTATCTTTGACGCGTTGTGTAGAATACAAGTTAAGTTCCGTCCAACATAATTTCATGTCTATTAAATTATTGTAATCTATTAGGTTTCACATTTATTTTTTAATTAATAATAAAGTCAATCTTTATCGAAGGAACTAGCATTATGCTTCTAACAATTTCAAACCTTAGTTCAAGTTTAACAAATATTTACCAAAAACTTTCATAAACCTATATAAATAAACTTAACGAATATTCATTATGAGAGAAGCTAATCTTCTTAATTTGTTGTTGAGCATTTTTATAGTCAGAATAAGGAGAAGTCCATTAAAAACATGGTAAAAGTCAAGTTATAATAATTCTAAGTACAAAGCTATAAAAAATGGTAGTTAAGAACCTAATTATCAAGATTAAATTACCATATTTTACTTTGAACTAGAACTTGTTTATAAGCCTTCTAGGGTAGGAGAGAAGATGTCTTTTGCTCTCTCCGTTCGCTCAGTTCTTCATCCACCGGAGGAGGTGATTTTGGGTCATTTTTTGCCTAGAATCACTCCTCTACAACGTTTTTTTCTCTTCTTTCACCTAAATAAGTGGTTTTTCCACATAGATTTGGTTTTTCTTTTATGTTTTTTCAGATTTTCGTTGTCTATGTACGGCGGTGTTGGTTCCCGTCTTGGTGTGGCGTTGTGTGGTTTCTCGTCTCGGCGTGGTATTGTTTGCTTTCTAGTCTTTGTGCGGTGTTTGTACGGTTCAGATTGGTAGATCTGCTTCGATCATTTACAGATTCAGTCAAGATTTGGGCGTCAACGCTATAGATCCGGAAGCATGGATATTCCGGTCACTTTGATTTTGTCACACTTGTAGGCATTTTGCCGTGTGTATGCTATAAACCTGGATGATCTGTGTTTGTTCACAGATTCATCCTTTTCAGTTTTTAGCGAGATTGAATTTGTATTGTTCTTGATGTATGCTACTTATTTGAATGAATGAATACATTTTTTAGTAAAAAAAAAAAAAGAAATTGTTTATAAGAAATGACGATATTTACTACGTATACCTTGAAAGTAGTATATTTGTCATCACCTCAATAATCAAAATATGTCTCATTCAAGTTCCAATTTGATCAAATTATTATTATTATTATTATTATTATTATTATTATTATATATAAAACCAAATCAACCGGCCAAGATAATAAGAAAAATATATACGAAGCTAGCTCAAGTTGAAACCTTGCTCCATGACTGGCCAGGCTTCACATAAATGTTCCAATAGAAAAAACATCACGGGTCACTTCAAAGCCTATTATATAACTAGCTCACAACGATAATTTGACAAAGTTTGAGCTTTCATATTCATTCATGATAATAAATGGGTTCAATGAAGAGATATACTTCAGAGAATAAAATATATTAATAATCGTTGATTAAAATATTAATTTATTAAAAATCATGATAAAATCAAGTACATATATACTAAAATATAAAATTAATCATACTTTTAACTAATAACTTTTTTAATTAATAGTTATTATATTAATAGGAGTTGAGTCTAACATAAGATGCTAGTCTTCAGGGACGGAACCAGAAAATATTGTTTGGGGGGCAAAAATATTTTAAAGTATTTACAAAATATTTGCACTAACCTTCTAAAAAGGTTGTTATAATTTATAAATATTAAATATAATAATAGTAATACACTTATACGTTAATTCGAACATAAAAAATAAGTATAGTAACTTCCAGACAACATAATTTCAATTTCCACATGTTAGAGACAACCAGACCAAGTAGCTTGGGTGGAGGGGAATATTAAGAAAGTTTTATTCTCTAGGGGGCGATAGCGCCTGTGCTGTTATACGTAGTTCCGTCACTGCGTGTTGACATTTAGTACCTAAATGTGTTTCGAACAAGATTGTCTTAAAAAAAAAATACATATACTAAAAAAATTAATAACTATCATTGTATTTTTTTTTTTACTAAAGTATAATTTCTCCACTTTAGAGAAACAAAATCCAAACAAATTACTTGTGTTTATATATGTGTATACTTACGGGTCAACCTTTCTCACCCTTTAGCTATTTACACTCATCTTTATCACGAGTTTATACAACTATGTGACGACTAAAGCTTCTTCATTTTTTATCTTTTTATTTTGTATTTTGGGTACAAAATTTTCATTTCTTTTGTTTTTTGATTTTCGTGTCCTCTCGTGAGGGGAAACTATTACAACAATTTAAAGCCTAACACCACCATGAATCTCTACCAAATTTGATGGAATTCAGAAGTATGTTTCCTAGTATGGTTTATCTACATTACATTTTAAAGTCAATTGCTTAAGGTACATCATAAGTCATGGGCTGAAAATAATCTAACTACTTTGGCCTTTTTTAAGTCTAAAATATGGAGCAAAAGGTCGCTAAAATCCTGCATAAGTCATTCTAACAAAGGGGAAAAGAAAACTAATTTGATGACCCATATACCCTTTTGTAGAAGGCAAAAGACTATAAAATATTCATTATTCACGTTATGTATAACAAATTTTACTTTAGTGAGTACGTAGCTCAACATAAGTATGTGAGCGATGCAAAATCTTTTGCAATTTTTTCATCCTTTTCAATATAATGACACCTTAACTAATACACAGTTGGCTTACTTTATATGTTATTTGGATGGATATATGAAATTATAAACGTGTACTATATTACTTATATTATTGTATGCAAGATAAAATAGTTTTGGGCTAATATTTTTATGGGCATAGTCCAGTTAGTTATACGAAATGTGTTTAACGATGGAAAGGCTCTTGCTATTTTCACTCCCTCTTTTTTGTTAAGTACACTCTCCTTTCTTTTTTTAAAATTAAATTACTTAAATAACCTCTCCCTTTCAAACCTTCTCTCCCTCGCACACTCCCCTTTTCTGTGCAACAACACACTCCCTGTTTCATAACAACAACACCCCCTTTTCTTTCACTTCCTTCACCCCCCTCCAATCTCTTGCTCTGGTCTTCCTTTACTCTTCACTTGCTCAATCTCTTGCTCTAGCGTTAGGATTTTTTCATCCTCCAAATTCCAATGCAATATGCTTATGTTCCTAACTACTTTCTTTTACTCCTCCCTTGCTTAATCTTAGTATGTTTATTCAAGTTGTTGCAATGGAGTGTCTCTTAGAGTCGTCTAGATTGAATGACCAATATCAATTTCTCCACTTAAATTGTTCACTATTGTACAATTTTTCCTTTATATGGTGTTTTTAATGGTCTTAATGTTGTGCTTGAATTTTTCCCGATGTTATTCTTAACATTCCGGAAAGTACTTTCCAGAACCCAAAACAGTATTCCAGAAAATACTTTCCAGGATACATTTTTATTTTTTAACATTCCGGAAAATACTTTTCAGAACACAAAGTAGTATTTCAGAAAGTACTTTCCAGAATATAGGTTTATTTTTTAAAATTCTGGAAAGTACATTCCGGAACAATTCTATTTTTTAACATTCTGGAAAATACTTTGTTAGGGGTATAAAAGGTATATATGATAATAACAATTAGAAGAAAAAAAACAAATGAAAGTGTACTTAGTAAAAAGGGGGTGAATATAGCAAAAGCCCGATGGAAATCTGGAGCCCACTGAAGGTTGTCAAAATAATTGGACCTATTAATTAGGCAGCCTTATTAGCCCAGTCAATTTATCCATCCAATTAATGTCACTACAAAAAGGTAATGTAATAACAATTTGTCGTTAAATTAGTTTTTAATAGAATAATTTTTATCTTCTATAAAAAATAAGTACTGTATAATTTTTATCACTATAGTATCATTTTGTATTAATAGTAAGATATATCATATTAATAGATGATTTTATCAGTATAAAAAATTGAGATATATTGTTAATACATCAAAACAAATAATGTATCATACTACATTTTTTAGTATGTTGTGCTGAAGCCTAAGGTTACATTCACAAACTTAATGGATGTATGAGACTCGGTTTTTCTTCTTTACTACTCATTTGTCAAGACCTAGACACGACTCCTTTACTACTCAAATCATATCATAAGATAATTCTTAAATCATTAGGAAAAGGTAAAAACATACCCATTTTTTTCGCAATTATAAAATAACAATGATCACTTGATAAGTTAACATATCATATACATAACACTGGAAGTCATATAATCATTAAGCAGTCATAAGTGAGTACATGCCTTATATATGCACAACTGAAAGTCATATATACAAGCAGTCCTGCATCAATAGTAAGGTTCTCAAATCTTGCCCCAATAAGATAATAACCACGCAAATAGATAAATAAAGTAACTAGGTTCGGAGCTGAAAAACACACACACACACACACATTTATACATAATACAAAATACTTAGACAAAAAAAAATCCTTTCTCAAATCTTTACCTTTAGTAGTAAGGACTAGTTAGGAAAAAACTATCTTTATCATACTCAGTCATGTGAAAGGGGAGTGTAGTCAAGGTACCACTATCCATGCTATGACTTTGTCCACCACTATTATTGCTCCCATCGTATCCTCCATCATCGTCATCATGTTTACTCTCTAGATCCTCATATCTTAATGAGGTGTGGGAAGGTCCAACACCAACAACCTCCCATGAGAAGGCGAGGAAGAATTAAGAGTAAATTACACAAACACTCCTCATTTTTTTAACTATTACAGTAACTTTCCTTATAGGGAGTGTTAGTGTAATATATAAGGAGATGTCAATATAATGTTTTCAAACATTTAATGGAATGTCACTATGATGCCTTCAAACATAAAGAGGTTAGCATAGGAATAGAAAAAAAAAACAAATCAGGTAACATATTTTATCTACTGACAAGTCTTATTTTATTAATTCTATATGTTGCATTGACACATGATGACTTAGAAAAAAAGTCTTACTTTTATGATCGTCAGTGGGTATGATTAGGAAAAACTTGAGTAATTTGCATCCATAACAGTGAAGAGTGTTTTTTGTACATATGTTGCTCCACTACATTTAGAAGGCCATTGTGGATATAGTGAAGAGTGTCTTTTTCCCCTTACAACTAAGAACTTTTTGATATAATCTTTACCACCTCCATTTTAACTGTCCAAGGAGAGGCTTGGGAATTTTATTTAAGCATAGATTAAGAGTAATTTAGAGTCAGAATGAAGTTTGATTATTGTATAAATAAATAAATAATCTTCAAGTTTGGAGAAAGTCTAATATAATGTGACCCCATGGTCCATGAGTGTGTAGAGTTTAATGTATAAGCAACTTGTTAAGCCAAATCCTTGAGCTTATGAGCTTTATTTACTTTAAAATTGGCTAATATTGCCTAGTGTTTACATAATTTCTGCCACTGTAAATATAAACTTTCATGAACAGAACTAAAATTACTAATTGAAATAAACTTACCTAACTTGAGCTTGGAATAGAGTTGGCAAAATTTGAGGTACTTTTGGTCGCAAATTTAATGCAAGGGAGTCATTCTTTATATATATATATATATATATATATATAAGATTACTTGTAATTTGTAAAATATAGAAATGAAAACAACGTTGTGATTAATGGAACCCTTGACAGTCTAACAAGCCGGACATTATAAGATTCAATTTCAATAACCAAGTCTAAATATAAAAACTTGAACATATTTTGTAAAATTTTTGCTTTTCTGATTATTTTGTGTGTGTGTGTGTGTGGGTTTCATTGTTGTTTATATTTTCTTTTTCTTTTTTATTTTATTTTTAAAGAATGGGCTGAGGTGGTCCAGTTTGATACATAATTAAAAGCAAAAAACATAAGCAAGCCTAAATGATCAAGCCTACATTAGCCCAATCTGATTTAGTTTTTGGAAAAGAAAAAGGCTTTTGCTATATCTACTTTCCTTTTTTGCTAAGTACACTCCCATTGATTTTTTTTCCTTATATACCCTTTATACACATAACATTTATAAAAAATTATTATTTTGGAAAGTACTTTCCGGAATACAATTTTGTGTTCTGGAAAGTACTTTCGAAATACTATTGTTGTATTCCAGAAAGTACTTTAGATAATACAATTTTATTTTTTAATATTCCAGAAAGTACTTTCTGGAATATAATTTTATTTTTTAACTTCAGGAGAGTACTTTCCGGAATATTATTTTGTGTTCTGGAAAGTACTTTCCGGAATGTTAAAAAATAAAATTGTATTCCAGAAAGTACTTTCCAGAACACAAAATAATATTCCGGAAAGTACTTTCCAGAAGTTAAAAAATAAAATTGTATTCCAGAAAGTACTTTTCGGAATGTTAAGAAAAACATCTAAAAAGATTCAAATAGAATACTAGAATCATTAAAAATCCCATATAAAGGAAAAATTGTACAATAATGAAGCAATTGAAGTAGAGAAAACATATAATTGATATTGGTCCTTTAATCTAAACTACTCAAAGAGGTGTGTCGTTGTAGCAACTCGAAGTTTGGAGGATGAAAAATCCTAACACTAAAGCAAGAGACTGAGCAAGGAAAGAATAAAGGGAGACCAGAGTAAGATATCAAAGGGATGAAGGGAGGGAAAGAGATTAGGGAGTGTAATGAAAAAGAAGAGAATGTGTTGTTACTATGAAAAAAAGGGAGTATGTTGTCGCATTGAAAAAGGGAGTATGTGGGGGAGAGAAGAAGGTTTGAAGGGGGAAGGTTATTTAAGTAATTGAATTTTAAAAATGAAAGGGGAGTATACTTAGCAAAAAAGGGGAGTGGATATAGCAATAGCCAAAGAAAAATAGTCAATTAAAAGAATAAGAGGCTCTTGGGTCCAAACTAGCCCAATTAAATCTGATTTTGAGCATTAACGAAATTAAAATAAAATGAAATAAATAAGAGAATAAAAAAAAGGTGAATATAATTGAGTGTCCACAACTTAATTAAGGCTCGCGTATAGCGGGCTAAGAATACAAATAGAAAGTATTTATTGAAAATTATAATAAAAAGCATTAGAAAACATGATAAGAGTAAATTAATAATATATCTTATAATTTTTTATTTTATTTTGAAGAATGCTAAACATATTTTTTAATATACTTTTTCTAACATATTTGTTAGAAGTAAAGAAATTAGAAACTCAAACATCTCTGTACACAGTAGCCTGAAAATTGGCTTCTCTGCTTAACAAGAATATTATATCTCATAAGAGTTTTGCGTGTGTGTATCTAATTATCCATATATTTACTATATTATATATTTTCTATACGTGTTATATGGGTATTCCAATTATTTTGGTTGGTGGTTTTGCTTGTTTGCCCTTTTTTCTCGTGCTGGATAGCCTCGCGGTCACACTCGTATTGTTGACATTTACATGGTTTTATTTTTCGCTTCAATCTAGTGTGTTGATTGGTTCTTGCGGTGTGGGATTGCATTGCCTTTTTGGAATGTCATGTTGCTTTATCCTTGCACGTGGTTGATGGACTTTTTGACAAAAATATTAAAAAAAAAAACTAAATATCAAAAAAGAGTTGGTTGAAAATAATTTACATTTTATGGGTAATTTTTGCCACGTAGGATTAACAGAAGACGCTATACAGGATGTAGTTTCTTGCATTTTGATTTTTCTAACACAGGAGGCGCTACCTGAGCAATGCCTCATATTGCTTTTTTGGAACCAAGTGGCGCTACCCTGTGTGTAGTCACAGGAGGCGCCACTCTGTCAGTCTCCTCCAATTATTTTAATATATAGGAGGCGTCACTCTGTCAGTCTCTTCCTACTATTTTAATCTGAACAGGAGGTGTCACCCTGTCAGTCTCCTCCTTTTTTTATTTACCACTTGTAAAGCGCGGATTCGAGTATAACAGGAGGCGCCACTCTGTCAATCTCCTCCTATTATTTTAATTTGAACAGGAGGCACCACCTTGTCAATCTCTTCCTTTTTTTATTTACCTCGTGTAAAGCGTGGATTCGAGTATAATAGGAGGCGTCACTCTGTTAGTCTTCTCCTACACACAGGGTACCACTTCTTGAAAAGAATTTTAAGACAAGTGACCTTCTTGAAAAGAGTTTCAAGAGAAGTGACCTAAAATTGGTGCCACTTCCCTCATATTAGTGGAATGCCAAACCGGTTTCTCCTCTTCCATCGCTGTCAACCACGTCAGATTTTTGGTCATGTCAATCTTTGAAACGGTATTGTTCACGAGTATTGAATTGGTATTAAAAATGTTGTAATTTGTAGCTGAAGAATGAAAAAAATTAACTTTTGCTAAAAAAAAGTTTATCACGTGCTTTATGGGTTATTTTTTTAGTATATAGAGAGTTTTTTGTGCGCTGTAAAATGTTATGTGAACTAGTATTAATGTCAATGAATGCAATGGTACCGTTCACGAGTATTGAATTGATGTTAAAATGTTGTAATTTGTAGCTTAAGTCTGGCGCATCAGGAGAAGACTCCCAGTCTGACGCCTCCTGTTTAGATTAAAATAATAGGAGGAGACTGACAAGGTGGTGCCTCCTGTTCAAATTAAAATAATAGGAGAAGACTGACAGAGTGCCGCCTCCTGTGACTACACACAGGGTGGTGCCACGTTGTTCCAAAAAAGCAACATGACGGTATGGCTAAAGTTTCAGCTAAACAAAATCCCCAGGTTCGAGAGTATGATCTTTTCTTTTTTGGTCCACTTTGTCCTTTATGCTTTGACGAGTTCGTTGAAGAGTTTGTTTTAACCCTTTCATAATCATCTGCCTTTCATGTAAGGAAGAATCCAACGAATCAATGGATATTGAACCTGGAACATACTCACGTAATGTTGGAGGAGCTCAACCCTAGAGGGCCCGGATAGGAGTCATTTCGATGGCAGAATGAAAAGTGGTGTTATACCAGTATTAAGCAAGATGCAGAAACTTAAACCAGAGGCCAAGCTAATCATTGGTAAAACATCGTTAGTAAGATTCTAAGATGCAATTAACAACTTCAGATTCTTCATCTGTCTCTAGATGATAAGTTGTACTATATTGCAGGGTCGTCCCTTGAATACGAAAAATTTCCTTCCAAAACGAACTCAGAAATATGGGATCACGATCTGAAGTTATCATCTTGGGGAGACCATGGAGCCGACATATTTCTACAGAGAAGCGGGAAGCTAAATCCTTAGTAGAGTAGTATTGCTGAAGCTTGGTGAGAAGTGCAGGAACTGGTGAAGATGTCATTGAAAACAGTAATGTTTCATCTGCATCCTGGCGTGAAAGGGCATCATCTACAATGTTATTCTTACCAGGTTTGTAATGTATTTCAAAATTTATTTTTTAAATTTTTTACTGCCTGTGATGCTTTTGTATCAAACACCCAAAACCTTAAATAGGACTTTACAACTATGGGCCACAAATAAACATGGCCCATTAG
Organism: Pueraria montana var. lobata; assembly: GCA_026413185.1. NCBI lineage: Eukaryota > Viridiplantae > Streptophyta > Magnoliopsida > Fabales > Fabaceae > Pueraria > Pueraria montana. Next base: position 54,319,895 of record CM048656.1, on the reverse strand, counting down.
GGAAAGCAACAAATAACAAGAAAGTGTATTAATAATCCTTAGCCTAGTACGGTAGAAATGAAATACGTTTGGGCCTTGTAGTGTGTTGATCCAACTCAAATAGGAACATTAAAAATGTAAAATTATTTTTAATAAATTGATATGTATGAAAAGATTTTGTACATATTATTTTTGTACTAAACAATGCAAATATAAGATAGGCTTTGGTTTGGTTTGGGCCTCGTTTGGATCGTTACATATCATTTGGTGTTTACATTCGGTGTTTATGAACTTGCTGCTGAACAGTGTTTCCACTAGACATTATTTTGAAGAAGAAAAAACTGAGAATGAGTTTTACTCTCTGAAATGGGGACGGTTGGAGAGGACCATATATTTTCCCTCCGTCCATTTGCAAAAACTGGATAAAAAAAAAAGCTAAAAAGCTTTCAAACTTCACGCTTAAGTGATGCGTAAAATATGTTCGCTTAAGGGCAATCGTACCCTACGTGTAGTAACAGTGGACCTAAGTTCGGATATCGTACCCAAAGTGACTGGAGGAGTTCCCGAATAACTTAAAATTGAGTTAAACTAAATAATTTAATTTAATTGGTAGTTTGAGAAAGAATGTTCAATTACTCGTAGAAAAATCGAGTTCAAAGAATGAGCAGTAATAGTTCAAAAGATTTTCAGATAAGGAAGACTAGGGTTGTCATTTCAACTTCGCAATAAAATCCCCCAAAAGCTTGTTTTAATTGAAATTCAAGAGTCAACAATCAATTTCTAATCAACCCCCTTAAATTAATTAAAAGACAATAGCCATGTACTGTTAACGCTTTTTTCCCAAATTTATTTCCTAGTTGATCATATAGGAATCAAATTAACGAAAAGGATAAATAACAGAGAGGGCGATTAAATATAATTAATCCGATTAGAAATTTACCAAACAAGTTTGATCATGCATGTTTGTATAAACCCAGTTATTTCATGGTTATGCCAATTGGAAGTAGATGGTCACTAACATGCAATTGACTAAAATTAGGATTGATCAGTTCTTAGAACAGACAAAGCAATGAAATAATTCAATTGATAAAAGGAACAACAAAAATTCAATTAAAATAGCAAAAAGGGGATTACATGCTCAATTTACGTCACAATCCTAAGAAAAGTAATTAGCCAGCCATAGGCAGAGGAAGACACAAAATTACAATCAAAGCCATAAAGAACGAAACAGAGTATAAACTTTACAAGTTAGGATCCTCATCACGTTCCTCACGTTCTTCCCAAACCTAAGTCTCTCTGTCTGTCACTAACTCTATCAGAGAACACTATTTTAGAAACAGGGTAAAAAGATGCCCAAACCCCCACTTCCAATTTTCTATTTATAATACAAAAAGTGTAACTTTCATGCGAAAGTCAGCACGACCATGCTCTGGGGAGCATGGCCGTGCTCTTTGAGTGGACAAAATTCAAAATTCAAATATCTGCTTCAGCAAGGCTGTTCTCGGAAAAGGACGCTGAAGGCTCTTTTTGTGCAAATTAGAGCATGGTCGTGCTCTGAGGAGCACGATGTTCTCGGAAAATGGTAACGCTGATAACTCCTCTTGTTCAAATCAGAACATGGTCTCGAGCACGACCGTACTCATTGAGCATGGTTGTGCTCTTCTGGAGATGTCCAAATATTATTCAAATCATCCCTTTTTAGGCTATTTTCATGTTTATTCTCTTGGGGGCATTCCTGTTACACACTTAGCATAAAAATGTAAGTTTTGCCAAAATAATTTACATAAAATAAAGCATTTTAGGGCCAAAACTCATGTCCCATTACGTACAAAATATGGTTTATCATTAAGCTTTCCTTCAGAAGGGGAGCTCCCCAGTTTAGCTATTGTTTCAGGAAAGGTATATTATATTTCCTCTCTTCTCTTCTATTTTTTCTTCTATTTTTCTTTTGTTTTTAGATTTTTATGTTATTTTTCATTTGAATAGGTGATTGAACCTATCACCAGAGGTCATGGGAAGACTTTGGAATGGTCCTTGAGGGATCCCTTGTTGGATTCATGGATGGCTCTCAGAGCTCAACGAGTGGAAATTCTCTTGATGTTGCTATGTCTATGGAATGTTATGAGGCATCAGGCGCGGAAATGGCACCTCAGGGAATGGATTAGGGCGTGGAACTGGAACCTCAGGGAATGGATCAGGGAGCAGAACTGGCACCTCCGGGAACGAATCAGGGAGCGGAACTGGCACAGTCGCTACTGTTACTTCGATTTTGATGGGAAGCCACTAGACAACCTCACGGGGGACCTTAGGGTGAGTGATGTGTTGCATATTTACTTTTGTTTTGCACAACATTTAGTTGAGTTTTGCATGCATTTTGCTTCTATTTTAGTGTTAGGGCATTGCATTTGTATAAATTTCCTTTCTTTTGAACTTGTCACGGTGTTTTTCATGTTTGCTCTTTTAGGTAAGTCATTTTAGGAAGATTAGGAGAACTTTGGAAGCTTTGAAGATAGGAGGAAAAAGAATGGTTCATGCTGAAGAAATCAAAAGTGATCACCGGGAGGGGGGGGGGGGGGGAAGTGATCCTAGTCACGCCCATGATCAGAAGTTGAACAAAAGGGTTTGAAACAATCCGAAAAGATCACGGGGGGGGGGGGGGGTCGTGATCCTGGTCACGCCCATGACTGCGACCTACGAGTTTTAAATGTTATTTTATCTGATTTTTCTGATTGGGTTTGAAAACCCTTTTTGGCCCACTTCTTTAAATAGACTTTTTAGACTCTATCCTAGGGTTTTGACTTTTGTTTTATGACGGCTTAGCGAGAGCTTTGGATATTTTTTCTTGGCTTTTCACTTCTCCGATTGGTACTCTTTCTTCTTCTATTATGCTTTCTTTGGGATTGCTCATGATCATGTGAGAGTAGTCCCTTTTGTTCTGGGATTAGGGCGTAGCCCTTGACGATTGTTTATGTTAATTTAATTTAAATTGAGGTTCTCTTGAATTTGATCTTTTAATTCTTCTCTTATTGCAATTTATACATGTTATATGCTTGATCACCATTCGCATGATTTTAGACCCTTAAGGATGAACTGAAAGGTGAACTTAATGCGTTGGAACCATAAGAGGCGAGCTTAGGTTTTGATTCACAACAGTAGGATTAATCCTAGGTGGGTAAAACGAATTAGTAAATAGTGCAAAGGGTTTAATTGAACATAACACCACGACAGTAGGGGTTAATTCAATTAGGCACATCTTCATTTCTTGAAAGAGAACGAAGATTACCTTAGGTTCATTTGCCATTAAAAGAAAATTTGGAAGAACGTTGAATTGTTATTAGATTAGTTGAACAAGAGTCTTGGTGCAAAACCTTGGTCCCAGAATTTTCCAAAATCTGAATTTCACCCAATCAAATATTCTTATATCTTCTTTATCTTATTTTTATCTTTATCTTTAATTTGATTTCCTAAATATTTTCCAAATCAATTTTCAATCTTCTCCCAATTGTTTAATTTCTATTGAATTGCGATAATTGCAAAGCCAAAAATGCGGTCCCTGTGGATTTGATATTTATTACTTGACGACAACCGTGCACTTGCGGTTATCTTTTATCAAGTTTTTGGCGTCGTTGCCGGGGACTGCGGTCTCTTGGCTTGGTGATTATTTGCATTTTTAATAGAGATTCAATAAATTATTCTCACCTTATTTCTTCTTTTATTTTTATTATTATTATTTTTCATTTTCAGACTTCACGGTTTTTTACTCTTTTACTGGGTACTCTTCTTTTGTATGCTCAGGTCGCTCCGACTTGGAGAACCAGTTGAAGGAGATCCTGAGATAGAAAGAACCTTCCACAGAAGGAAGAAAGTGCAACAAAAAAGAGTAGTAGAGCCTGTAGAAGAGACAACTGCCATGGCTGATAATCAGGAAAATAGGCCCTTGAAGGACTATTATGCTCCTATAGCTCGCAGGTTTCCAGCTCAAAATGCAGGAGCTGGAACTACTATACCAGCACCTCTTCTCACTATGCTGAAGCATAATCAGTTTGGCGGTTCACCCTCTGAGGACCCAAATGACCACCTTGAAGGGTTCTTAGAGATTTTTGCCACTCACAACTTCATAGCAGAGGTTGCTGAGGCGATGAAGCTTCACTTATTCTCTCTCATTCTCTGAGATAAAGCGAAAAAATGGTTGAGGAATGCACTAGCTGAAACAGTTGCCACCTGGACTTTATGTCAACAAGCCTTTTTGGAGAAATTCTTCCCACCCTCAAGGACTAAAAAGTTGAGGAAGAAGATCACCAACTTCCAGCAAGAAGATTTGGCGAATCCATACATGAGGCATGGGAGCGATACAAGGGTTACTTGGAGGAATGCCCCCAACATGGGTTGAATGAAGGGTTGACAATCAATTTCTTCATTGAAGGGTTGAACAACCAAAGTGTGGCAACACTAGACTCTGCAGCTGGCGGATCATTCATGAACAAGCCAATCAATGAGTGCAAGGATATCCTAGAGGCTGTAGTTTCAAACTATTGTCAATGGGGAGGTGATAGAGAAGGCAATTCAAGGAGAATTACTCCTGGCAAGTATGAAGTGAGCAACGCCGACATGCTTATGGCGAAGTTTGATGCCTTGAGTCAAAAGATAGACATAATGGAAAAGGCTAGGGTAAATGTTGTGAATACTCCACCCCCTTGCTGTGAACTTTGTGGGATGCAAGGATACTCTACCATGGAGTGTCCAACTGTGATGCCAACTGACCAAGAGGAACAAGTGGAAAATGTGGTTTCAACCAACAATTTCTATGACTATCACAGGAAGCACAAGTTTGACCCCTACTCAAATACTTTTAATGAGGGGTGGAAAGTTCATCCAAACTTTTCCTACAGCAACAATCAGGGGCAAGGAATTCAAGGCGGTGGTCACCAGCAACAAAACTATAGACAACCCTCAAATTTCAACAAGGGCCAAGGAAGTCAAGACCACCAGCAACCCCAAGGCTTCCAACAATCAATGTCAAAATTGGAAAGCCTCATGGAGGGATTTGTGACGAGTCAGAAGTAAGTGAATGAGACGGTGGGTAACTCTATCAAGGAGTTAACTACTCTGATGGATGACATGGCTCTCCACAACAAGCATTTGGAGAATCAAAATTCCCAGATGGCTTAATTCCTTCCTACTCCAAACCACAATCCAGGTAAGTTCCCAGGTAAAACTGAAACTAATCCTACTGAACATGTGAATGCTGTTACATTGAGGAATGGTAGAATGGTAAGGAGTTAGAGAACCCTGCGCCTAAGCATATCTCCAAGAAGGACAAGGTGAGTAGTGAGGAAGTGGTAAAGGAAACACCACCCATGGTTGAAAAAGAAAACTCAGTTATTTTAGAAAAAGAAAAGATGGTTCCACTGACTTCTCTTACTACTTACCAACCTCCTATCCCTTTCCCTCAAAGATTAGCCAAGTCTAAATTGGACAAGCAATTTGCAAAATTTTTGGATATGATTAAGCAATTGTATGTCAATATTCCTTTTGTTGAGGCATTGAAACAAATGCTAACTTATGCAAAATTTTTGAAAGATATCTTGGCTAATAGAAGGAATTTGGATGAAAAAGAAACAACGACCCTAGTCCAACAAAGGCTTCCCACTAAGCTTAAGGACCCGGGTAGTTTCTCTGTGCCTTGCTTGATTGGTAATGTTCGATTTGAAAAGGCTTTGTGTGACCTTGGGGCTAGTGTTAGCTTGATGCCCCTTTCTATATGTAAGAAATTGGACATAGGCGAGCTGAAGCCCACTGCTATGTCCATTCAATTGGCGAATAGGTCCGTCAAATACCTGGTAGGTGTTTTAAAGGATGTGCCCGTGTGAATAGGGAAGTTCTTGATTCCGGGTGATTTTGTTGTCATGGAGATGGAAGAGGATTCTCAAATTCCCATCTTCCTTGGTAGGCCTTTCTTGGCCACTTCTAGTGTAATTATAGATGTTAAAAGTGGCAAATTAACCTTATCTGTTCATGATGAAATTATTGAGTTTAACGTTGCTAAATCTATTAAGCAACCTTCTTTTGAGGAAATTTGTTGCAGGATTGATATATTACACTAGGCACTAGATAGAGAGGCAATTTGTTCCTACTATAGGGACTCATTGGAAGCCTTTTTGACTGGAGAAGCCTCCCTAGACATGGGGGAGGAGATAGCTGAGTATGCTCACATGATTAAGTCTGCTCCGATTTTGCCTACCAAAAAGGCAATCATAGAGGAGCTTAGAAGCATTCCCACGCTGAATGATTGGGAAGAAAAGGTAGCTCCTAAGGTAGAATTGAAACCTCTTCCTTCTACCTTGAGGCATGAATTTCTTGGTCCTAACTCTACTTATCCTGTTATTGTGAATGCTAGCTTAAGTGAGACGGAGATAGAAAAGTTGCTTTGTGAGCTCCATATGTATAGGAAAGTGATTGGGTACACCACTAGCGACATTAAGGGAATTGACCCTACATTTTGCATGCATAGGATTTTGATGGAGGAGGGTCATCAACCTTATGTTGACCGTCAACGTAGGTTGAACCCAAACATGAAAGAGGAGGTCAAGAAAGAGGTTTTGAAATTGTTGAGTGCTAAGGTGATTTACCCAATCTCTAACAGTCCCTGGGTGAGCCCTATTCATGTGGTTCCCAAGAAAGGTGGGATGACTGTGGTTAAAAATGAAAAGAATGAGTTAATCCCCATTGGGACTGTGACTGGATGGCGCATGCGTGTAGATTATAGAAAATTGAATAGCGCCACTAGGAAAGACCACTTCCCTCTCCCTTACATTGATCAGATGCTTAAGAGGTTAGCTAGACATTCATGTTTTTGTTACTTGGATGGGTATTCGAGATTTCACCAAATCCCTATACACCCTCTAGACCAGTAGAATACCACATTCACTTGCCCCTATGGCACATTTGCTTATAGGAGGATGCCTTTTGGTCTCTGTAATGCACCTGCTACTTTCCAGAGGTGCATGATTGCCATCTTTAGTGATTTGATAGAAAATATCATGGAGGTGTTCATGGATGACTTTTCTGTTTATGGCACTGACTTTGATAACTGTTTGCTCAATTTGTCTAAATTTTTACAGAGATGTGCAGAAGTGAATCTAGTGCTTAACTGGGAGAAGTGCCATTTCATGGTACATGAAGGGATTGTACTTGGGCACCTAGTCTCTGGAAGAGGTATTGAGGTGGATCGAGGTAAAATAGAAGTGATTCAAAATTTGGCCCCACCTACAAATGCAAAAGCTATTAGGAGTTTCCTTAGACATGCTGGCTTCTATTGGCGCTTCATTAGAGATTTCTCAAAAATCTCTAAGCCATTGAACAACCTGCTGGTAAAGGATGTGTTATTTAAATTTGATTCTTCTTGTTTGAATGCATTTTACAAGTTAAAGGAGGCCCTAGTTTCAGCTCCTATCCTCCAAACTCCGGATTGGGACCTTCCTTTTGAAATCATGTGTGATGCTAGTGATCACGCCATTGGAGCTGTGTTGGGATAGAGGAAGGACAATAAGGTGCATGCCATATATTATGCCTGCAAGACTTTGGATGGTGCTCAAGCAAATTATGCCACAACTGAGAAGGAGTTGCTTGCAGTGGTTTATCATTTGAGAAATTTAGATCCTACTTGGTGGGGTCTAAAGTGATTGTCTATACATACCACTCTGCACTGAAGCATCTCATAAGCAAGAAGGATGCCAAGCCTAGACTCCTCAGGTGGATTCTCCTCCTTCAAGAGTTTGATCTTGAAATTCTTGACAGGAAGGGGATCAAAAACTTAGTTGTTGATCATCTCTCTCGCCTTGAGCCATCCTTGGAGGTGAAAGAAGACTTGCTTATTAATGATTCATTCCCAGATGAGCAACTGCTGGCTGTGTCTGTGAAGAACCCACCGTGGTATGCGGACTATGTCAATTATCTTCCTAGTGGAGTTCTTTCTTCTGAGTTCTCTACCAGCAAAATAAGAAGTTTTTCTCAGATTTGAAGCACTTTGTTTGGCATGAGCCATACCTCTACAAGAGTTGTCGTGATGGCATCCATAGGAGGAGCATTGCTGAAGAAGAAGTCCCTCCTATTCTTGACTCTAGCTACTCTTATGCCTATAGAGGTCATGCTAGTACCTCCAAGACTGCTGCAAAGATTCTGTAGGCTGGTTTTTACTGGCCTAACTTGTTCAAGGACACTTGGGAGTTTGTAGTTGCCTGTGATAGATGTCAGAGAATTGGGAACATATCCTGAAAGCATGAGATGCCCCTCAATTGAATTCTGGAAGTAGAGATCTTTGATGTATGGGGGATTGATTGCATGGGACCGTTTCCACCCTCCTATGGATATAAATATATACTTGTGGTAGTTGATTATGTGTCAAAATGGGTGGAAGCAATTCCCTCGCAAACTTGTGATGCAAAGAGCGAAATCAAGTTATTCAAGCAAATAATTTTTCCAAGGTTTAGGGTCCCATGAGCTGTTATTAGTGATGGTGGCTTTCATTTTATTGAGAGACAGTTTGAAGCTCTGTTGAAGAAGTATGGAGTCACTCACAAGGTGGCCACACCTTACCATCCTCAGACAAGCAGGCAAGTGGAAGTCTCAAATAGGGAGATAAAGGCCATTCTTGAAAAGACAGTTTCTAGATCAAGAAAAGATTGGTCCTTGAAGCTTGACGATGCTTTATGGGCTTACCGCACAGCTTATAAAACTCTAATTGGAATGTCTCCATTTTGAATCGTTTATGGTAAGTCCTGCCATCTTCCTGTTGAGCTTGAGCACAAAGCTTTGTGGGCTGTGAAGCTTTTAAATTATGACTTGAAGGCAGCTGGGGATAGAAGGAAGCTTGATTTGAATGAATTGGATGAAATCAGCTTGAACGCATATGAAAATGCTAGAATTTATAAGGAGCGGACCAAGAGATGGCATGACCAACACATCCACCGGAGGGAATTTAAAGAAGGAGACCTTGTTCTCCTTTATAATTCTAGGCTGAAACTCTTTCCTGGAAAGCTGAAATCAAGGTGGTCTGGACCTTTTAAGGTTCATAAGGTGTTTCCTTATGGAGCTGTGGAAATTGGAAGTGAAGAAATTGGCTTCTTCAAAGTCAATGGGCAGTGGTTGAAGTTGTACTTCAATGGACAACAAATTGAGAAGGCAATGTCAATTGTCCTTCTTGATCCAGCCTTAAGCGGTTAAACATGTTCAGGCGTCAAGCTAATGACGTTAAACGAGCGCTTGTTGGGAGGCAACCCAATTCCTTCATGTTTTTGCTTAATTCATTTTTTTCACTTTATGCTTTTGTTTGCTTTTGTCTTATTTCTTAGGTGATCATGGGTGATATCTAGACACTAAACATGCATTGCCCCTCTCAGAAAAAAAAAAAAAGAGAATATTTGATTGGGGTGAATTTTTCGTAAAGATCATAGGGGGCGTGATTTCACTCAAGGCCGTGCCACGCGTTGTTTCAGAATGCCTTTACATTTCTAGCAGCGACCATGGGGGGGTGATTTTGCTCACGGCCATGCCACGCGTCGTTTCAAAATGCCTTTACATTTTCAGCAACGATCATGGGGGGGGGGGCGTGATTTTGCTCACAACCATGCCACGCGTCGTTTCAGAATGCCTTTACATTTCCAACAGCGATCATGGGGGAGGCGTGAGTTTGCTCATGGCCATGCCAAGCGTCAGGAAAAAAAAAGGCTGTTGGGAGTGCTGAGAGTAAATGAGGGATGCCATTAGCAAAGAAAGGGGTGTTGATATTAAAATGGGGGTGCCGGTAGTAAAATCGAAAAAAAAAGAACTAACCTAATTTTAGCGCAGATGTGCGCTGCGCAGCCGCACCCATCTTCATCCTCCTCACGTAGCCCCCACCCCATCTTCATGTTTCTCATCTCCTTTCTCCTTAAGATCCTCCGTAGCCATGAAACCACCACCATAACCACCAACGACCGCCACCACCACCCAAACGCAACATAACCAACATCAAATCCCAGATCCGCGACCACCACCACCACCACCCAAAGCCACCACCTTTGTGCGTCACCGCTGCTGCAGAGCCATAAATCTCCGTATCTTCATCTAATGGCTCCACAGAAGCGTAAAGGTGCACCGAGGCGGTCTTTCAAAGTGGCACAACCTTCCAAGACCAAGGGAGGAAGAAGAAAGACAATTCATGAAGACATACCTGAACCAATAGATCCCTATGGGATTGAACTGCATGAACCTGCTCACCAAAATCGGTTCACTTCACCTGTCTCACGAAAGGTCAAAGCTAGACGGTATCTTGATTACTCTGATTTTACTCCTCTCGGCCTAACTGGTGATTTTGATTTCATGTTTGGGAATTTGGCTTGGAAACATTACATTACTCTTCATGATGCTACATATGAGCAGTTGACATATGAGTTTCTCAGTACATTGCATATGGAAATCTTGAATGGGCATAACTGCACTGATGGTTTGATCACCTTCCGTTTGTTCAACATTGATCGTCGTCTCAACCTTGCTCAATTCAATGCTATCTTTGGTTTCCCAGAAGGTGGAGAACGGAATATACCTTGTGGATTTAATGAGCCATACTATTGGTCTTCAATGTCTTCTGGAGCCAACTGGGTTTCTAGTAAGGTGAAGTCTTCTCACATCACTCACCCCTTAATCAGAATTGTTCAACGATTCCTGTCCTCCACTATTTTTGGCCGAGGTAGTAGTGAATGTTCAGTTCGCTAAGATGAGCTTTTGTTTTTATGGAATATGCTTACTAATGAGACATGCTTGGACATCGATGCACATTTAGCTCACCACTTTCAATCTATGGCCACTTCAGCTGAATCGGGTGACATTGTGATTGGCGGTCTCATCACTTGAATCGCCAAATATTTTGGCCATGAAGGCGACTTGACCTCTCTGAAGCCAGTTCTCCAACCCTGCATGATTAATATTGGTTCTTGTATCTCTATGGGGTTCATCTCTCGCATTGCATAGCGATATTACTTTGTCCCTCCCACCGGGGGCTTTTTCTACTTCCTGACAGTGCTCATCTTGTGACCCAGCAGTCTAACTGGTATTTTCCTTTGGAACCAGATAATGACCAACATGAGGAGCTTGATCCACCGCCTCCTGCCTATGCAGATAATAATGGTATCCTTGCCTATCTTCAAGGCATGGATTCGAGGCAACAACAACACCATGCCCAGTTCCAAGAGTTGCTTGTGCAACAACAACATTATAATTCGCTCATCCAGGAAATGTATGATTGGTACATTAAGAAGCATCCGGATGACTTTCCTCGTCCTTCCCGGTGAGACCTTTCCACTTAGACCCTTTTCTTTTAGATTTACATTGGGGACAATGTAATTTTAAGTTTGGGGTTGCCTTGCATTGTCTTTCATTCATGCATTTTTACTTTGTTTTAGGTGTAGTTGCATTGTTCTTGCATTTGTATAAAATTTTTCAGTTGCATGTTTGCATCCAATAACCCTGAAATTGAGTGACAGCTTGTCCCATGCTTGATTACTTGTGTGTCTGATAAAATTGATAACCTAAGATTCATTGAATTAGACATATGAGATTTTTTGTTGTGGAACCTTTGTGCAATTAATTTGTATGCAAGTTGGATGATTAGTATGATCTCTCCTTACTATGGTTTGTATTGATATCAGCCATTGTTGTGAGGATTAACCTTAAACACTGTTCCTTGCTGTGTGTGATAAATTGATTGTCATTGTGTTCTCTAGAATTTGTTTTGGAACCTTTTTGAGGCTACACACTTTGTCTGCATGAGTAAAGGATGATCAAGGCATTAGGATGTTTCTTCCTGGCCCCTGAAATTGATTGAAAATTTTGACCCTTAGTTGCCCATTTGAGCCAAACACTCTTATTATTTTTGGTACCCCTCTTGTTTATTTTTGAATTGTCTTAGTACCCTATAAATGAAATATTGGTAACTTGGTGGCAAAATGCTTAAAAAGGGGGATGTTTTTAGTAAATGATAACGTGTGCTTGCTGAATTGAAATGTTGAATGCCCTAAAAAGTGAAGTTTGGAAAGTATGCCAAAAAAAAAAAAACAAAGAGAGAGAGAAATTTGGGGTAGAAAAAGTGAAATTGAATTTAGCAGGCCTAAATTGAGAAATTATGATACATTTCCTGATGCTTGTAATAATTGCCTTATGCATGTTCTTTGTGGGGTATTGAGATGATATTTAAGCCCTTCGTGATTCTTTTTTCTTGATTTTCCTACCTTGCTATTTGACCCCTGGCCCCGTTACAACCCTTGAAAGTCCTTGTGATTTACTCATGTTTACTTGGTAACAGTGGTTATGAGGTTCCTTACCAAGCCTATGGTAGGACACTTTGATTGAATGGTTGAGTGAAATTCATTTACCATTAAACACTTGAGTGTAGGGAGCTGAGTGAACCTGTCTTTGCAAACTTTGGTTTTGGAGGATAAGCCTCTAATTGGACTTGATTGCTTACTATTTGGTTATCCACTAGTTGTGCTCTCATTCATGAAATTCGGATTTGATGAATCTTTTGAAAATTTAAAATCTTTGCACAGAGTAATTGCTTGAGGACAAGCAAATCTTTAAGTTTGGGGTTGTTTGATGCATTGCATTTAGTTGAGTTTTGCATGCATTTTGCTTGTATTTTAGTGTTAGGGCATTGCATTTGTATAAATTTCCTTTCTTTTGAACTTGTCACAGTCTTTTTCATGTTTGCTCTATTAGGTAAGTCTTTTTAGGAAGATTAAGAGAATTTTGGAAGCTTTAAAGATAGGGGGGATGTGATCCTAGTCACGTCCATAACCAGAAGTTGAACAAAGGGGTCTGAAACAATCCGAAAAGATCACCGGGGGGGGGGGGGGGATCGTGATCCTGGTCACGCCCATGACTGCGACCTGTGAGTTTTAAATTATTTTATCTGATTTTTCTGATTGGGTTTGAAAACCCTTTTTGGCCCACTTCTTTATATAGACTTTTTAGACTCTATCCTAGGGTTCCGACTTTTGTTTTATGACAGCTTAGCGAGAGCTTTGGATTTTTTTCCTTGGCTTTTCACTTCTCCGATTGGTACTCTTTCTTCTTCTTTTATGCTTTCTTCGGGATTGCTTATGATCATGTGTGAGTAGTCCTTTTTGTTCTAGGATTAGGGCGTAGCCCTTGACGATTGTTTATTTTAATTTAATTTAAATTGAGGTTCTCTTGAATTTGATCTTTTAATTCTTCTCTTATTGCAATTTATACATGTTATACGCTTGATCACCGTTCACATGATTTTAGACGCTTAAGAATGAACTGAAAGGTGAACTTAATGCGTTGGAACCATAAGAGGTGAGCTTAGGTTTTGATTCACGACAGTAGGATTAATCCTAGGTGGGTAAAACGAATTAGTAAAGAGTGCAAAGGGTTTAATTGAACATAACACCACGACAGTAGGGGTTAATTCAATTAGGCATATCTTTGTTTCTTGAAAGAGAATGAATATTACCTTAGATTAATTCGCCATTAAAAGAAAATTTGGAAGAACCTTGAATTGTTAGATTAGTTAAACAAGAGTCTTGGTGCGAAACCTCGATCCTAGAATTTTCCAAAATCTGAATTTCACCTAATCAAATATTCTCATATCTTCTTTATCTTATTTTTATCTTTATCTTTAATTTGATTTCCTAAATATTTTCCAAATCAATTTTCAATCTTCTCCCAATTGTTTAATTTCTATTGAATTGCGATAATTGCAAAGCCAAAAATGCGGTCCCTGTGGATTCGATATTTCTTACTTGACGACGACCATGCACTTGCGGTTATATCTTATCAGTGAGGAGCTAGTAATGCTGCTTCTAATGCGATTGCTATCCATGGCCGGGGAGGAGCCTTCTGGAACACTGGTAATGGTTTTGATCATGGAAATTCTGGTGTGATAGGAAGCTTTGGGGGAAAACTGAAGAAGACTCCTTAAGTGTTTATGGTTATGCAAATAGTATCTTTGGGGAAAATCGAGTTTATGTTTTTGCAAATATTAGTCTATAGTGTCTCAGTTATTTTTGTTGAGCCGAGTTAGATATGACATTAGACTCTATTATGTTATTTTTGGTGCGATGGGATTTTCGTTTATGCAAATATTAGTCCATAGAATCTTTGTTATTTTTGTTGAGTCTATAGTATGTCTGGGGAAAACTGAGTTTATGTTTATGCAAATATTAGTCTGTAGTGTCTCTAGTATTTTTGTTGAGCCGAGTTAGATATGACATTAGACTCTGTTTTTTTTATTTATTTTTGGTGCGATGGGATTTATGTTTATGCAAATATTACTCTATGGTATCTTTCCCAAAACAATTTACATAAAATAAAGAATTTTAGGGCCAAAACTCATGTCCCATTACGTACAAAATATGGTTTATCCTTAAGCTTTCCTTTAGAAGGGGAGCTCCCCAGTTTAGCTATTGTTTTAGGAAAGGTATATTATATTTCCTCTCTTCTCTTCTATTTTTGTTTTGTTTTTAGTTTTTTATGTTATTTTTCATTTGAATAGGTGATTGAACCTATCACCAGAGGTCATGGGAAGACTTTGGAATGCTTCAAGATTGTTGCTGACTCTTGGGCCTCAAATCCTACAGGATGCCCTATGTATGTTCTTTCCAAGAAGTTCAAAAATCTCAACAAGACTCTCAAGATTTGGAACAAAAACACTGTGGGAAATATTCATAAATCTGTCAACGATGCTATGGAAAATCTCAAGTTGATTCAAGATTGCATTGGTAATGATGGCATTTCGGATAACCTTCTCATCTCTGAAAAGGATGCTCAAATTCATCTCGAAAGAGCTCTCTATGCAAGACGCCTTCTAGAAAGAGAAGTCTTGTATTCAATGGCATAAGAATGGAGATAGAAATACCTCTTTTTTCCATAGGGTCGCGGCTATCAGAAGGAAAACTCAGAAAATAGCAGTCATTCGGAGCAATCAAGGAGTTGTCACCAAGCAAGCTGAAATTGAAGATTGTTTCCTCAATTACTACATGGATCTTTTTGCTACTGATAATAACTGTGTGAACAATGTTCTCTTCAAGGAGGTTATTCCTTTCTTAGTCTCCACTAAAGATAACTCTATGTTAACAGCTCTTCCTACCAAAGAAGAGGTCAAAAATGCAGTTTTCTGTATGAACAAGGATAATGCCCCTAGTCCTGATGGGTTTGGAGGTTTGTTCTACCAAACTTTCTGGGAAATCATACAGTCTAATGTTTATAATTCTACTCTCCAGTTCTTCAAGAATGGTTGGTGTAACATCCCTAATTTACGAATCTTAGAAATAAATAATAAAGAGATATTTTTATGGAATAGTTTTGTATTTAATGGTTTAAGGATATCCTTAAGCATTATTAATAATAGTTACCTTATAATAAGATACAATAGAAATAAGATAATAGGACCCAGATGGGGAGCCAAGGCCCAAGATGGGCCAAGAACCACACAACTACACACACACCCCACATTTAAATAGAAAGGGAGAGAGAGAGATAGAGAGAGAAAGAAAAAGAAAGAAGAAGAGTTAGAGAGAAGGAGGAGAAGAAGAGGAAGAAGAGGAAGGAGGAGATAGAGCAGAGATCTAAAGACCCAGTGCCGGGAACTCATCTCTACATGTCCCGGAAGGTGAGTGTTTTCCCTTGTCCATCCCTACCCCTTTGATTTGTTATCTTCCCTTTTTCCCCTTTTGAACCCTAGGCTTGGAGATATTGGGATTTTTGATGATTATGCATGTTTGAGGATGCTTTTGAGTAGATTAAACGGTTATATATGTAATAGAATTGTTTAGGGTTTGATTGGTGTATTTTGGAGTGCTTGGAATCCATGGATGGCATTAGATCCAATAGATTCGCAACCCATGCGAAGTTGCAGATTTCACGTTCTGGCTAAGCGAGCCAAAGGTCTAGCTAAGCAACACACTCATAGTTTGTACCCTGTAACATTTGCGGCTAAGCGAGAGGCTATTCTCGCTAAGCTAAGGCGAGGAACTAGAAAGTAGTGTAAGCATTGGCTAAGCTAGCGAAAGCCCTGGCTAAGCCATCTGACTTCCAGAGAGTTATTAAACGGGTTGGCTAAGCTAGCGAGAGCCCTGGCTAAGCCATCTGACTTCCAGAGAGTTATTAAACGGGCTACCTAAGCTAGCGAAAGCCCCAGCTAAGCCATGTGATATACAGAGAGTTATCAAACGGGCTAGCTAAGCTAGCGAAAGCCCCGGCTAAGCCATCCGACCTTTAGAGAGTTCTCAAATAGGCTATGGCTAAGCTAGTAGAACCTATGGCTAAGCTGTCCATTCTCTAGAGATTACTCAAATAGGATATGGCTAAGCTAGCAGTACCCCTAGCTAAGCCATCTGGGACCCTTGGAACTACTTTTCCATTCTTACATTTTATGACATTCTATTGATGTTTATGCTTTTTGACATACTACTTGTGTGTACTTTATGTTTGTGTTTACATGTTAATAAAAGAAAATCCCCATGGGATTAAAGAGGTATTGATCATTTTGGACACCAATGGAAAACCAAAAGTTTTAAGAGAAAAGACATGCAAAGATTAAAGGTACCCTCTTTGGATGATGGGCGGGGTTCCGTCACTTCCCATCCCCAAAGATGTGGTAAAGGCCCCTCGGACCGGAGGGGGATATAAATACGAGGTCATGGCATAAGAACAAGGGGGACGCTCCTTGAATGTTTGAGCTCAATACTTGCCATAGGACGGAAAATACAAAGAAAGAAGTAATGTTAAGTAAGCAATGGTTGATGCCTAAGTTTATGTTTATGATGTGTCCATGGGTCATATAAGTATCTTGTTGCATGTTTAGCACTCACTGAGACCTTGTCTCATTAGTTTAATTTCCATGTTCCAGATTGAGCAAGTTATGGAAAAACGAAGACACTTGGTCATGACGATGTTTTGTTATGTATATTAATGTCTTTTGGCTTATAAATTTTGAAATACTTGGTTATGTAAATATTCTTTTAGTATAATGTTCCATACATTGGGAAATGCCTTTGTTTTGTATATGATGAGGTTACTTGAGAATGATGTATGACTTTTAACATTGAAATTCTTGAGTAATGATATCATATATGTTTCATTTTTATTATCCGCATTTGATGAATAAAATGTAAAGCTAGGGGTAATACCCCAGGGTGTTACACCTCATCAAGGGTCAAGGTATGATCCTAAGAAATAGTGATGTAGAGGTGATGAGGTAATAGTTTTGAGTGTGAGCATTTATAAAAGAAAAGAGAAGCCATGAGAGTTAAGAAAAGGATCTCTAGAATAGAGAGTCAGCCTAGAGTCCTTGGAACACTCACTGAGACATTATGTCTCATCCCGTTTAGTTTACATGTTTTTACAGGTTAGCAGGTGGACACCTTGTGGGAAGAGCTTGGAGCATGGAGCTGCTTTCCCGGAGGAAGATGTTGTTAGTATAGTTTTTGTATAATTCCCAATGGATGGGAATTTAGTTTATGTTTTATGTATATTACTTATGTCTTGTACGGCACATAAGTGCCAGGAGCTTTGTACTAGATTTATTTCATGTAATATAAGTTTAAGTTTTAATTTCCGCATAGTTAACTCTGATATTCTTATATGCTAATCTCTATTAATTTAGCAATATAAGGAGAAAAAGGTAATATCCTCTAGGGTGTTACATTTTGGTATCAGAGCGGTTCGATTCAAATTGGACTGTGGTTAGTATCGTTAGATTAGATTGTATGTTATGATAGTATAGTCATATTTGTTTGAGTGTGTTGGTTGTCTGCCATGCTATATGTCCTGATTTGCTTTGACATGGGATATTGAGACTGATCACCTCAATACTTTGTGCACTGCAGGTAGGAATTATGGCAGGTAGAAACCGAGGCCTAGGACAACCGTTCTTGAATCCCTTAGGACCTATTCCACCAAACCAAGCAAACCTTAGATGGGAAACCTTTGGGAGAGCCGAGAGTACCCATAGTGGGCCAACTGTAGGAAACCAAAGTTCAGGATTTGTGGAATTCCAAAGTAGGAGACCACCATCCTTTAGGGGCTATAGTCCCGCAGAGGCGAGATTATGGTTGAGGGAGATAGAGAGAATCCTTGAGGGAGTACCTTGCTCATCTGAGCAGAGGGTGGCTTATGCCACTTTCATGTTAGAGGATGAGGCTGAGTTTTGGTGGAGAAGTGTAAAGGATAAGATGGCTTTTTCCGGAATACCCTTGGAGTGGAAGAACTTCAAGGAAATATTTTTGGACAAGTACATCATGGGTAGTGAGAGACCACAAGAGGAAGTTCAGAGTACGCAGCGAAAGCGTACTTCTGATGAAAGAAAGGGTTCAGGACCTAACCAACCCGAGAGACCAAAGAAAAAATAAGTTTAAAGGTAAGGGAGCGCAACCTTCGAGAAATCCAAGAGCTGAGGGATGTCCCAAATGTGGTAAGGGCCATAAGGGAGTTTGTTTGATGGGACATAGTGTGTGCTACAAATGTCAGATGCCGGGACACTACATGAAGGAGTGCCCCAATAGGAAAAAGGAAAGAGCCAAATGAGCTAACACCTTTAACCACAGTTTGGCCTTCTACCCTATGTGTTAGGAGGGCAAACCAAGATGATGGACCTACCTTAGGTATGTGTTTCCCTAACCAACCTATGTTTGCCTTATGTTTTGGAGTGGTATGTTTTCTTTGGTTGTTTGAACATCCTAGGAACGAAGTGCTTCTTGTTTTCCTTAATTGTGTAGCATGTTTCTCTATGTTTTGCAATGTACGCTTTTGTGCTTGATGTTATAGCCCTTAAATGGGAATGATGTGACACTTGGTGTGGCTTGTTCCAAGACTAACCAAGTTAAGTTTAAGATGGGATAGATAGTTGTTGTTCTGTTTGTCTGGTGAGTTTTCTGAGTTTCAGGTGAGCTTGTCAGGGAGAGGACATAGAATTAGCTACACTTTTACCCTGGGAATGGGAAGTAGAATATAATGACCTAAGGCAGATAAGTAGCAACCTAGATTCAAGTATCCAAACCTCATAAGATAATAGCGAGCCCTACATATTAGAAATCCCTACCAATACCTTAAGACAAGGATAGTAGAAATACAGATAGAATATCCAACCTAAGTAGTGTTTGGAATGGGAAAAGGTAGAGCCGCTTAGAAGAGATGAGCCTTAGGAAGTCACATAGAGCAAAAACCCATAATAGTAGAAATTTCCTAGTAACACCTATCTCATAGATAGACACCTAAGCTAAGAGAACCATGTTAACCGAGAGTTATGTTCAAGGGTTAAACCTAGAATAAAGGAAGGAAATTGTGATGGATACCCAGTAGATAAAACAAACCTACCTTTATGGTTAGCTCTAGTCTAAGAATGTGAGGAGTCCTTAGACACCTTAAGAGTAGAATTAACCGAAGTGGAGTTAAGAGAAAGTTACCTAAACCCTCCATAGTTAAGGGTAAGCTAGAAAACCATAGTTAAGGTTAGATTGAAAAACCAAGAGGATTAGAATAAGTTAGAAATTTTTTTTTTTAGCAAAAATGAGAACCTAAGGGATATGATTAGTGAAGGAATAGATTTGTTGTGGTAAATATTTACCCAATAGTGACCAACCTAGTTATAGCCTAAGATTAAGAGTAAAAGAACATAGAACCACTTTAGTGAAAAAGAGGTAGTTTTTTTGAAAAGGAGTTAAGAAAGAGTTAGAGATTCTTTTAAGGTTGAAACTAGTTCTAGAAATCTTTAATAAGATGAAATTGAATATGGTGGAGAAAGTAAAATAGTGAAATAATTTTTGGGAGACTTAAAGAATAGGATTTTCTTGAGTTATTGAGAGATAAACCACCTAAGAGTTGAGAAAAGGACAGAAGACATAGGATAAGAATATGAGAACGAAGAATTGTCAATGGACAAGTAGTTTGGGAGAAGCCTACTCAATGCTTTAGAGAAATATAGTGGTTACAATCATAGGAGAGTAGAACTCTAAGTTTGGATATCACCTCAGATGGACCTTAGGAGTAAGTTTTTCCTAAGTAAAGTTAAGAGAGAATGTATTAATCTTTTGAGTAGTAGAAACCTGGAATGGATCAGTGGAAAAAAAAAATAGTTGTCTAGAAGTGTTATAAGAGGATTAGACATAGAAAGCCTTATGCCTAAGAGAGGGTAGTAGGTGTTTCTTAAGATAGAACCTAAACTAGTGTGGTGTTAGATCATAAGGAACCTATAGTGATCGAGGAATGTGAGATTCTAGGAAAGATTAGAATTAAAAATGGATGGTTAGTTTGACAATAGTCTTAGTTAAAAGAGCCCTAATAATAAGATTTCATGAGGACTTTGGAAGTAAAGATGTATGGGGATATGAGGATATAGTGGAGTTTTGATTTTCGAGGACGAAAATCTTTTTAAGGTGGGGAGAAATGTAACATCCCTAATTTACGAATCTTAGAAATAAATAATAAAGAGATATTTTTATGGAATAGTTTTGTATTTAATGGTTTAAGGATATCCTTAAGCATTATTAATAATAGTTACCTTATAATAAGATACAATAGAAATAAGATAATAGGACCCAGATGGGGAGCCAAGGCCCAAGATGGGCCAAGAACCACACAACTACACACACACCCCACATTTAAATAGAAAGGGAGAGAGAGAGATAGAGAGAGAAAGAAAAAGAAAGAAGAAGAGTTAGAGAGAAGGAGGAGAAGAAGAGGAAGAAGAGGAAGGAGGAGATAGAGCAGAGATCTAAAGACCCAGTGCCGGGAACTCATCTCTACATGTCCCGGAAGGTGAGTGTTTTCCCTTGTCCATCCCTACCCCTTTGATTTGTTATCTTCCCTTTTTCCCCTTTTGAACCCTAGGCTTGGAGATATTGGGATTTTTGATGATTATGCATGTTTGAGGATGCTTTTGAGTAGATTAAACGGTTATATATGTAATAGAATTGTTTAGGGTTTGATTGGTGTATTTTGGAGTGCTTGGAATCCATGGATGGCATTAGATCCAATAGATTCGCAACCCATGCGAAGTTGCAGATTTCACGTTCTGGCTAAGCGAGCCAAAGGTCTAGCTAAGCAACACACTCATAGTTTGTACCCTGTAACATTTGCGGCTAAGCGAGAGGCTATTCTCGCTAAGCTAAGGCGAGGAACTAGAAAGTAGTGTAAGCATTGGCTAAGCTAGCGAAAGCCCTGGCTAAGCCATCTGACTTCCAGAGAGTTATTAAACGGGTTGGCTAAGCTAGCGAGAGCCCTGGCTAAGCCATCTGACTTCCAGAGAGTTATTAAACGGGCTAGCTAAGCTAGCGAAAGCCCCAGCTAAGCCATGTGATATACAGAGAGTTATCAAACGGGCTAGCTAAGCTAGCGAAAGCCCCGGCTAAGCCATCCGACCTTTAGAGAGTTCTCAAATAGGCTATGGCTAAGCTAGTAGAACCTATGGCTAAGCTGTCCATTCTCTAGAGATTACTCAAATAGGATATGGCTAAGCTAGCAATACCCCTAGCTAAGCCATCTGGGACCCTTGGAACTACTTTTCCATTCTTACATTTTATGACATTCTATTGATGTTTATGCTTTTTGACATACTACTTGTGTGTACTTTATGTTTGTGTTTACATGTTAATAAAAGAAAATCCCCATGGGATTAAAGAGGTATTGATCATTTTGGACACCAATGGAAAACCAAAAGTTTTAAGAGAAAAGACATGCAAAGATTAAAGGTACCCTCTTTGGATGATGGGCGGGGTTCCGTCACTTCCCATCCCCAAAGATGTGGTAAAGGCCCCTCGGACCGGAGGGGGATATAAATACGAGGTCATGGCATAAGAACAAGGGGGACGCTCCTTGAATGTTTGAGCTCAATACTTGCCATAGGACGGAAAATACAAAGAAAGAAGTAATGTTAAGTAAGCAATGGTTGATGCCTAAGTTTATGTTTATGATGTGTCCATGGGTCATATAAGTATCTTGTTGCATGTTTAGCACTCACTGAGACCTTGTCTCATTAGTTTAATTTCCATGTTCCAGATTGAGCAAGTTATGGAAAAACGAAGACACTTGGTCATGACGATGTTTTGTTATGTATATTAATGTCTTTTGGCTTATAAATTTTGAAATACTTGGTTATGTAAATATTCTTTTAGTATAATGTTCCATACATTGGGAAATGCCTTTGTTTTGTATATGATGAGGTTACTTGAGAATGATGTATGACTTTTAACATTGAAATTCTTGAGTAATGATATCATATATGTTTCATTTTTATTATCCGCATTTGATGAATAAAATGTAAAGCTAGGGGTAATACCCCAGGGTGTTACACCTCATCAAGGGTCAAGGTATGATCCTAAGAAATAGTGATGTAGAGGTGATGAGGTAATAGTTTTGAGTGTGAGCATTTATAAAAGAAAAGAGAAGCCATGAGAGTTAAGAAAAGGATCTCTAGAATAGAGAGTCAGCCTAGAGTCCTTGGAACACTCACTGAGACATTATGTCTCATCCCGTTTAGTTTACATGTTTTTACAGGTTAGCAGGTGGACACCTTGTGGGAAGAGCTTGGAGCATGGAGCTGCTTTCCCGGAGGAAGATGTTGTTAGTATAGTTTTTGTATAATTCCCAATGGATGGGAATTTAGTTTATGTTTTATGTATATTACTTATGTCTTGTACGGCACATAAGTGCCAGGAGCTTTGTACTAGATTTATTTCATGTAATATAAGTTTAAGTTTTAATTTCCGCATAGTTAACTCTGATATTCTTATATGCTAATCTCTATTAATTTAGCAATATAAGGAGAAAAAGGTAATATCCTCTAGGGTGTTACAGTTGGATCCTTCCTAACTAAAATTCGAACACAGTTGTTCTCATCCCCAAATTCCCTGAAGTCGATTCAGTTCAAGACTACATACCTATTGCCCTGGCAAATTACCAATTCAAAATTAGCATCAAGATTTTGGCAGATAGGCTTTCTGTCATATCACCAAAGATTGTTTCAGAAAATCAGAAAGGATTTATAAAGGGTAGAACCATATTTGATTGTATCAACATGGCCTCTGAAGCTGTAAACCATCTAAAAAAGAAATCAAATGGAGGAAACTTGGCCATCAAACTTGATATTAGAAAGGCTTTTGACATTATTCATTGGGATTTTCTGATCAAAGTGCTTCAAGCTTTTGGTTTTCACCCCATCTTTGTCTCTTAGATTTGCACCATTCTCCAATCAGCCAACCTTTCTATCTCGGTTAATGGTTACTTGGTGGGATACTTCTCTTGTAAAAAGGGAGTTAGATAGGGAGACCCACTATCCCCTCTTCTCTTTTGTATAGCGGAAGAAGTCTTAAGCAGAGGAATCTCTAATTTGGTGGCTCAGGGCATCTTGACTCCTATGGCTAGCCCCAGGCATTTCGCCATTCCCTCTCATGTTCTTTATGATGATGATATCATCATTTTCTGGAGAGGCACAAAAATAAACATCAGGCATATCATGCAACTTTTAGATAAGTATGCAGAGGCTTCAGATCAGCTAATTAATAAAGACAAGTCAACCTTCTACTCTGGTTGCATCTCCCAAAATCGCTTTCTGGCCATTTCTGACTTACTCGAATTCAAGCATGGGGCTTTTCCTTTCACTTACCCGAGAGTCCCTCTTTTCCAAGGGAAGCCTAAGAAGTCTTTTTTCCAACCAATTACTGATAGAATTAAGTTGAAGTTATCAGCTTGGAAAGGTAAAATGTTGTCCTTCATGGGAAGGGTTCTTCTTGTTAAGTCAGTGATTCATAGCATGCTTACATAGAAATTTTCATGTTTATAAGTGGTCTATAGCTCTTTTGCAAAGCATTGACTAGTGGATTCGGAATTTTATTTGGAGTGGGGATGTGGATATTAGGAAATCTTGCACAGTTGCTTGGCATTCCATCTGCAAACCTTTTGATGAAGGAAGTTTAGGTCTTCATTTTGTAATTGCCATTAACAGAGCAGCAATGTTGAAACTTGGACGGGACTTGGTCTCTACAGATTTACAATGGACGAAAATGCTTCGGGGAAGAGTTCTAAAGCTGAACAAAGTCATCAACGGGCATATCTCCTCCTCTATTTGGCTCGGTATAAAATCCTAGATTATTATTGTGCTTGATAATTCCTCTTGGTTGTTAGGAAATGGGTCTATTAATTTCTGGTGCGATAACTGGCTGGGAGTTTCAATAGCGAATCTTTTAAACATTCCTATGAGGGATCGTGCTCTCCTCCAAGCTTTTGTTAGTGATTTTTGGAGATTACGAAAATGGAATCTTAATCCTTTTCTCAATGACTATTTCCTTTTTATAGTGGATTACATTCAAAATTTATCTATTCCATCTCCCCCTCATGAAGGCCGTCTTATTTGGAGAGAGTCTCAAACTGGGAATTTGTCTCTGAAAGACTCTTACCTTTTCTTATTTCCCAAAACTAA
This sequence comes from Pueraria montana var. lobata, assembly GCA_026413185.1. NCBI lineage: Eukaryota > Viridiplantae > Streptophyta > Magnoliopsida > Fabales > Fabaceae > Pueraria > Pueraria montana. The sequence continues at coordinate 54,295,447 of CM048656.1, read as the reverse complement.
CGCAGTGCCTTGGGCCAAATCCATTTGGAAAAATTGCATTCCTCCGTCTAAAACCGCTGTCCTATGGAAAGCTCTTCAAAATAAGCTTCCAACTGATGATAACATGAGGAAAAGAGGCATTTCTGTGGTATCTGTTTGCTCAAATTGCGGGTCTTGCTACGAATCAATTGATCACTTATCCTTTCTTGTAATTTTGCTCGTCAAATCTGGTAGTGGGTTGAATCGAAATTAAGCTGTTCTTTGGATTTGACTTCAATTCAGAACATCATTTCCATGTGCAGCATGAAGAGATCTTCCTAGGCAGCAGATGTTGTGATGGTAGCTATCACTTTTGCCTTCTTCTATATTTGGGTTAGAAGAAACAATATCAGATTTGATAATTACAAAATGAATTTTCATGAAGTCATAACAGCTATATCTACCAATGTTTATCTTTCAGGAACAAGTTTCACTGGAAACATGAAAAACTGTCTGTCTGACTTTGCTATCCTAAAAAACTTATTGGTTGAAAGCCACCCCAGGAATCTTGATCACATTAAACAGGTAGTATGGAGGCTTCCTTCAAGTCCTTGGATTAAGTGCAACACTGGCGGTGCAGCAAGGGGTTATCCTGGCATGGCTAGTTGCGGTGGTATCTTTATTAACAGTGACTTGCAATTCTTAGGAGCTTTATTTTCCAACATTGGTATTACTACAACTTTTGTAGCAGAGATTCATGCAGCTATGATGGCTATAAAAACTGCATATAGTAAAAATTGGAAGTATCTTTGGTTGGAAACTAATTCCTAACTCCTACTTCATGCTTACAAACACCTTCTTTCTGTTCCTTGGGATCTCTACAATAGATAGGTGAATTGTATAAATCACACAAAATTTTTCAATTTCAAATTGACTCACATTTACCATGAAGGCAATGCTTGTGCTGACAAGCTTGCTTCTTTTGGTGCACAGAATACTGGTCACACTTGGTGGGATTCTCAACCTCTTTTTGTTTCCCTTGAGCTCCTTAGGTATAGACAAGGGATCCCTTTTTATAGGTTTGTATAGCCTGTTTTCCTTGGGTATGGTTTGGCCCTCCCATGTGTTTGTTGTTATCATAATCTTCTATCAATATATTTCTGGGTGTAGTTTTTGGTTCAGCTAGGGTTGGGGTGCCCACATAGTTGGGATGTTAACCCTTGTTGGTTTGCCTTAACTCACCCTTTTCTGATTAAAAAAAAAAAACATAGTGAACTAAGATTTGAATTTTTGCTGAAAGAGATATTGACATTTAGTACCTAAACATGTTTCGAATAAGATTGTTTTAAAAATATATATATGTACAAAAAAAATTAACAATTATTATTGTATTTTATTCTCTAAAGTATATTTTCTCCATTTTAGAGGAACAAAATCCAAACAAATTACTTTTGTTTATATATGTGTGAACAATGATACTTGGACATCCATGTTTATTAAACACCTAACAAACATCTATTATTTCATTTTATCTCTCTCTTCATATCATATAATATTACTTATAATACCTATATTTTTCTCTCTTTTATCTCTCTCTTTTAGGTGTCCATGAATAATTTTTCTATATGTATATATCACAGTGAATACTATATCTTACGGGTCAACCTTTCTCACCTTTTAGCTATTTACACTAATCATTATCACGAGTTTATGCAACTATTTGAGGACTGAAGCTTCATTTCTTTTTCTTTTTCTTTTTTTTGTATTTTGGGTACAAAAATTTCATTTCTTTTGTTTTGTGGTTTTCGTGTTCTCTCGTGGGGGGAAACTATTACACCAATTTAAAGCCTAACACCACCATGCATCTCCACCAAGTTTGATGGAATTTAGAAGTATGTTTCCTAGTATGGTTTATCTACATTACATTTTAAAGTCAATTGCTTAAGGCACATCATAAGTCACGGGCTGAAAATAATCTAACTACTTTGGCCTTTCAAGTCTAACATATAGAGCAAAAGGTGGCTAAAATCCTGCATAAGTCATTCTAACAAAGGGGAAAAGAAAACTAATCTGATGACCCATATATATACCCTTTTGTAGAAGGCAAAAGACTATAAAATATTCATTATTCACGTTATGTGTAACAAATTTTACTTTAGTGAGTACATAGCTCAACATAAGTATGTAAGCAATGCAAAATCTTTTGCAATTTTTTCATCCCTTTCAATATAATGACACCTTAACTAATACACAGTTGGTTTAGTTTATATGTTATTTGGATATGAAATTTTAAACGTGTACTATATTTCTTATATTATTATGTGCAAGATAAATTAGTTTTGGGCTAATATTTTTATGGGCTTAGTCCAGTTATACGAAATGGGCTTAACGATGGAAATTAATCAGAAGCCCACTCAAGGTTGTCAAAATAATTGGGGCAATAGCTTCTTGCACCCCCATAATTTTAAATATCCCCAGGTTGCCCTTCCCTTATTATAACTCCCTTTCTTCTTTCTTTCTCCTTCGCTGATGCACTCTTAAGGTGCAAAAGGCGTGGTTCACGGCGTGATTCGCATATATTTCTGACGAAGTGAGCATTTTTTTTCTTTCAATTTGCATATATTTCCAGATAGCTGAATCCGTAAGGTAAAAAAAAAATTCCTTCCAGAAATACATTTCCAAAATTATGCATGTTGCATTCCAGAAATACAATTCTGGAAGTATGCTAACATAATTCCTGAAATGCATTTCTAGAATGCATGTTGCATTCCAGAATTATGTTAGGATGTACTTTACAATCGTCGATGTGTAATGTGTTCCATATCACATTGCATAATGCTAATGTTGTGTCTTCTTGCATTATTTATTGAGATAAAGATATGATTTTAGTGACATACGATGGTGCCTGATTTGTACATGAAGTGCCAAAGTAATCTACACACAAGGTGCCAACTAATCTACACAGTAGGGTGCTTAAGTAATCTACACACAAGGTGCTAATAATCTACCCATCAGAGTGTCCAAGTAATATACATATATGGTTCCAAGTATTTTGCACACTAGGGTGCCTAATATGCATATAATGAATGATGCTCTATTGTCACTTGCCTTAACACATGTAAATTTGGACAGAATTTGCCCGTTGTGCCCTTTTTGCAATTTTGCACAAAAAGATTCTAATAACTTGTTTGCATATAGTTCCTTTTCTTTCAATGTTTGGGTTAATAATTTTTATTGGTTGGGTTTCCCCTTTGTTTTGCCCTCTTCTTATAGGGACTTGTTTATTCAATTTGGTCAACATAAAGTAGGAGAAAAGTTAGGAAGTTGTCTTTTTTTTAAATAAAAAAAAATTGGCATGCAGTTGTGTGGTCCATTTGGCTTTTAAGGAATTATATAGTGTTCAATGGAGGTAAGTATGATCTGGTTGTTATTTTATATTTAAACAAAATTTGATCTTGGCATTGGGTATCAAGGAATTTGGAAGGTATTGTTTTGTTTTTCTATGATTGGTATATTAATCCTTTTTCTTGTTTTGCTCAGTTGTAAAGCTTGGTGGCTTAACTTTGTATTGTAGATGGGGTCGAAACACCCCTTGTACATCCTTTTAATGTTATATTTGCTTATAAAAAAAATGGGTTATAATATATCTTGTACTTTGTTTCTTGATAATATTTTGCTTATAAAAAAATATGAATGTATGATCCCATATACAAACACATAATTTAATTAATTTTTAGAGAAAAAAGGCAATGTACTGACAGTGTAAAACAATTTTATACTGTCATCTAATCACAAATCACCTTATATGATAAGTTTGTTCACTTTTACAATAATTATCTTAAAAATCATATCAACAGTGATTTATGATTGAATAACAGTATAAAACTGTTTTACATTATCAGTGCATGATTCTTAACACAATAATTTTCATAATCTTTATTTCACCTTTCAATGCAACTTTATCTTTATTTTGTTTTTGTAATATAGTACCTTCCTAACGTTATTTGTCAATACTACAATTCAAATTTATTAAATGAAGTTAGGGAAGAATAGACAGTGTGTATATTTGAGACTTGCCTTCATCAGGTTTTAGTTATATTTATTTATATGTTTGGTTTAAATATTTGGATTAGGGTTTTAACAAAAAAGTCGCTTAACAGCGCTAAGAAAGGACCCTCAGCTATTCACCTTTATAACTGTTCAGAAAGGCTATTTTTTTTTTCTTAGTGGTAAGAAATATAACTTTTTCTTAACTTATATATATGTAATGCAAAAATAATTTTTTTTAAGGAGCAATTCTTAGCAATTTTGTTATGTAACTATTGCTCTTAGCAGTAAAACAAGGCATTTTCTATTACAGTGACTTTTAGCTAGCTAGTAGGAGTTAATTTTAACATTTAATCAATCAAATATCACTCTTCACGCAACAAAATCATATTTTATGTTTCCACAAACAAGACTTTTATAAGTTGTTCAAGCTTTTTTTTTTTTTTTTTTTTTTTCCAAACAAGCTTCTCCTCTTGTGTTATATATCTCTTTGGTGTTTTCTCTGTTTCAAATAAATATTTGTTCCTTTAAAAGAAATAATTTTTTTTTCTAATTATCCCCTCATTTATTAGTACTCAATTAAATACTTCAATAAATTTCCAACTACATTCAAAATTTTCAAATAAATATAATTTTATATAAAAATCTTTTTTTTTTTTTATCATAATAACTTATATAATTAATAATTTTTTTTTTTAAATCTACGTTACCTTCAAAATTAAAAACATAATAAGATGGAAAGAATAATATGCAAGGCACAGACAAGTTCGAAACAGCCTTAATGGCCAGAGTGAGGTGAGAGTGACAAGGCATGAGAAATAGAGGACAACAAATGACTTGAAATATACCCAATTCTGGCCTCTAATTACTACCAATTAATGGCTTCTCGTTGTTCGGGTAGCACAACACTTGCCATAGGTCTTCCTGTTGTACATGCCATAATTTCAAATCCACAAAGTACGTCATGTGAACGTAGTATATTCGAATATATATATTTTTTTTTTCACTCAGCAATGGTGATTTTTTTTTTCCCACCATAACATTAGTGTATAGTATTTATCAGTTTTGATTTGTTGATGACTAATCTCTATTAAATAATCTAGTTGATTACCTTTAAAGAGATCTTCCCTTCCAATTTAATTAATTTAATTCATGATTACAATTTGGGAAACAAAATTATTTTCTCTAGAAGTTCTCAAGTCAGATATGAAATTTAAAGAACATAAAAGATTAAGTTAATATGAATTTAAAGAAACAAAGAAGAAATTGATCAAATAATAACATTGGAAAAATGAAATGTGATAAGATTTATGTTTCATTGATATCAAGTAATTAACCTTTCAGTTTTAGACATTTTGTAGTATGAGAATCTCAAGCAAAATGAAATTCTACTCCTATAATACATCGTACAAATTAATATTTATAGACAAACATAGCAATTATAACTAGTAGCATCCAGTAAAAAAAAAGAAGAAGAAGAAGAAGAAGAAGCAATAACTATTTCAACTCCTATGTGGTTATAATAAATTATAGCTAATGTCTAATAAGTTGTCATTGGAGTACTATTTTTTTTATCGACTAAATGTTAATTGTTAATATGTTAATTTTTGTTAATAAGGATATTCAAATTCACGACATATCCTTCCATCCTTTTATTATCAAGCCAACCTTATAAGTCTTCATTGGAGTACTTATATAAATTGTTAACTTCTAATATTTGATCAAGTACAGACACAACTCGAAATAACATATATATCAGGTCTGATAATTTATTAAGTGTTGAACAATTTTGTTTTAAGAGTATAAATGAGTTGAATGGAAAAAATTGAAATTTTTAGCTTGGAGATAAATAAATTGGTTAAATTTGACTCATTTATTTAAATAAGTTAAATTTAGAACCTAAACTTGGTTTCATTAAAAATTTTGAAGTTTGATTTTGGTTAGTTAACTTATTTATGACTTGGTTATTATTTTTCTTTATCAAATTTCTTTCAAAACAAAACTTTATTTAATAACTTTGTATTTAACAAATAATTATGATTAAAAGTAAAAGTATAATTTGCTAACTTAAAGGTGCGTATGCTGTAAAAAAAAAAATTAAAGGTGCATATTAACATCCAACACTTTTTTTTGTTAGAAAAAAAAACCATTATTCTCATATTTAAACTAATATAAACTTAAAGAATAATTATATATATAACTCTATTTTCTTAAAAAATAAAATAAACCAAAACTCTCCTATTCTCTTACCCACTGACCATTACACTCGCTCCCACATCCCACCCCTTATTGTCCACCTAGCAATTGACGTTGTCGTGCTGAGAACTCTAATGGCATGTAGTATAGTAAAAGCACTTAGCATAATTTTCAAGTTATTCCATGTTTCATATTAACATCTCGTAAGCCTGAGGCAGATTATGACTATATAATAATAGGAGAGAAAAATAGAAAATCGAAGAGACTTCCTATGATTTCAGTGTCTACAGTTCTGACAGAACATTTTTTTTTTTTTAACTTTTTCATCTGGAGTTTCTACTTTCTTCGTTCTCAAAATTTAATTACTTTGACTTACTTTTACAATTTCACACATTTCTGTCTTTTGAGTTCTGTCTCCGATTAAAAATTAGAATAAATTACATATACTTTCGAAGTTTGCTCTTATTACACCTAGCATTCCTATATTTTTTTACATTACTTTGAGCACTCCTAAAGGGATAAGTGTAATATTTTTTAAATCTGAAAAGGAGGATCAATGTAATGATTTCTGTCTATGAGGGAAGTTCGGTGTAACGAAAGATAAAAAATTAGAGGGTTATTGTAGGGTTAAAAAATGGAAGAATACCAGGTGTAATGAAAGCAAACTTCATGAAGTATCAGAATAATTTATTCTAAAAATTAAGGTCAATATTCAGTAATTACTACAAGAAAAACACTCATTACAGAAGGCCGAAACTCACTGTAATCGAAAAAAAACCTTCTGTAAATTAAAATTACAAATGAATTATTGACGACCTTGCATCCCTCAATAATAACTTCGTTTGTAATATGAAGGTAATACAATGAGTTTTGTCCACCGTAAAAAAAACCCATTATGTTATAGAGAGTTTAGCCCACAGTAAATATTTATTTTTTTATTTACGAAATTAACGATAATTTATCTCACTCCAAAATGCAACGCCTCAACCCTTAGCAGGACCATCAAAACAACCAACAACATTGTTGAATCCCATCTATGCCACGCCTCAGCACCAACACAGAATCTGCATCAAACAGAGACCAAAGAAGAAATCGGAAAAAAAAACCGCTCAAACATTGTCACAAAATAGAAAATAAAAAAGAGAAAAAAAAACAGAATAGAAAAAAAGTATCGGAACATTGATGAATAATAATATTAAATATATTATTTTTTCGACTATCAATTTTGACATTGAACTCCAACTAATTATTGACAAGGATACAAATATCTAAACCGAGAAAATTCAACTTCCTTTTAACTAGAGAGACTGCTAACCATGAAACTTCCCTATGGTTTGATAGGCCAAAAGTAATATCATATTCATAATTTGTTGACTTTTTCCATTAATATCCACTCTTTCAAATTATGTCGACATCATATTTATCGTGCATCGACGTTATCTTGAGCATTACTTCCAATCTTACTGATAAAAATCTAATGATTTTAAAGTCTTCACGTTTATAGATAGTAAAGAATACTTGTTGCCACTCAGCATTATTTTTTAACTTATAGCTTGGTTGTTGATTTGTCTTGTCACAGGTTATGTAATTTCTAAATCAACTAATTAATGCTTGTCATGTCCTTACAAATAGACCATTTCCATTTTATTTTTTCTCGTAAACAGCATATACAAGTTGTGAAGAGCTAATCAACGTTTAATATATGAATATTTCGTTAGTACGAGTATAACTGGATTTAAATCTTTTAAGAAGATCTTGAGTTCAAATCTTATAGAATATATAGAAGAGATGTAGTTGATGAGATGAAAAATCTCATTAAAAGTGATTAATCAGATTCTTCAGCAGAAATTAATCATTAGTAAAACTTATAAATACTACACACTAATATCATAATCACCCAAAAATCAACGTTTAACATCAGCTTTTAATTAACAAAGATTTATGACAGAGATTTATTTAGATATTAATATAAAACAATTATATATATCAAATAATTCATTAACTAATGATGTTTTGTATTTTAGCTTTTGGCGATAACTCTACAAGTATAGCCGTACGATATAACTTGAGTAGACTATTTGTACTAGAATATCTTAGACTATAGGATTTAAGTTATAAGAAAGTACTTAATAACCTTGATCCTTGATGTTTTGAAAAGTACCTTTTTGTCTTTTTTTTGGGTGCACTACCTTTCTGTCTTTTGCACCTTGATTTTGTATACCCAAATTCCGATAATTTTGCAATGATAAAACTAGATGAATCAACAAGATTATCAATGCATGTTTGAATTAGCATTTTTTATAAGTAACATAATAGGTTTAAATATGATTTTTTTTTCTTAAACTTAGGGCAAATTTGTTTTTTTTCTCCAAATTAAAAAAATTGATTTTATCAAGTTGAAATTTGGAAATAGCTTTTATTAGTTCCTCGTCATAAACAATGTTACACTTGTTGTTGACATGGTTAACGGCATCCACATCATCATACACTACGTGAAAATATGTAATTTTTTGGTTTAGATGTTTTTTTTATCTCTCAAATTTAGGCCAACTTTCTTTATGGTTCTCCAAATTTAAAAGTGATTTTATTTTAGTTTTCTAAATTTAAAAGTGATTTTTTAGTCCTCTAATTTAAAAATTTTCCATTTTGGTCGTCAAAGTTGACGTTAAAAAATGTGCTAACATTACTAACAATATGTTTTTCTGGTGGTTTTAAAAGTACAATATATGACAATTTTAAACCCCTAAAATTTAGATTAATGAATAATATTTTAATGTGACAGTTTAAATCTCCCAAAATCCATTAAAGCAAAATAAAATAAAATAAAGCATTGCGATTTTCAATTCAAACACTATGTTTACATAAGTCACTGTACCTCAATCCCAAGATAAAATGCAAGCTAAAACCCTATCTATGGCAGCGTGACAAGGAGTAGGGGAAGGAGAGAAATAGAGGATGAGCAGGAGGTATGATGAGAGAGTGAATAAGAGAAAAAACGAGTGGGAGAAAGATAGACAAGTAGAGAGGAGATGAGATGAGGCCACACTGTCGTGGTAGTGGCAACGACCACCCAGGTTATGGAGGGAGAGGGAAAGAGTGAGAAAGAGAAGGGGGGGAAAGAGAGTGCGAGAAAAAGAAGAGAGAAAAAGGAGAAGATAATAGGAGAAGAGAAGAATTAAGACAAAGAGAGAAGGAGAGGCGAAGACAACATCTACCTCTTCCCTTCTTACTCTTATAAAAACACCGACACTTTTTCCTTTCTCGGCGAAGACATTTCCCTCCACATCCATCGCTAACAACTTGACCTCAACAGAACATAATTTAAAATATTGTTTGTTAATTTAAATTTTGATTGTCTAAAATCGTCATAAATCGTATTTTTAAAATTGTTAGAAAACTCACTATTAGCTATGCTGTGACACCCTTTACCCCAAATACATTATTAAATATAAATATTACGTTGCGAAAAAGAAAGACGATTTTTCAAGAAAACTTTTAGCAAATAAAGAACACCAAATTCTCAAACCATACATAAATAAACATCATAAATACTTATTTAATTAAAAAAAATACCTTTGACACTCCAAAGGCCACACAAAAGGTTATATAAAAATAAAATCAAACTTAAAAAAATAATAACATTTATTCATCCCCAATATCAGAATTTATCAAAGCTTTACAATCTCACTTTATATGTAAATAAAAGACAATAAAGGAAGGCATGTGCCTACTCTTTAGCAATGTCATCTTGGTCCTGCTGGACATCACCTGTCACCAACACATACACGAAAAAAAAACACAAAACAAAGGGAGTGAGATACATCTCACTACATGTTTGTGATATGAAAATAGAGACAGGTAGCTACACAAACACATAACAATTATCTCTTAGCATTCACATACGTCAAGCACAGTCACAACCAAGTATTCATGCAATGCAATGTATTCTATGCTCTTAGCTTTATATGCATGTGGTACCATTCAAAACTTTTTTGTGAAAGTAGTATGGGAGTACGTGCAGTCGACAAATAGCCACACCATGGGCATCCAACACTAACAGTCTCAACCAGGATGATACCCCTAGCAGCTCGTTAGGGTTACCCAGCCTTGCAAGGATACTCCAACCCATGAGATGAGCATGAGCTTAAAAGAGATTCCAAACCAGATAACACCCCCAAGGTCAGAACTCAACGAGTTCTTCACAGCCTCCCCAGTTAGGTTCATAAACTACTTTCGAAAACTCATATACATGTCATGGTATGATGCATGATTCACACAAATGCTCATTTTTTTTAACTTATCACGTGGAGGATCCTGCCTCACATAGGTTTGATCCTCATTTATTTCATATCAACAATACACCATGATATCCTAAACATACATATTTCACTCATACCAAGCATAGCATAACATTCATAACAATGTGCACGTGTCACAACATAGACATATGCACCCAATTAAACCATCACGTTTCCAAACTCTAATGTAATAACAATTTTCAAGACCATGCCATATAGCAACACTATATCATCATAAACATAATTAATAACAATAAAATAAACATATATACATATAAATAATATATATATATAAACATAATTAACCGAAATGTATATAAATGTAAAATTGACACAAATATTTATAAAACTAGCCTAGACACCAATTCTGGATCATGATTCACGTGAAATGAATTAAAGGCATATGTATGTCAATACAAAATTGAAATCTCAAAACATGTTTTACGCACACATATATATATATATATATATATATATATATATATATATATATATATATATATATATATATATATATAATTGGAACCTCAATTTCCTACATGCTATTGAAATGTAAATTTCAAGTTAACTACAGCCACACTATTAATCACACTCTCATGTATGAACAAACCTTAAACCCCGAAAAAGAAAATTGAATAAATATTTTAACTAAATGTATCTATATACATACGTACAGGCGGCATTAGGATTCTAAAAAGAAAAACTAGATGCATAGAAAATTAGAAAACTTCTTCGATTTCAAATAAATCAGGACTACTTCCCTTTTCTTTTTATCATTTTATACTAATATAGCTAAAGTGTAGACCTTAGCTTCCCCACCAGTGAATACACTTCGTGTCCAGAGATAAGCGAATTCAAAACACCATCACGGAAAATAAATTCAAGGTGCTCCAAGAACAATAACAAGCAAAATTACACAGAGATAAGATAATTCAGTTGTTTAATTAGAAATCATACCCAGTATATATGCTATTTAAATATAATTAATCGAAAATCCCTAAATGACACAAAAGGGGGAAAACACAAAATCACAATCAAACACTCATGTAACCAAATCACAACAACAAATTAATAAAAATGCTTCAGGGTATTCACAACCCATCCAATTGAATTTAAAACATAAAATATACAACCAAGGGTCTAGGGCCAATCCCGCTACCCCCGACTATAGTCATACCATGAGGGAAATAATCTCACTCCCCCTTACCTCGAAAGATGTGATTCCACAACAAGAGTTCAAGTAACGATGATCCTTCACGATTTCCCTTCACTCCTCCGTTCATGGTTCTGACGGCAGATTCCCAAAGAGAGCAAAAAGAGAAGGAAGACTAGGTTTTTAAAGAAACCGCTCTAGAAGCAAGTTGGGCTTATAGAGCCTAAAGCCCAACATGTGACTTAAGAGATCATCAACTCATAAAATCCTTTTATTTTCTAAAAATCCATTTTTCTCAATTCCAAACCCAAAACATATTCCCAAATTATTTATTAATTTAATTAAAAGCAACAAAATAGAATATTTAATAATAACTAATATATTTTTATAATTTGAAAAGAAAAACCAGGGTGTTACATATGCCAACAGATTTTTTAATAATACAACTTTGAAGACAAAATTCGGTTATTTCCAATTTAGGAGACTAAAAAAATCACTTTTAAATTTGGGGGAATAAAAAGATTGCTTTTAAATTTGTGAGACTAAAAAGAGCACTTTTAAATTTGGGAGACTAAAGAATCAATTTTAAATTTGGGAAACTAAAAAATTACTTTTAAATTTGATGTACTAAAATGAAACTTGGCCCAAATTTAAAAGACCAAAAATATATTTAATATTTCCACAAGTCAAATGATGACGTGAACGTCATTAGTCACACTAGCAAATGTAACATAGTTTATGATGATGGACTAAAAATAGCTGTTTCCAAATTTATGGAAGAACAAAAAATTTACTTTTAAATTTGAAGGACCAAAAGCAAACATGTGCCAAATTTAAAGAACTAAAAATATATTTAAGTCAATATAATATTAAAATTAAAAAAAGGAGTACAGGTCTTTGGTTTCACACATTTGTTTCCAATTTACCCAAGTTGTTTTCCTTTTGGCATTGTTTTCTCTCTATTGAGATCTCACATTGACTAGAGATATGGCAAATTAGTCCTTATAAGATTTAAATAGTTATTTATCTTACAAGTCAATTTTGTGGGATTGAATTAGAATCTAAGCTTAAATTTTAAGATGGCATCAAAGCCTACCCTAGATATGTTATTGGGTTACCCATATTTGTCTATGCTCTATATGTCTATTTTTAGGCATAAGAGGGAATGTTATTGTTAGGCCACCTATATTGTCTTAGAATGTGGGTTTGGGTCTAACTCAACCCTAAAAACTAGCTCATAAGGTGAGGGTTGCCCCCACTTATATACTTTATCTTGACACTATCTCTAGCCAATGTGGAACTTGGGTCTTTCCCAACACACCATCTCACACCCAACACTTTTGGGCTTGGTGCGTGGATAATATGGTGGGTGACCCATTTAATGGATCTAGGATAGACTCTGATACCATCTTAGAATGTGGGTTTGAGCCTAACTCAACCCCAAAATCTAGCTTAGGGTAAGGGTTGCCCCCTACTTATATATTCTATCTTGGGGACTAGAATCACCTATCCCAAAGAGCTTGTCTCTTTTCCTGTCCCACCACTTATATTATGCCACGTCAATTAAAAAACCACATAATATTTTCATGCTTTTAAACATTTAAACATTGTTTCTTAATTACCTCTTAATTCTCCAGTGTTGTTGCCTTAATGCTTCCAGCACCATGGCGTGGCCCAAACCTGAACGTTTTCCAGAAGCCATCGTCTCGTCAGGGGCGACCTTCGTGAAGCAGTGCCCTTTTTGAAGAGATACTAGGAGTGAATCATGCTGAGAGCATTGCTCGAGCGAGTAGTGAGAGAATCACGAAACGACATTGATTCGGCAACCAACACAGTGTAAGAGCACGAGAGAGTCGCAATCATCCTAAATTATTTTAGTTTTGATGGAACATTTTCCTTTGCTTAATGGGACAATTTTTTTTCCATCCACATATCTCTTTATGATTTTTTTACTTCAAACCCAAAAAGTTATTTATTATGATATAAAAGGAGGAGAGGAAGCGATTGAGGCAACATTGCAGCACCGAAACAGTAACAGAGGTTTGTTATTCACATCATAAACGAGAGAGATTTGGGATTATTATTTGGGGGTAAATAGGTAAAGAGGTTAAAATGTTTAAAAGGATGAAAAGATGACATGATTTTTTTAATTGACGTGGCAGAATATAAGTGGTGGGACAGGAAAAGATACAGGTTTCTGGGACAGGTGATTTCAATCCCTATCTTGACACTATCTCTAGCCGATGTGAGACTTAGGTTTTTCCCAACACATTGTTCACACTCCATATGTAAAGCTTATCTTAGATTTGATATTAGGTTACTCACATGGTCTATATGCTCTAAATGTCTATGCTTAGGTGTAAGAGTGTTGTTATTGGGCCACCCACATTGGTCAGATGTTCAATTTTAGGCGAAAGAGTTTGTGTTAAGATTCCACATCAGCTAGAGATTTAACCAATTTGAATAATTATTACCTTTAAAGAAAAGATCTTTAAATGTCAATAAGAAAATTCAAACTTTGTAAGAACTTACAAAATCTAAATTCCAAAAGGATATGCTAATTATTAATGTGCCAAAGCACTAATTAAGGAATATTAAATATACTAAATACTTCTAGATACTTAAAAAAAAAAGTATACGTGCTAAATGGCTTTTATTTTTCATATAATAAATGTCATTTTTTCTTTTCTATATTTAATCAATGACCTTATGATAATGGTTAGTGAAACAAATTCGAGACAAATATATAAGTAAACTCTAAATATTATCTTTCTAATACTTGCTAATAAGGTGTAATTGAGTTGAGACAAATTGATTACTTAATGTTCAAGTTTCACTTGTGAAAAAAATGTGGCGTTCATATTTAATTCATTTACTTGGGCAAGCTAAATTTAATTTTTGAGCTTGATTTATTGGAAAACGGTGAAACTTGGAACTTTAGTTATAATAAGCTCATTTAATTTATAGTTGGATTATTTTCTTTTTATTTATCAAATATAATCATGAAGTATTAATTAGTATTTAATAGATCAACATATCGTTGGTTCGAGTGACATTGGATTCAAATCCCTTAAGCAAGATTTCGGATTTGAGCATTGTAGATGAAAAAATGTGTTGGAATGGGAGATCCTACTAAAGATTGCCAAACATATTTTCTAACGAGGATTAGTTATTAGCAAAACCAGTGGATCCCAAATTAGTATATAATAGATATTTTTGTGTTGGAAGGCAATATATAAGTTGGAATGAAAAGAACAAAAATGAATATTTGATCATAAAAAATATGTAAAAATAATTTCCTTATATAAAATTAACATTTTTATCATTATGTATACATACACATAAGCTTTTAATGTCAAATTTCTAAAATTTAAACTTGACTTGTTTATATAATTAAATTTAAATTTAAGTTTAAACTTATTTATTTATCAAAACAAATGAATTAAGTGATACAGTTAACAAGTTAAATTTATATCATTCATGAACAATTCAATTTATATAAACTTCAACTTAATTATTCAAAGTCTTTTTTTTGTTTTTGTTTTTTTTTTTTTTACATTTATCCATATAACCCCTTGAACATTTAAAAAACCTAAGAAATTCCTTAAGAGATCTAGAGAATGACCACCAAATAAGCTTATTATTTTTTTAATAAGTTCCTCCTAATAAATTAATACAATCAGGGTAGCAATAATCGAATTGCACCACAAATGTGAAAAAAGTTAGGTTAAATATGTTTCTTTATTTCTATAAAAAATTTAAATTTTGATTTAGATTTTAATAAAATTTTCACATAAGTTTGTTATTATATATTAATTTAATGTGTATGAAATTAATGGAGTTACACATTATTAGTCAAATGTGGCAAAATTATAAAATGATTAAATATGTTTTGTTTCTATAAAATTGAATTTTGGTTTTAATCTCTGTTATTTTTTTTCTTTTTATTCGTATATAACTTAAAATGTTCTCAATTGATCCTCTCCATTGATTAAGCTTTACTAAGTGACAGTTGTCTAATAGAAATTCATGTCAACACTTCACTTGTCATACATGTCACCTTTGAAAGCCCTTTAAAATTTTATACAAAAAGTCACGTGACTTCTCCTTCCTCCTCCCTAATTCCCAAACTCAATCCTATCAATGTCCTAGCCCAATGTCTCCATCTTGGAGCTAAATGACAACCCTTGCACATCATCATACATGCAATTCCTTTCTTCAACATTTGCCTTCCACTATGCAAACCCAAGACTCTCACCACTTATATCTCTTTCTCTTATTCTTCCTGCAATGCTAAACATAAATTATGAAGAGGAGGTGTGAAGAGGATGGGTTGAATCATGATCTTTCTAGAATTTCCAATCTTTGGATACTTATGAGTAAATTCTCAAAATTAATACAAATTTTGGTTCTCAAAAGGTTCCTCAAATAAAAGTTAAATTGCTCAAAAGGTTAAATCTTCTAAGTATTGCCAAGTTGAGACTAAAGTACAACTTTTGCACAATAATAACACAAACATTAAAACGAAATTCAAATTAATGAAAATAATGTGACACTTTTAAGATGATATTTTTTTAATATTCTTGACTGCTCAAAAGCTTCTAAGTCGATCATCTAATCAACTTAGTAAATCAACAATGTCAATGAAAAGTAAAGTGTGTGTGTGTATATATATATAATGAAAGTGATTATCAAAAGGTTTTCTAATTCAAAACATCACTTTCATAGTTTATTTAAGGCTTAAATATATTTTTAGTCTCTCAAATTTGAGGCATTTTTTATTTTGATCCCCAATTAAAAATTTGTTCTTTTTAGTCTCTCAAATTCCCGAAATGTTAATTCTAGTCCCCCAAAGTGAATTTGAGGGACTAAGAAAAGTGGATTTTTAGTCTCCCAAAATGAAGTTAAGGGATTAAAAATTGCAAAGTTGAGGGATTAAAAAGAGCAAATTTTTAACTTGAGGACCAAAATTAAAAGTACTCCAAAATTAAAGAACTAAAAACATATTTATGTCTTTACTTAATAACTCAAAAGCTTTTTCACATAGTATATTAGAAATCATAAAACATAAATCATATTCAAATAGCTAGAAAGATAAATCAATGAAAGGATACTAGCTAGGTGTCACATCCACACACAAACACGCATGTGCGCGCACACACAAGCTACAACTTAAGTGTATTTTAAGATAACAGTAATTATAATTAAGTTACACCTTAAGTATATTTTAAGATAATCATAGATATAACTTGAAAACACACGCACACATGCTATACCTTAGGTGTATTTTAAGATAATTGTAGTTAATTATAACTTTAATTAAAAACACACGTGCATGCACACACACACACTTTAAATGTATTTTAAGATAATTATAGTTATAACTTGAAAAAATAATCCTTCTAAAATATAAATGTTTGTTAGCAAATCTCATAAGGATTTGTTAATATACATCTACTTCTTTTTTAGAAAGAATACATTAGCAAACTACACATTAAATGTATTTTAAAATAATTGTAATTATAATTTATCGACACACACGCATGTACGCGCAGACACACATTATTATATTACTTACGGATAATTCTATCGATAATTTTTTTTCTTTATAAATTATATATTCATGCTTAAATCCATACAAAATTATAATAAAAACAAATGAAAAGGTCCTGCTGCTGTTAGTAATTAGCAGACATATGAGAGAGAGAGAAAGCGAGCTAAAACATGATTTAGTCCAAGCAATCACAATGAATTCTTATTAATTGTGATGTATTGTTGAGATTAGACACCTGCGTTAAGAGCTTGGACTTATGTCTACTAGCATATGTTTATACAAAGACCTTGTCCAATACGATCACAAAGAATTCTCAAGGTTAGGCATATTCTTTAAGAGCTTGGACTCATATAGGGGCTACATGCCTAACCTCTTTAATATTCTGATAACACTTCATAGTTTAAAGTCAAAATCAAACCACTTGGTTAGCTGTAGTCCTTTTAAGTCTACTGCTATTCACCCCCAGTCACAGGTAATAAATTTATTAACCTAGGTTGACTCTTGAATCTTGATATATATACAGGTTGTTTTATTTCAAAAATATATATCTTTGAAATTGACCTAACCGATTAATCAAACCTAATAAAAACATGCTAATGCATGCCACTTCTACAACTTAAATCCACCTAGCTATGGCAATTTCAATTACCTTTATACTTGGCACATATTATCCGTGAGGTATACACCGAAGGTTTAACATACTATTCCAATAGCAACACTCCTCAAATTTCCTAATTTTGCTTTCAACCAAACCTATGAGAGAGATTTAACGGAGTTCAATAACAAACACAAACATTATTTCTTATTTTTTGCCCGATCATATTTTTCTTTTCATTAACTAGCTAGGTAAGGAATTAAGAAATTAAGTGAAATAAATAAAATTTTATCATATAGTTGCTGATCAAATAAATAAATAAAAATTTATTAATCTCAAATTGAATTATTATTATGTACATAAATTTTTTTTGAATTATTATAACAGCTAATTTGTGGGCACGATCGATCATTTCCTCACTGCTCGCTTAGCCTTAGCAATTAGTGTCGTACTCCCTCTTAACTGAAATATAAGCAAAAAAAAAAATTGAATCACATCCTTTAAGAAAGTTAGTTAGTATCATTTAATTTTAATAGTCTCAATAAAAAGATTAACTCATTTCCTAAAATACCCCTTACATTTAATTGCATAGGACAAAAAAAGAAAAGGTGATTGGAAATAAAACTCTAATTAAATGAAGGGTATTTTGGATATAGTATCATTAAATAGGAGAGAATTAGTTAAAATTTACTTATATTTTAGTCCGGAGGGAGTACTGTGTAATTCAAGTCAAACAGTGATTTCCACGAGTCTAGCCGTTTGACACTTTCGTGAAAGGAAACGCCTGCCGACTGAATTTCACATGGAAATACAGACTAAAATTGACTTTTTTATTTTTAATTT
Source organism: Pueraria montana var. lobata (assembly GCA_026413185.1). Taxonomy (NCBI): domain Eukaryota; kingdom Viridiplantae; phylum Streptophyta; class Magnoliopsida; order Fabales; family Fabaceae; genus Pueraria; species Pueraria montana. The sequence continues at coordinate 54,276,803 of CM048656.1, read as the reverse complement.
GTAAGCAAAACCTTATTGAGGTCCCAAGGAAATATTAATATTAGTACGTGATCTTTGAAATTTAACTCAATACATAATGAAAATTACCCACATCATGTCTTATTATGTAAGCAGCTTGGTAATCAAGCTAGTGTTTTAAATGCACTTAGACATATTCATGTGCACCCTTGTATACAAAGAGAAACACTAACAATATACTGGGACTACCTATTTTTGAAGCACATTTTTGTCGTGGCTTATTCTTTACTTCCTCCGTTTCTTTTTATCTGTTGTTTAAGGTTTATTTGTAGAAATCAAGAAATGCATTAAATTTTCTTGATTCTAATAAAATAATTATGAGATTTTTTATTTTACCCTCTTTTCATTTCTACTCTACAATAAATGCATATGTAAATTCATTAAAGATTAGGAGAGAAGTAAGGGGTATGATTGATAAAAGAGTAATTAATGTGATTTTGAACTTTGTAAATGACAGATAAATAGAAACAAAATTTTTCCAAAAATTCGATACTTAAACGGAAGGAGTAAAAAGTTACTAATTCATACCACTTTAAAACACTTCTTATTTATACTAAATAACTAAATAGGCATTTTAAATTAAGGTCTCGCTAACCAGTGCCTAGGGCACTGGTTAAGGAATTAAAAGGAGAAAGTATTTATTGTGGAAATCATAGGAGAGCGTAAAAAAAATCATGGACAACACAATTTTTCGCCTCCCAATAATTATTTTTTTTCTTTTAGTTCCTTAACCAGTGCTTTAAGGGTGGTACCCTAAGAACACTGGTTAGCATTTGTCTTAAATTAAAATGAATTAAAAATAAATAGTAGTATTAAAAAACATGTTATTAATATTACTAATTTTGTGGAAATATAAAAAAAAACATTAGATATTATTTAAGAAAACACAAAAAATACACGTACGTTACTAGTAATTTACTATGTACAGATGAGTACCAGTTATATATGACACGTTCAAAGGCTGTGGGGCAAGGTATGGTTGCCTACTCTTTCAAATGCCATTCATGGAATTTATTATGAATGCCACAAAGTAAAACCAGTTTGAGGTGGGATTTGGTTTTCCATCACGAAATTGCTTGAACCAATTGCTTACAATCGCCATTTATGGCCATGTATTATATTCATCATGGCCTGGATCCACGAAGATCACTTGATTGGCCAAGCACCAACTCGATCTTGACTCTTGAGTACCGATCATATATTCATTCATCATGCACAATTGTTTAATATTTTGAACACCTATCATAATAAATGAACACTTACAGCGCTTCCCTATTTGAAAAAAATGTGCACAAATAAAATTTCTTAAATATATAAATGACGAACTAATTCCATGAACAAGGTAATGGTACAACACCTAATAAACAACAAAAAGGTTATAAGTATATTATTGTCCAAAACGAAAAGAACCATTCACATTAAGCACATTCACAGAAACACAATCATAGTAGTGATTTCTTTATATCCCTTTTCAAAGAAGCAAGGACACAGTTATAATATGTACTTCCTTGGGTCTAATTTGCTTTATAAGAAAAAAAAACTAATTCATAGTATTAATTAAGAAAGTTAGTTAATTAACATTATTTAATTTTACATATTTCATTTAAAAAATAATTTTTTTAAATTACTTTTCATTAGAATTTAATATCAAAATTTTCGTTAAAAATAGAATCTCAATTAAATAAAAATATTTTAAAGATAGTATCATTAAATAAGATAAAATTAGTTAAAATTTATTTATATTTTAAACAAACGTATATGAGATGTTTTTTTTTTTTGCTTATAGTAGTATTTGATACTAGGACGAGCATATGGTTAATGTCAAAGACTCAAAAATATCAAATCCAATTTATCAATACAATTAATTGATGGAGCTTATTGATAAGTAAATTGAAAGAGAAAGGGATGATTCATTGAGATGGATCACATTTGACAACTGTTCTCAAGCATACAAAGAAGGGCATAATAGTAGTAGTAGTAGTATGTGAAAGCTTAGAGTCACCAGCTTTATCTAATTAACATTAATGTCATGCTGGGGTTAGAGACTTTAAAAAGTACAATAGAGGTTTCCCAGTGCAGCCACATTGAATGCCCCCACGCGGTTTTGAGAGGCACAACAAAGAGAGAGTAATATTGCTCCAAAGCTGATGAGCTGACTTTGGCCTTCAAAGAGAAGTTAATGCTTTTGCTGTCAACTTTTGACTATTTGCCTTCCCCTCTCTTCCTTCAGTCAGCGACCCTTCACACACTCCTCTTGCCTTTTTTGCACTATTTATACACCCCTCATTTTGACTCTTTGCCTTAGCACATTGTTGCAAGTAAGAGGAAAAACCGAAAGAGAGAAAGAGAGAAGAGAGAACAAGCTATATACATAAAGTTGTTGTTATTATTATAGTGTGAACTAAAAGAAAAGGGTACAAGTGAAGATGGGAAGGCCACCATGTTGTGATAAAGAAGGTGTGAAGAAAGGACCTTGGACTCCCGAAGAAGACATCATTTTGGTGTCTTATATTCAGGAACATGGTCCTGGCAATTGGAAGGCTGTTCCTGCCAATACTGGTTAGTCAATCTTTTTCCACTCATGTGAGATCTTAATTAATTTGGTGATTTTTGTGGTGATAATTGGATATTTAATTTTATTTTTATTTTTATTTTTTGTCATGCTTTTAGTAAGTTAGGGAAAATTCTGATTCTTTCAGCTGTGTGATCTGAAATGGTACTCTCTTTTTGGTTTAATTTTCAGGGTTGTCAAGGTGCAGTAAGAGTTGTAGACTTAGATGGACTAATTACCTGAGGCCAGGAATCAAAAGGGGTAACTTCACAGACCAAGAGGAGAAGATGATAATCCATCTTCAAGCACTTTTAGGGAACAGGTAAATTCATCTTATAGCTGCTTAAAGTTCTTTTTGCCAAAATGAAGCACACAGTTATTGAATTTGGTACCTTATATATAATAATATACCTTAATATAAATTCTACTCCTTTTTTTCTTTATAATACTTATTTTGAGAGGGAAGTTCCTTGGTTTTTATTTTTGGACTCACATGCTAAACTGAAGCACATTGATTATGGTGCAGATGGGCTGCCATAGCTGCTTACCTACCACAAAGAACAGATAATGACATAAAAAACTATTGGAACACCTATTTGAAAAAGAAGCTGAACAAATTGGAAACAGGTTCTGATCAAGGAAGCTGCTTGGGACATATTGGGGTTTCAGTTTCTCATCAGCCAATCTCTAGAGGCCAGTGGGAAAGAAGGCTTCAAACAGATATCCACATGGCCAAGAAAGCTCTCAGTGAAGCACTCTCACCAAACAAGGCATCATCTACTACTACCTTGTTAGCTGAATCAAATTCAAACCTCTCCAACGATAATAATAATAATGGCACCTTCTATAACAATAGTTCCAATAAACCAACAACACAATCTATATGCTATGCCTCAAGTGCTGACAACATAGCTCGTTTGCTGAAGGGGTGGATGAAGAACACACCAAAGGACTCACGTGCTGCCTCAGCTGTGACTCAAAATTCCTTCAACAACTTGGCTGCTGGTGGTGACACTGCTTCTAGTGAAGGAACAACAACAAAGGGAAGCACAAGCAGTACTATTGAATTGTCTGAGACTTTTGAGTCCTTGTTTGGCTATGAGTCTTTGGATTATTCCTCAAATTCTGAGTTCTCACAATCTCTTTCTCCTGAGGCTACTCTTTTCCAAGATGAGAGCAAGCCACATACTACTGAAAATTCCATAGACATGCCTTTCTCTTTGCTTGAGAAATGGCTTCTAGATGATGCTGCTTGTCAAGACAAACTTGGCTTCTAGATTAATTATTAGTTCAATTTGATGCTTTTTCTTAGTTATAGGAGGAGACTAAGTTGAATCCTCAGTTTGGCCTTCAACCCCCCCTTTGGTTCTTCTAGAAGTGTATATTCCAATCAAATATTAACATTATTATATTATAATGTCCTATAATTAAATGCCTCACTGGAAAAAGTTTGCTTCTCTTTATGACAAGTTCAATGGTGTTAGATTTTGCTTTTGAATTGGTTGTTTCATTCTTTTAATCAGGAATTAAAGTTTCAGTTGACTAATTCCTCCTAATTTTAATTATTGTGAGCCAGTAGATTCTAGTTTAAGCTATTAATTGATCAGATGAAAAGAATGAAATGGTGGTCCCTGAAAGCTTTACGGCAAAAAATAAGTCAACCTAATGATCCAAACTTAAGAGTATAATTAATTAAAGATATACTCTCAATAAGACAAATGGTTAGCATTTTTTCCATGTCTATTCAGCAGAAAAGATAAGCTAATGGTAGTTGATTCGGGTTTTGTTTTGTTTTTGCTTTTATAAGAAGAATTTGTTTCGTCCACCAAATGAGATATATGAAGGAATATATAAATTGTTTCACGTTAACTTTTTTAACTTTTTTTTTTAAGGCTAAAGTGTAATTTTTGTTTCTTTTAATTTTTAATCTGTGATTTTAGTTCTTTTATTTTTAAAAATTTGCAATGTTAGTCAAATATTTAATTTTGTATATGTTTTATTTTTATTTTATTTTGGTCCAATTAAACCCTAAATCTAATATATTCAATTAATGTACCATAAAAAATAATTTAATTAATTAAAATATAAAAATTAAAAAAATAAACGTATGAAAAATCAAAATTGTGAATTTTTTAAAATAGGGGGACTAAAATTACGAATCAGGAATTAAAGGAGGACTAAAATAACAATTTAACATTTTTTTTATAAGTAAAAGAACAATATAATGGTACCTTAATCTTAATACACGAATCTTATAATGTCAAATTAAAGGAATATAGTTAAATAAAGACAAATTACTACATCAATATAGTAATAAGAAAAAGAACATTAAGCACTATTTATCTTGGCTTTATACCATGTCCAGAAATTAATTTTTATCAAGTCTAAAACATCATTAAAGTCAAAGAAATACAATTTTGTTATCATAATCGAAGTAGACCATGTTGTAGCATGCCAAAAATGATGTCAAATAGGGCACAACTTTTACCTTCTTAAAAGATAGCAAAATTGGATATAATAAGCAGAATATCATTAAGTATGATCCCATATTACCTAAGTCATGCATAAACTGCATACCAAAATTTGAATTGTCATCAAGCAAGATAGCAATTAGTGATTATTAATTATCTTCCTCAGCGGAAAAACAAGATATGCTTATTCTTGAGACAAAACTTCTCTTTTACACAAGTTAACTTGAATATATATCTAAAATAACTAGCCAAGATACCATGAGCACTTTGAGAGATACAAAACTCTTCCAAAAGTTTTTAAAAATAATATGGAAAATTTCTTAACAGTAGCTAAGTTTGTACAAAAGAATAAGTTGATTTCACAGTAAAAAAGTTGGAACAATCCTCCTTCCTCACCCATTGATTTGGTGAGCCGCTACATAAAGAAAAAAGAACCCAAGGCATTTATTAGAATTACCAACAACTCCTCTTCTTACACAAAAAATCTCTCCTTCACCTCCAAATTCAAAGTTTGGGAATATATATATATATATATACACACACACACACATAAAATTTTATAATTTTTTTTTATCAAAACACAATTATTTGATGTCTACAAAATAATAGATACTACTCCGGTCTCAAATATAAGAAGAAAAAAAATCATTGTATTTTGGTCTTAAATATAAGTAAATCTCAACTACTTTTACCTTATTTAATGAGATTATTTTTAAAATACCATTCATTTAATAAGAAGTTTATGTTTGATATCAAGTTCTAATGAAGAAAAGTTTAAGAAAAAAATAGTTAGGATTGACACAATTTAATGAAGTTAACTAATTTTTTTAATAAGTGTAAATTTTTTTTTTTACTTATAAATAAGACGGGAGGGAGTATAATTTTTTCTCATGACTATATGATGTAAAAATCTCACATGGACCTATTCAAAAAAAAAAAAATCTCACATGGAAAAGTCCATTTTTAATCCAGGATGGTTAAGCCAACGTCACACCTTAAATTTCGCGTAGTTAATTTTGTCTTTGGTTGTAGTGTTCAACTTAATTTGCATTAGCATATGTAACTATCAGAAGCATACTATTTTTCTTATTGGTTCGATTTACGCTATAATAGATTAATAGTGTGCCGTATAAATAAGGGAATGACAAGCTTGTTTAGGTTATTTAATAAACTTTTCTATAAGGGCCGGTCTTTATTAATTAGGGCCTAATTTTGTCTGTGTGTGTCCGTGCATGTTGAGTTTTCAATGAGTTTAAATTTGATTACCACCTGACCTGTGTGTCTTTTTTACGTCATTATCTAATAATGTATTGGTTAAAAAGTATTAACTACGTTCTAAATAATGATTATATTCATTTTTTTAATAATTTAACAATACATGATTAAAATATTGTGTAAAGAAATTATACTAAAAATCAATTAAAATTAATTCCTTCATTATATTATATTCAAGGTCTTTCCATAATTTATTTTACGTTGGTTCAACTACTTTTAACTTGTTAGATATTTTCCAAAGATAATATATTTAGGTGATAATTATTTGTTGTAGACTTTTTATTTAACATTAAATATGCATAAAAATATTGTTAATGACAAGAACATCTTTAACAATTCAGCAAAAAAAAACATCTTTAACATGAGTACATGACTCATCTAACATTAAATGTGCTTAATTAAAGACATTCTCATTTAAAATGTTTTACTCATATTTGTTTTTCTCAATCAATCACTACAATATTTTTGACTTATGGTAATGTCTATCTCTTTTAGGGATCTAGAAAACTGGTGTATTAAAATATAATAAAAAAAAATGGTTATTGATAATGTTAGATTAGTGAGAAAAAATGTGTATCTTGTATATACAATGACCGAGGGGTTTTTTTCCAACTAATTACGTTTTTTTATAAGCAAAAACTTTATTTAAAAGATGAGTACAAATACAAGAGATACTCTAACTTGAGTATAATAGTTTTACAAGGTTATAGTAATAGTATAAAAAAAGACAAGTTACAATATCAAACACAAGTCAGAAAACAAACATCAATAAATACTATCCATCTTGGCCTTAATCATGTTTGTAACCTGACTTTTATCAAGTCCAAGACACTATTGAAGTAAAAAAGGAAAACCTTGAAACACAATTTTTTTTTGCACATAGTCCAAATAGACTATACCACAATGTGCCAAAAGACATGACGAAAAAATCACAACCTCTTCCTTCTTACAAATTAAAGAGCTAAACTAATATAGTGATCATAAATATCATTAGGCAAGACCCCTGATTATCTAAGCTAATAAGCATAAACTTCATACCATATACGGTTTGTCATCAAGCAAGATAGACATAAGTGATGATAATCTTCCTCAAAAAAGAAGCTCATACCCTCCAATTGAGGTAATACTCCTCTTTTACACAAATTAACTCGAGTAGGCAATCTATCCAATATGACTCACTAAGATAAAGCAAGCACTTTAAGAGAAGTATAGCTCTTCCAATTTATTTTTTAGAAATAACATGATGGGAATAATATGAACTCCTTGTCACCAATTGAGAGTGAAGAAAATTACAAGCTCATTTAACTATGTAAAGGCAAGGGGTAACTTCCTTCCATACCAATTGGTCCCACGAGCCCAAGACAATTTATCAAATCTATCAATAGGTCCTTTTTTCACACAAATAGATATATCCTTCTTCCGTGTCCATAACCAACACCAATTATTATCAAACCACTCTTGCATATCAGTCATATAAGTATCCCTGTTAAGTGAGACTTGGTATAAGCAATGAAAAGCAAGTTCTAGACTAGCATTGTTGAACCAAACGTTGTGCCAAAATCGAACATGTTCTCAATTTTTGACCTTTTTAGACACATTGAGAAAACCAAAGCGGTACCACATGATTAATATTCTCTATCATGAACATATATATCCCTCCACCAAATTGAAGTGGAGAAGTTGTTCAACCAGCCTCTAGAGATTCCTATATTACAGTATTGGAATACTATGCTCACAAAAATTTGGGAAATGTATAAACAACGACTGAGGATAGATTGTTTTGGAAAATAATTATTATTTTATAAAAGTTATCTCAGAAAATGGGATAAGCATGGGCATGGGCGACTGGCAGTATTCAATTAAGAGCTTATGCAAAAATAAATAAATAAATAAAATTGCAAGAGATGTTTTTTTAATAGTATTATATATCGCCCATAGCCATAGGATTTAATTTGAGCGGGTTTTTAATTGGAAGTAGGAGTAAAAATTAAAACCAAACAAAAGGTTTTTTGTTTTCCCTCGAGACATTCTTTAATTCTGTTTTCATCATGCTTGCAACCATTTACACCTAGTGATCTCATATAAACATTGATCAATTTCACAACCTTGTCAACAAAACACATCTATCAGAGAATATAACAAGAAATGAAATGCAAATATTACACAACCAATTTCACTCTCTCACCTTCTGTAACTTCTAACAATATGTACATATATATTCCCTAGTCCACTCATTTTTTGTGTGGATAGCATTGTAAGAATTGATTCATCATAAATGCTCATCTAGTGCATTTTCTCTCGTTTTGACTTTTTCCAAGTTAATTGTTTAATTTTATAGTTTCATTATGGCACTGCAAGTAACATCCATGCTGTAAAGGGATAAGAAAAAACCTTAAGGCACCCTCCTCATTTCTCAAGACTCTTGTGCACCATTATGGGATAAAAATAGAAATTGAATCTGTCTTTCTTACACGGGATCATTTTTTACTATATATATATAGTACATATTATGCCTTTTTCCCAACCCTACCTGCCTACCCCTAATGATGCCAAGGCCCTATTCAGGATGAAGAGCATTACCAAGTTAAAAAGAAAAGAAATTTCCTCGTATTCAAACATCATTGCGTGCCATTATTAACATGAAATATAAATTTATACAAAGTCTCTTGGCGTGTACCTTTCTTCTTGCAGAGGGGCAGAAAAACCTAGAATTATTGTTAGTAACTTTTGTTTTTTCAGTCACCTAATGTTACTTAGTTGCACAAAAATAGCTAGCTAGGGAGCTAGGGAAATTTCTTTTTCATTCTTTTTAATCCGGATACCTTTTAGTCGAAAATCAGGAATTATTCAGCAAGAAATTAAGATTTATTTAAAAAATTAACTTCTCTGAACATATACTCTTTTATATAAATAAACATAAAAATTAAAATTTTAATCATCTAATTATGATTATCTGTCTACCATATCACATTACACTACTATAATGTTAGTTAAGGAAGTTTCCATTGCAGTCCGTATATTAGGTGAATACCAAATTTGCTTAACTTTGGCCCCACTAAAATGACTTGGACTTTAATTACATTGGAAGTATGGCATTCTGCAACATAATAAAGCCCCACCTAGCATTATTGGTTTTGACCATTAAGTGAGATGAGGTGTTTCCTTTACACACAGACATTGTGTATTGTATCCTTTCAACCATAGAATATGTCCACCACCAAAAGTTGTTAGTACAAGTGGTTCGATATTTGGATACTGTTGAAGATCTCACATCGACTAGTAATGAAACTAAAATAATATATATAAGTGAGTGACAATCCTCACCTTACAAGTCGGTTTTGTATGGTTAAGTTAGGTTTATAACCCACATTTCTAGTAATTAATTAAAATTTAGGGTTCAATTCCCAACTTGAACATGGAATCACAACTAAAAATACCACTTTATTCTAAAAATGTACACCTACTTATATATCCGTAGCTAATAGAAATGGAAAAAAGAAGAATCATGAGAAAGCCTTGAGCATCTTTTTCAAGTTGCCAGCAAGAGCTAACTTCTTAACGACAGAATCATGTGCCTCCCGGCCCAAGCATGACCTTCTGTGAGCCCAACTCATTGTGCATTTAGTGCACCATGTGGATGCATACTGCTTTGACAGCTTGCATTGCCATACACGTAACTAAAAGAAAAAGACACATAATACACAATTAAATGGAAAATCTTTCCACATAAATTCTGTGAGTATTAAGAATTGCAATAAAGTGGCTAGCAAATGTGTTAATCTTGTAATTATTCCATGTTCAGTTCATTGCTTAGGTGTGCACCTTTCTTCATAATTCTTAAGTTGTTTAGCTTATTGTGTGGTCTGTTTTAATTTGCTTTTCTAATTCCTTGAAGCATGTGCAACTACAACGACCAAGTCTTATGCATGGTTAGATGTAAGATCATTTATAAATATTCATTAATAAGTTTAACCATTTTAGAGTTGTAGTTTGAAATGGTATTAATGCTTCTATATGTAAGTTGGAGTTTGATTCTTACTATAGATTTTTTTATAAGCAAAATAATATTAAGAAACATAGTACGTATTCTAATATTATTAAATAAAAGTCTAGAATATCAAATTAAAAAAAAAAAAAAAAAGTTGCAGGATTAATACATCAATGCAATAAAAGAGCACTACCCATCTTGACTTTAAACAACGTCCATAGTCTAACCTTAATTACTGCATATATGTTAATTAATACAGAAGAGAATTAATAACTAAAACTTATTATATTAATTCTATTAAGTTCAAAAACAAATTAAATTTCTGACATATTTTTCACGAGGGTTCTTTGGAAATCACAATTGGAGAGATTGCAATGGGCCCCTTCTTTTGCATTCTCATATTAACTTCCTTTCCAATATTTTTGTCTTCTCGAATAATCACATAAGCACCACTTCAATTTTAATTTTACTCAACAACAAATACATAAAAATTTCGCTATCACTAGTCAAGTCATGCATTAAATCCGTTCCTTACCAAGTGCAACCATTAGAGTTCTCTCTATTCCTCTGTCTGCTGCTTCTAGATACTGATATAAGGCATGAATATATATATTTCCAACACATGGCTGCATTTTGAAAAATGAATGAATCAAAACAGACATGCGTGGTTGTACTTTCATTTGTGCCTGAACCAAATTAGTCTCTGTCTTGCTGTGTCGTTCAAGTCAAAAAGCCAACCAGCTGTCATAACAAATACATGCATAAAGGGTCAATTACGCTTAAATTATAGTATTTCTTTTGGTTTCAGGAAAAAGACTATGTATACTAGTTGAAAAAGTCTCTTTATAGCCTGAAACTATCTTCAGAGCAATGGTACAAGAGATATTTGACTCATTTATAATTTCTTTCAATTTTAAGAGATGCAACTATGATAGTTATGTTTACTTCTGAAAGTGTGCTGATGGGCCATTTATTTATCTACTCTTGTATGTTGATAACATGTTGATTGTAATCAAGGATAAAGAAGAAATAAAAAGAGTCGTCAAAATTCATCTCAGTAAAGAATTTGAGTTTGGGAGTGGAAAAGAAGATTTCTGGAGTGGAGATTCACATATATGTAGAGGTAGACAAACCTAAGTCAAAAAGGGCACATTAAAAAAGTTCTTCATAGATTTAATATGCAAAATGCTTCCTTTGATTGATTCAAGACGTAAAATTTATCCTATTAAATTTATCTACAAAAAAATTATAAAATTCAACTAATGTTCGAATCAAAATGAATCATAAACAAGGTAAAAATTGTGTGAAACCTGAGTCTCACAAACAACTAAAAAACTAAAAAAATCTAATATAAGATTCTTTTCTAGTTGTGAGAGTCATTTTTCACATGATTTTCATCATATTTATGGCTCTTTTTTATTCAAACATTAGTTGAGTTTCATAATTTTCAAATAGTGAATCTAATAGAACAAATTTGATGTCTTAAATCAGTCATAAAGGGTTCAAAATCATGCTCAAAAATCGAAAACAAACATTATTTTAGAAGAGCAACATTGACCTAAAATTTAGAAATAAAAGACCAAAATGAATTTTAGTGAAAGGATAAGGGACCAATAATATATTTTAGCCAAAAATGATAAATTAAAATAGATAACCACTTAAGATTAAGTATACAAATAATGATAAAAGAAATGTAGTTTAAGATAGTTGAGAAAGAGTATTTTTAACTAGTTGTGAGAGTAATGTGTGAAATGCAATCTAAAAAAGAGAGAAAATAGGAAATATCAAACATGTCTAATTGAGCGAGTGAAGAGTGAGTCTCATCATCTAAATTATGTATTCTAATTTATAATATAAAACTAAACAAGTCTACTGATTAAGCAATATTAATATTTCATGTATAATGTGAGTTAAGGTATTGTACAATCTTGTTATATTGTGTATTATTTTTTTTTCTTTCATAAGTATCTTTCTTCAGTAGCAATCTTGTTCGAGACACTCCGATACTAAATATTGACACAGCTTTCAGCGAAGATTCAAATCTTGGTTCATCATGTTTTAAGTGACTATCTTATTTCGCTAGACTCAACTCTCGTTGAGTTGTTGGTATTGTACATTATTATTTATTATTTATTTTATAAATATTTGTTATTTTTTAATCAACTTTCCTCTCACTACCGTCGAGCACATGGATAAACTAACATGAGTTGTTTTAGTTTAATCAATAATCTCAAATTCGAATATTCGATTTGTAATTGTGTTAAATACTCAGAGAGAAAGAGGTTTGCTGCTCATAGTGATTTTACCATGATTTTACCAAATGTGATTAAAAAAAAAAAAAACTTTCCTCGTACTAAAAATGGAAGATAAAAGAAATATAATGTGAGACATTGTCAAAATGTTACGTTTACATTAGAACATTATCCTATGTTATAAATAAACAGTGAACAACATTGTCAAGCATAAACAAATTTTAATTAGGATGTTTAGGTTGATCACTAATTAAACTTAAGGAACACTAAATTTATTAAAAGATTTTGGTAATAAAACTAATACGAGGAAGACAATTCTGGTTCAGAACTAAAACAAAAAATCTAAAACCAATTTAAAAGTATAATGATGGTAAATTTAGATGAATATGTTCCAACATATTATCATAATAACCATCAAAACGAGTAACAAGCAATTTTTTCCCCTAAAAACGTATTGCTAAAAATAAATCCATATTTATATCACTTGTTAAACCTAATGTTTAGTTTTTGTTTTTGTAAACCATACCTATAAACTTGAATAAATTTGCAGATGTAATTCTCACAAATGCCAAAGAGACCGAGACCTATAAATTAATGTATATTAATGATAAAATTTAGTGACGATTTTTTTTCTCTCACTAATGCTGATGTTACAAAAAATTAAAAATTACATATAAATTATTTCCTCACTAATATATATTTCTTTAGTAATGGTTCATTTGGTTTAATTTCTTCTTCTTAGCATTATTATATTCTACCATGGCGTACAAGGTGATATTCGTGACTACTCCCTAATACACATGTCGTTGGGTTCATACTTTGGGTAAAAGTGGAAGATGGGAGTTGCTATTCATACCCACTTTTTGCTCTTCATACCCCTGACAGAGTTTTTTGTAATTTTATTACAAAAACATGTTTTTATAAACTAGTTTTGGAAACATACTTTTTGAAAAAAAAAATGTAATCTAATATTACAATTTTAAAGATATGTGAAAAGAAAACAATAAAATAAATTAAATTAAATATCGAGATGGCCTAAGAAAAAAGAAGGGGGAGAAGGGGTGAAGGTGAGAGAAAGAAGGGAGATGGGAGGAGAATGAAGGTGAAGATGAGAGGGCATAAAGGTGTTTTGAAAATATAAAAAAAAAAGGTAAGGGTGTAAAGAGTAAACACTAAGTGTAATTAGCAATCCAAGCCTCCCTTATAAACCAGAAGCAAGCCCAATTTATTTTCAAAATATTTTGTCTAAGCCCAACCCAAGATTCTGAATTAAATTTAAAGGCGTAATGTTATAACAAAACATTTTTTTTTAATTTTATTTATAAAAACCTTCATAATAAAAGATATAATACGTATGCTATGGTGGGTTGGTCACTTTTATTATCTTTATTTATAGGCTTTTTTTTCTTCTTTATTTACTACTTTGCCTGTATATTTATTATTTGTTTTTAATATTTGATAACGTATTTTTGCAAGTATATAGCTATATGTCAAGAGTGGGGATGTGATTCGAGAATGTGAACTTTTATATTATAAATAAATTTTGGTTGAAAAAACAATTATTTTTTCGCTGTATCACTTGACAATATTTTAGTTACAAGCACGGAGGTACATATATATATTTGATAACGTATTTTTACAATTATTTTATTTACAGTACATATATATTTATATTCAATCATATGAAACAAATAATTTACTAGAATTCTATTTCCAATCCCAGCTTACCAAACCTCATTTCCATTCACTTGGCCAGTTAATCACCATAGGAACACCTACAAACTATGTGATTTTTTTTTTTTTTTTAATTTGGTGAGTACAAATTATGTGAATTTGAAGCTAAAAATATTGACCGAAAAAAAAAGAAGTCAAAGATCACCATAATGGGGGTTGGTCTTTATCTCTGGCTATGTTGGGTGTTGACCGGTGCTATTCCCCCAAAAGAAAATTACCATAATCAACATTGTCATTTGTACTTGATCATTTACTATTTTTTTCTAAAATTTCCTTTTAAGGCTAAGAAACACACTTTACAATGCACATCATTTCTTTCACTTTTTTCCAAACAAGTTAACATAATACTACCACAAGATCAACTGTGGTGTAAACAAACTATTTCCCTACTATAATAGGTTCAACTGTGCCTAAGCCAAAGTAATCATTGCCTACAACAAGATCAACTCATTCTTCAAGCCATCGTTGTGCCCACATCGTTCAATATTGTATAGTCCATAATTTCTTAAAAAATTCTAAAGAGAACGATGGAAAAGATTCCAATCATCATATATTTTGGAATATGAGCAAATGAGCTACATTGCACAAATTGACTAGAATATGAAGGGCATGATGGATGAATGTGAATTAGGTATGGCACATGTTTGCAATTCTCAAACACAGGTTCCAAAAATTAATCTCATATCCGTCACCAAGTTTTTGGCAAAAGAAAATAATCTATGTCAAACATCTATGTATTGCATGTTGGAACAAAATCATGATAACAACTGCATATCTCTACTGCCAGCTGTTTCTGCATTCTGTTGCATATCATAGGCAATCTTATTTTTAATTTTTGAATTCCTTTTTATCTGTAGTTGCTGTTACTCGTTACATCTATTGTAATTTGATTTTTGAATTCCTTTTTATCTTCTATTGTTGTTACTTGTTATAGCTATATATATGTGTAAATGTACCACATTGATCAATCAATAAATCACACCTTTTTGTAACCTTTACATGGTATCACAGAGCCCTCTTTCTTAACCAGCCTTTTTTTTTCGATCCAAATATGTCTTCCGCTTCTTCCTTAATCGAATTCAACCTGACCTCTAACCTCCCTATCAAGCTCAATGGCACAAACTACCCCACTTGGCATAAGCAAATCATGCACTTGCTTACTGCTCACAATTTAGTTGACTACGTAACAGGCACCACTACCTGTCCTCCAAAAACAATTGGCACCGGCGAGGCTGCCACTCCCAATCCTGAATTTGCTCATTGGCGTCGCCAAGACAGCCATGTCTCTCTTGCCCTTTTAGGATCATGTGGACCAGAAGCACAGGTCATTATCTCCTCAGCCACATCCTCTGCTGATGCATGGGCTAAGCTGACCAAAGCCTATTCAAATCGCTCACGTGCCCGTATCATGTCACTGAAGGAACGATTAGCTTCCCTATCCAAGGGATCCTCATCTGTTCATGATTATCTTCACAATGTTCGATCGATTGGTGATGAACTTGCACTTATTGGCCATCCGGTTGATGATCTGGACTTGGTCATTGCTGCTCTGAATGGCTTGGGTCCTACATTTCGCGAATTCACCACTTCAATTTGAACCAGATACTCACCATTACAATTTGATGAATTGTTTGATAAATTGGTGGACTTTGAAATATATCTTCAAAGGGAAGAACAACACACCACTTCCTTACCAATCACTGCAAATGTTGCTCATAGTGGCAATCAATCTTCTTATCGCAATAACCATCATCACTTGGCTGCTTCAAAGAGTCATTCCCAACACTCTCAGCCGCGCAAGTATCCCAACAATGCTGCACGAAGTCCAGTTGTCTGTCAATTCTGTGACAAACGTGGCCATACCGCTGAAACATGTTACAAGCTCCATGGCCATCCTTCTCAGTCATCTACCAAGCCACAAGCACACAATGTTGAAAAGCACTATCAACAAGACTCTCCTTGGCTTCTTGACTCAGGTGCTTCCCACCATGTTACTCATGATCTCGACAATTTGAGCCTCACAAAGGAGAACACTGCATCTGATCATCTCTTCGTGGCTGATGGTAAACCACTTTCCATATTACACAATGGTAATGCCACTATTCCTACACCAACTAAATCTCTTATGCTTAATAACATTTTACATGTTCCAAAGATCACTCAAAACCTTGTTTCTGTTTCTCAATTATGCCAATCTAATGATGTTTCTATTGAATTCTTTCCATGGCATTTTGAGATCAAGGATTTGAAGACCGGGAGGATGCTGCTGCGAGGAAGAAATGAAGATAACCTCTACAAAATTCCCAAACACCAATTTTTCAGCCACATAAATCATGTCGTCAAACCTCCTTCTGCTGATTTATGGCACAACCGTCTTGGTCATCCTGATTCTCGTGTCTTGCATCATGCTCTCAAGCAACATAATCTACCTTTTATTTCTTCCAGTAGTCATTGTTCAGATTGTTCAACAAATAAAAGTCACAAGCTGTCTTTTCATAAGTCTAGTTTATCTAGTAGTTTTCCTTTGCAAATTTTATTTTCTGATGTATGGGGCCCTGCTCCCACCAATTCAATAAATGGTTATTTATATTATGTCATCTTCATTGATCACTTTTCTAAATATGTATGGCTATACCCCATGAAACACAAATCTGATGTCTCAATTATCTTTCCCACATTCAAATCACTGGTTGAAAAACAACTTAATTCCACAATCAAAACCCTATATTCTGACAACGGTGGCCAATACATAAAATTAAAATCTTTCCTCCAACAAAATGGCATTAGCCACCTCACTACCCCTCCTTATACACCTGAACACAACGACCTCTCTGAAAGAAAACATCGCCACCTTGTTGAAACAACCCGGTGTTTACTTCACCATGCCCAACTCCCACCTCAGTTTTGGTGCTACGCACTACAAATAGCTGCCTACCTTATAAACCGTTTACCCACACCAAGCCTTCACATGCACACTCCTCTTGAAACACTATTCAAACAGCTTCCAAATTATACCAAACTCAAAACCTTTGGATGCCTTTGTTACCCTTGGCTTGCCCCTTACACAAATAGCAAACTTGTCCCAAAGTCCCAACCATGTGTTTTCCTTGGTTACAGCATGTCCCAAAGTGCCTACCTATGCTTCAACCCTAGTTTCCAAAAAATCTACACATCACGCCATGTCCAGTTCATTGAAAATATTTTCCCATATCCCTCTCTAATCACAACCGCATCCACCAATTCAAATTCAATTCCTTCAATTATAACCGACCCACCAAATCAGCCAACAAACCTTAACCTTTTCAAATCTCCAATATCCTCACCAACCTTATCTTTAAATTTAAATCCCAACAACAACCCTCCTAATTCTCACCCACAACAACCCACTCAACCCCCCTTACCTGAGTCGACCTCTTCTACTTCTTCCTCGGCTACTCAACAACTTCCAGCAGCATCTCTCCCGGCAACCATTCACCAAAACCATCCTATGGTGACTCGCTCAAAGAATGGTATTTATAAACAGAAACAGATTCATTTGGTTCATAAGTTTCCTTTGCCTCCTTCCATTGAACCATCATGTCCTTCCCAAGCAATCAAGAGTTCTGAATGGAAGGCTGCCATGAGTGATGAGTTCAATGCTCTCCTGGCAAATGGCACCTGGTCTTTGGTCCCTCATAATGCAAATCAAAACGTCATTGGGTGTAAGTGGGTTTTCAGAATCAAACGCAACCCTGATGGCTCCGTTGCTCGTTACAAAGCACGTTTAGTGGCAAAAGGTTTCCACCAACAACCAGGCATTGATTACAAAGATACATTCAGTCCGGTAATCAAACCTCCAACTATCAAATTGGTTATTTGTGTTGCCTTAACTCGTGGCTGGTCCCTTTCTCACATGGACGTCAATAATGCCTTTCTTAATGGCACCATTGAAGAGGAGATTTTCATGCAGCAACCATATGGCTTTGTCCATCCCCAACATCCTCAGTATGTTTGCAAGCTACATAAAGCTTTATACGGCCTAAAACAGGCCCCCCGTGCTTGGTATCAGGCTCTCCGCAAGTTCCTCATTGACTATGGTTTCTCCAATGCCAAGTCTGATACTTCATTGTTTATATATCACACTAACTCCATCATTGTCTATTTTTTTGTCTATGTTGATGATATAATTCTTACAGGCAATAATGATATGTTTTTAAGGAACTTTCAGCATGACCTTTCCTCCAAATTTTCACTTAAGAACTTGGGCCAGCCAAGCCACTTCTTGGGCATTGAGCTTCTGCCTACACAACGTGGCCTCTTTCTAACGCAGCAACATTACATCAGAGACCTTCTTCTCTCCACCAACATGCAGGATGCAAAACCTGTGTGCACTCCTATGTCCACCTCGGGATCTCTGCAAGTTCCCTCAGATACTCCATTGTGTGATGTTACAGACTACAGAAAAATCATTGGATCCCTGCAATACTTGTCCATGACCAGACCTGATATTTCCTTCTCAGTTAACAGGTTATCTCAATATCTGAATGCTCCTACTAACATTCATATGCAGGCAGCCAAGTGTATCCTAAGATACTTGAAAGGCACCATAAATCATGCTCTTCATCTCACTCGGGACACCTCCCTTTCTCTCACTGCCTTCTGTGACTCTGACTGGGCTGGAGATTCCACTGATTACAAGTCCACATCAGCTTACATAATCTACTTTGGTTCAAATCCAATCTCATGGTCATGCAAAAAGCAACGCACCGTTGCCAAATCGTCCACCGAGGCTGAGTATAGAACAATTGCATCCACATCCATGGAACTACTCTGGTTACAGGAACTATTCAAAGAACTTCACATCAGTCTCCCTACTCGGCCAACTATCTTCTCGGACAATCTTGGTGCCACCTACCTGTGTGCAAATCCAGTTTTCCATTCTCGGATGAAACACCTTGCCATAGACTATCACTTTGTGCGTGATCTTGTCCAAGCAAATCAGTTACAGGTTCTTCATGTACCTACTGGCTCACAGCTAGCAGATTTGTTAACAAAGCCGCTGTCCTCAACCAGGCACTCTTTCCTTAAATCCAATATTGGTGTTGTGGAACCCACCACCATCTTGCGGGGGCATGTTGGAACAAAATCATGATAACAACTGCATATCTCTACTGCCAGCTGTTTCTGCATTCTGTTGCATATCATAGGCAACCTTATTTTTAATTTTTGAATTCCTTTTTATCTGTAGTTGCTGTTACTCGTTACAGCTATTGTAATTTGATTTTTGAATTCCTTTTTATCTTCTATTGCTGTTACTTGTTACAGCTATATATACGTGTAAATGTACCACATTGATCAATCAATAAATCACACCTTTTTGTAACCTTTACATTGCAGAGACAATAACAAAAGCTAATCTTATATTGACAACAATCTCTAGAGATAATTTGATATCACTGCCACAACCTTTTCTCCACAATCTTGTCCTAGTGTACGTTTGTGCTCCTACCACATCATGGCACATGTTGAAGGTGTAACAATCTGTTATATCTTATTTAGATATATTAATAGTTAATGTTATAGATGGTAGAAGAGTGCATCTGTGCATGCTTAGGTAGAGTTAAGCTAATAAACCAGGCACAGTTAAAGCTCAAAAGATACTTTATCATTATTTTAATGTACATCTTTATTAAGCTTGTAAGTTAGTTGTACCTATTAACACTCTGCATATGTGAGAATTATTCTTTGATATTTGGAATGTGGTTTCAAAGGACTTGGTGGGTATCCAAAATGTTGTATCTAATAGCTTTGGAATCAGAATCAAGAAGCATGAAACTACAAATGAAGCATAGGAATTTGCTTCAATTGGAGTTTCATGATACTGATAGAACTAGGCTCAAGGCTTAAATCTAAGGAAAGAATTCAAACGTCTGAAGATGAAAGAAAGAGAATTTTCAGAGTTTTCCGCAAATTATGTTATGCATTGAACCAGATAATAAGGCTTGGAAAGGAGTTGAATGATCAAAGAGAAGTGCAAAAATGAAGATTGGCAATTGTGACTTGTGAGTGTGTTGATATCAAATGAGTTGTTGCTACTAAAACTCTTCGATCATTAATTTAGAACGAGTTGTGAATGTGTTGATATCAAATTAATTACTTGTTGTGAGTGTGTTCATTACAAATAAGTTGTTGCTACTAAAACTCCGTCAGGTATAAAATTTGTCTCTGACATGTTTTCACTTATAATAAGAGAAATCAAAGTTCTTAGAGTTTGGAACAGATGATTAAAAAGCATTATTCCTCGCATTTTGAAAATGTGACACCTACCACATACATTGTTGTGTCAAAGGAACATATCGTAGTTGTATCAGAGGAACATATATACAAACATTTGATCAAATCCAATTATTTGGCTTTAAAGAAAATCAATAGATTTCAGACCACACCAAAGTAAAACTACGGTATATCATGTTCCGTTATCCAATATCTCCCTTAAATTGTTTGACTCAAAAAGTCTTGACCCATCCAAGCTTGTAAAGCTCATTTCCTCCTCGAATATCTCTAAAGGTGAAACTTTTGTACTCCATCATATATCATAAACACTCACGTATTGTGAAATATACAGTTTGGGTTTTTTTTTTTAATTGATTTAAGACATTTTATAAACTATATTACCACAAAAATATAGCTCTACAACAAGTGAAACAAAAAAAAAAAAATTGCAACAAACTTAAACGTGTCACATCCTAAACAAGTTTTGTATCTTACAAATTCGAAACTCGAATCTCACGTGTTTTAGTTGGGGACAATTATGCTCATACATTATGTGAAACTAGAAGGAAAAAAAAATGATTGAGTGACACATCCAAACCCTATTGTTCCTAGAGTCTAATTTGCTTGGTAGGTTATCTCAGCCCGAATCCATGGACTTGCTTAATTTGTGGATTATGTTGATTTGAATGACCTGAAGCTGCAACAACAAATTTTTTAAAGTCTATTTTTATGTTATTCTTTAGGATTTTGTTACTTGCTCTTCATGTAGCAGATTTTTAAGAGTTTGATTTACATTTCAGATATTATGAGATAGGATTCAGTTTTTTTAAATTTTAAATTATGCTATTATCCCTAAAAATAAGAGATGTATCTGATATGCATTGTGCTCTTTATATAGAGCCGTTTCAATAAAATAAAATAAGCTTTCTCTACACGTTAATTTCTCTTGCTCTCATAAATCCCAAAAACAACAAATTGGCATCAGAGCTCTCATCCGAGGGATCTGTGAGATTGAGTGAGCCTACCCATAATTCCTAAACAAAAACACACACCTACGTCAAAATGAATCTAGAAGGTTCATCCATTCCAATTGCACTTCCACTGTTTGATGGAAAACATTATCACTTTTGGGCTGTTAGAATGGAAGCCTATCTTGATGCTTGCGATCTATGGGCAAAGCCGTTAAAGATGAGTACAAAGTTCCACCCTTACCAGATAATCCAACGGTTGCTCAAATCAAAAATCACAAAGAGAGGAAACAAAGAAAGTCAAAAGCAAGAGCAACCTTGTTTGCAGCAATATCATTAACTATGTTGATCAAAATAATGACGTTGAAAACACCCAATGAGATTTGGGAGTTTTTGAAGGAAGAGTAGATGGAAATGAAATGGTGAAAGGGATGCAAGCGCTGAACTTGATCCGAGAATTAGAGATGCAGAGAATGAAGGAATCATAAACAATTAAGGAATACTCCGACAGGCTTCTTGGCATAGTCAACAATGTAAGGCTCCTTGGTACTGATTTTTCAGATGATAGAATTGTTCAAAAAATTCTAGTCACAATACTTGAAAAATTTGAAACCACGATTACATCCTTGGAGAACTCAAGGGATTTATCAAGCATTACTCTGGCAGAATTGGTGAATGCACTACAGGCACAAGAACAAAGGAGGCTTCTAAGGCAAGAAGGATACGTAGAAGGAGCTTTCCAAGCTAAGAACTACAAAGGCAGCAAATACAACCAAAGCAACAACAGACGTATCTTTTCGCCTTGTCCCTACTGCAAAAAAAATAATCATCCACACAACAAGTGTTGGTGGAGGCCAGACGCAAAATGCCACAAGTGTGGCCAGTTGGGACATATGGAAAAAATATGCAAGTCTCATCATCAAAAATAGGAGGTCAAGGTTGTTGAGGATCAACTAGAAGAGAAACAACTCTTTACAACCAACAACTCCAAAAAAGGTTGGCTTATAGATAGCGGTTGTACAAATCACGTGACTCATGATCGAGAGCTCTTTAAAGAGCTCAACGAAACTGTGATTTCTAAAGTAAGAATTGGAAATGGAGCACATATTGTTGTGAAAGGCATAGGAACAGTTGCAATTGAAAGCCATGCAGGTTTGAAATTAATTTCTGATGTCTTATATGTTCCTAAGATTAATCAAAAAATTTTAAGTGTTGCTCAATTGATGGAGAAAGGCTACAAGGTGTCTTTTGAACACAAAATTTGTGTGATTAAAGATGCAAACAACTTAGAAGTGGTCAAAGTTCATATGAAAGGCAAGAGTTTTTCCTTTGATTTGATGAGGGAGAGAAGCAAGAAGACAAGGAAGATGACAATGCCAATAAGAAACAGCCAGAGAAGAAGCCGCATGAGAAAAAACTTGAAGACCAGAAGCCTCAACAAAATAAGCCTACAAAGACTAGGATGGTTTTGAAGATCAAATTGAACAACGACAATTGCATTTCAAAAATTCCAAAAACCATTATGAAGTTTAAAGGTGTGGAATCTGTAAATCTTGACAAAGACAAGGATTTGGTGATGGTAAAAGGAGCTATGGATGCAAGTCAATTGATTCAATATCTGAAGGATAAGCTAAAGTGGAATGTGGTGGTGGTCCCATCCAAGAAAGACAATGGGAAAAATTACAACCAAAATAAAAGAAGAAAAGCAAGAGCCAGAATTGAATTTTTTTGAAAATTAAAACTTTGAACATGCAACTTCAAGTCAAGGAGGAGTGTTGATTTGAATGACCTGAAGCTGCAATAATAGATTTTTGAAAGTCTGTTTTTATGTTATTCTTTAGGATTTTATTACTTGCTCTTCATGTAGCAGATTTTTAAGAGTTTGATTTACATTTCAAATATTAGGAGATAGGATTTAGTTTTTTTAATTTTTAAATTATGCTATTATCCCTAAAAATAAGAGGTGTATCTGATATGCATTATGCTCTTTATATAGAGTTGTTTCAATAAAATAAAACAAGCTTTCTCTGCGCGTTAATTTCTCTTGCTCTCATAAACCCCAAAAACAACATATTAGTCTAATATGTTAAGTGTTGACCGAGGTCAACACTAATAGCATTGAGGAATTTATATATAAATGAAGGGATGTAAATACATCCTTTCACTTTTAAAAAATTACATATAAATAATTGGAATGTGTATATTTTGCCTCCTTAATTTGGTATATTTGACCCCCTTGTCCCTAATGTTTCACTTTCTTCATGATAATAATTATTAAATTTATTTTTTTAAAATAGATTATCCCTCTAATTTAGCATCCTAGATCCGTCACTGAATAATAGGGTATAGTATTTCTAAAATATATTTGCGAACAGTAAATCATATTGGGTCTAAAGTAAAGTTACTTAATTGCTACATCCAAACAAGATATTATCACCTTTAGAACTAGGAGACCTTAAGCCTTATGTAAGGAAATTCAACTCATCTTGGACCAATGTCTTGATGGCCTTGCTGTCTACATGGCTCTGAGGATACCCATTATTAGGGATGGGTAAAAAAAACCAAATTGAACTGAACTGGTATAAAATAATTGAACTTTTTTCAATAAAAACTGAATTGAACTGTGGTACAGTTCAGTTCTCAAAAACTGAACTACTTATAAATGAATTGCTAACCAAACTGTTAACTAAAAATGAACTGCTTCTAAAAAACCATGAGAGACACGATTCAATACTCACACAGTCACAGTGTCACACGACTCGAAATTTCGAACTGTAGCTCAGTTCAGAATCTTCAATACCTGATTGTGTATTTCACTAATTCATGGCTTTATCACATTTTGCAAAATCTTACCATTTTTTGTGCTATCTTATTTTTATGGGTCAAGTAGTCCAATATATTGGTTAAATTCACTACTGTTACGATGTATATAAATGCATAATTTAACATATCTTTTGGTTAAAGTAAAAGATTACCCTCGAGCTAGAGAGTGATATTCCGCAAATATCTAACTAAATATTTTACCATCGCGTTTTTTCCAAACTCAATTTCCATTCTGCACCATTTGGAGGCTTAAGAAATAGAGAACTATTTGGTGAGCCTTCTTCATGTATTTCCACAAACTTATTTGGGATCACCTGTTAATCATGAGATTAATATGTATGATAAAGCTAAGGAAGGTGGAAGTGTTTTAATTTAAGCAACTTCTATTAATTATTCAATTTTATACACTAGTTATCAGTCTAAATTTAAAATTAGTCTACCTTTTTGTTAAAAGGGAAGGTTTGAAGATCTTAAAATTAAGAGAAGAAGTACGAAAAACAAAAGTAATTTTTTTTACATAAGTTAAAATCAAATTTTATATTTCGTCTTTCAAAAAAGTTAAATTATATATAAAAAAAAAGATGATAATAATTCATGAAATATTAATGAGTTCATGATAAAACTTTTTAATTTACCTTTTTATTATAAACGGAAAAACTTATTCTAACACAAATCTATGTAAAAAGAGAAACAAAATTAAACAATGTGGTATTTTTGTAATTAAAAGTGAAAATAAAAAATATTTTCTCAAAACAAATGGCTCTTAAAAACAATTCAGTACAGTTCGACGAACAATTCAATTCAAAATGGTTCAATCCAGTTCAGTGCAGTTTGGAAAACAATTCAATTCAAAATGGTTCGATCCAGTTCAATACACCTACGAAAAAGTTCAATTCAATTTAGACGAATCGCATTTGTAGTTTGGAACAGTTTATGATAGTTCAGTTCGAATTAAAAGCCCTACCCATTATACACCCTACCATCTAATATATTTTGAGTTACCAAATAATAAAAGACCTTGAAAGCATTGTATGGAAAAAGATTATCATACATCTAATATAATTGTACAACCCATGTCTACATGAAGAAATGGTCAATTATGTGTATAAATATGATTAATTTTATTTTACAAGTGATTAAAAGTAAATGAACAAACTTATATATATTAATTATCAATTTATGATTAATAGTGTCATAAAATTATGGATCATCACACGTGCTTAACTATATGTGTAAATATGATTAATTTTGTTTTATAATGGATAATAATTTCATAAGGTTATTAATCATCACACGTGATTTACTATATGTGTAAATATGATTAACTTTGTTTCACAAATGATTAATAGTGTTAAAAAATTATTGACTATCACACATGATTAATTACATATATAAATATGATTAATTTTACCTCGCATGTGATTAAAAGAAAATAAATATGATTGTATTGATTATCGTTGTGCAATTAATAATATTACAAGGTTATTGAAATATTTATTAGTGATTAATTTTATAATATAAGTGATTAACCATGTTAATTAAATATTATTAAAATGTCTAATATTAATTAATTATTTACGAAACAAAATTAATCATATTTATATAAGTAATTAATCACGTGTACTGGATAAAGGCTGAAAGTACATTTTTCAGATGTACAATGATTATTACTGGAATTATATCCATACTACAAACTTTTTTGGATAACATGTGACCCTCCACGCCCATTATGTGGTCCAAGTATACGAAAGGAACCGTGCACCATTCAAGGCAAGATTATTTTACATGAAGGAAGCTGACAAGAGCTTTCAAATATTTAGTGTCTGGGCAACGTAAGGTTTTGGTGTCAGGGGTATGAATTCAGGGTCTTATTTTCAGTAGTTTATACGGATCTTCACATAAATATTTTGCATATATGATTCCATTTTGATTTGCATGCATTATTGCACATCTTTATCAGTGGTTTTACATCAATTTTCTAGCTAGTACAATTTGAAAGCACAATAATTTGTGGTTAATTAAGAAGCTTAAGATGCTTTATTTATTTAGGACCCCAAAAATCATAATGATTAGTCCTTTAACGGTGGATATCACAACATTGGGTTGGGTAGTTGAGTAGCAAATAACTTCATCTTTCTGTATCTTTCCAAAACACCATCATACTAAGTCCCTGTCATCAACTCTTTAACTACATCTTAATCAACTTACTCTCTCTTTTGATTCAATTAATGCCCTTTTTATTCTCTCTCCTTGCTAAAAAAGACTTTCCTGTGCCAGCTTGTATTGCAATTTGCTTTTCAATCATTAGAATATAGTATAGGAAGACAATGATCTTGATGGGATAACTTGATTCAACATGGTATTGCAAATCGAACGAATCCCTTATCTTCACCAGCTAATTAAGAGAAAGGAGAGATCCTGTATTCACATCAATATTATTTTTGCTTAACAAAAAAAATTAAAACAAATTAAGAGAAAGGAGAGAGATACTACTGTTTACACCTTTTTGTGTAACTAACAAATGAAAAGAAAGCACCACAATTAGGTATAAAAATATCTCTTTGTCGATTAAGCATGACAGATCCTTGTATTTGATCCAAAACCATAAAAAAATTAACTACTTTTTTAGGAATATAAGACATTTCCTTCATTAGATCTTAAGAGTAGGAATTAAATGCATGTATCAAATCCATCTAAAAAGTATGAAGCCATTTGAATTACCAATAGTTGAACTAAAGACCAAACTATTTTTTATTATATAAACAAATAGGTTACACAAGATAATATTGTGATCAGATATGAAAGCATAATTAGTTTCAATATAACATAAGTTTTTTTATTTTTTTATTGTGTCGATAGGTACATGATGATAAGAAATTAAAAATATAAAATTTTAAGAAAATATTGATTACATAAAAAAATCATGACTCAAACCCAAATAACTAATGTTAAGTGTGGACATTCTGTTGTTACGTTTGATGTTAGCCACATGCAGACCTTTTGAACAAAGGCCTGTTGAATGAGAATCAGGGCAAAATATTTATAAGCAAAGAGGTCATACATAGGGTATCAAGTAATAATTAGATTAAAATATAATTATTACATTAAAATTGATAATTGAAATTTCGTATTTAATTATAAATGTCACATGATTTTTTTAATTAAAAATCTTGTAAGATTTTTAAAAGATCACAAGAGATTTGTAATAAAATACTCAATCTAAATTGTTAACATTAATCCAATGATATAATTAAATATTCTTACTTCTCACAATAACTAAAAGTTCTCATCTAATATTTGCTCGTTCTCTCTTTTTCTCTATATAGAGAGAGAATGAGATAAAGAGACATAAAAAGAGAGAAAACAATAAAATGAGTTATACACATTATAAGTACTCATTATAGTCTGTTTATTAATAAAAAAATTTCTTATGTATTAAAAAAAAAAACATGTCAGTTCTCATGAAAATGGTGTTTTTAAAACATATAGTGAATAATTATTATGTACTTTATATTCATTAAATTGGAACGTATTAGAATTTTGGATGTTTTAGTATAGATTACACAGCGGGGGAAATCTTATATACACTTTTTTTCTAGCCACACCTTCTTTAAAAGAAATTTTACGCAATATAGTAACATTATACTTTCGTTGCCAAATAAAGTTCAGTATTATTTGACAGATAACTAAAACTAATTAATCAGTATTAAATTCATACAGTCCATACAAAAAAGTTTAATTAGCATAAACAAATCGGCCCACTTCAACTAACAGTTAAAGATACGAAAAATTACATTTCCAGTT
Organism: Pueraria montana var. lobata; assembly: GCA_026413185.1. Lineage (NCBI taxonomy): Eukaryota > Viridiplantae > Streptophyta > Magnoliopsida > Fabales > Fabaceae > Pueraria > Pueraria montana. Next base: position 54,248,667 of record CM048656.1, on the reverse strand, counting down.
CGAGTTTACACTTAATATCTTTTAAGTTGTGTGAATCAAAACATTATCTAAACAACATAATTAATAAGAGATATCATAACGTTTAAAAGAATAACTCAGGTCTAGTTTTCCTTTGTGCAAAATAGCTTTTACAGGATTTAGTATGTACATTGGGTTAGTTGGTACGTGATGGAAGGGGCACTTTTTAATGGTTATTAAATATTTATGCTACAATAGTATAAATATTATATAACCAGCAGGTGGTTGGGTTGCACAGGGGATGGCAAACTGCAAAGTGACTCTTTTTTTTTTGTACTTTGGGTACTTCTTATACCCACCTTTTATTTTATATATATATATATATATATATATATATATATATATATATATATATATATATATATATTTTCGCAGATAAAAAAAAACTCAGATGAAAAGTTAAAGTCATAACTATCATGCAATTTTCAATGACACCTTTGTAATAGATAAGAAGACTGAAAACTTATTAAAAAAAAAAAAAAGATAAGAAGACTGAAATATGAGCATACAATGTGTGACTTGATGTACCTGTTATACTCTTAATAATGAAACTTTTGTCTTACAAAAAAAAAATGTAATAAATGGTTCCCAATTAAACATCATATAATTGATCTTTTATAAAGTTTAAAATAATATTTTTGTTGCGAGATGTAGCTTTCTAAAATTACATAAACTAATAGTTTTCCCGTCAATATCATAAATTAATAGTTTACTAAAGTTACAAACACATAACTAGGATAATGTAGTAAGATATGAATTTATTCTCGATCGTTTGTTCTTTTTAAATTTAAATCTAGGTGAAATTTATGTTTAACTTTTCTTTTTGCATTTATTATTGAGTACGTAAATCAATTGGTGCGAGATATATTATTCTAGTTTAATTAGTAGTTTTAAATTCGAGTTCTGAATATACAATTGCATTAAATATTTAAAAAGAGAATTTTACTGTTTACAATGATCCTACCCAATTTAAGTAAGATTGTCCGCCTCTTTTGAAAGATACCTACAGTCTATTAAAAAAAAATTGTAACTGAAATTATAGAGTTGTTGCCGCTAAAATTGTTTTCTTTCTTGTGATTGGTTCCAAGGTACAGAATTTTCTTTTAAGCTTTATGGACCTATGAAACATTAGGTAATCTATCAAGTAATTGACATTAATGTTATTATGGTAATTGAGATCATTAATCATTTTCTCAAATTCATGAATGCCTTCTTAGACTTTGTCTTGTTTAAGTTCCTTAAAGACTATTTCATCCGCCAAACGAATTTTACACGTGATATAAATAATTTATTATTGTCTCTTTCTTGAACATATTATCGTCCAAACTAAAACTGCAAAATTGATGGCATATAAAATATTAATCTTTTCTTTATTAAATTGTCCCAACTTATAGTCTTTCAATATCCTACCGTAAATTTATATTCACTTAATCGAGCAATCTTTAAATTGATAAATTATTAATTAATACCTCTCTCAATGAATAAAATTTCATGTTTCCAACATTATTAATAAATAGATTTTACTTTATATTACAGAACAATTAGAGAGGTTAATTTTTCATTTGAGAGTTGAGAAATATTTCCTTCTAGCTAGCTTTATTATTATTATTATTATTATTATTATTATTTAAAGTTGAAATATTATATATATATATATATATATATATATATATATATGGCCAAATTAAAATAAAAGTTTAACGACCAAACTACCTTTTGCATCCTTGTGTGATCAGGAAAAAGAGATGGAGTAATGGTGATGTCGGGCACTTTTGTTCAATTTAGGCATAAAAGAGCATCTACGAGGCAGTTGAAGAACAATATTCTCACATGGTCACCAAAAATAGATAAGGGGAAAAAGGGACTCCTTTTACTTTAAGTCTTCCATCAATATCACACACCAGCATTACCTAACCAAAGATCAGAGTCAGTTAAAACATTAGGAATTTTTGTCTTACTATATTACATTATTATTCTTTAGTTTTCAAGAAGCTGGCTATATATGCCTAATACAACATAATCTCTTTTTGTTAATTGGATGTACTGGGAATGTTGTTAAGTATATAAACAAGCAAAGTATATACTATATAATCAAACATATTTGAAACATGCCCCCTTTTGAATTATTTGTACATACACCTAACACGATCCACTTGTACACACAACTAATTTTTGTATTCTTGATCATCAAATATATTTAATCTGCACTTGGTTTTCACATTGCACATTTAAGTTCCATAGCTGTAAAAGTAATGTAATTATCTCCACAATGGCATTGCTAATTGAATTTGGAAGTTTAGATGTGGCGTGTTTAGATGTTTCTCGTAAAATATTCAAAAGAGAATTTTTATCGTCTATATCTCTTGGCCTAGTTACTTTAATCTCCAATTCATCTATCAAAAGAGGCATTGCTCCTACATCCATCCACTAACATACGTTCTTTATGTGGTGTGTTTAGTTTTCTGTTTGCATACGTTCTTTATTTTTATGAGCCAAAATTTATTAAAGAAAGTAAAGAATTGTAAAATACTAACAGAAATATCCTCTCTTTCTTAACATAAACCACCATGATCTAATTAATAATATATATATATAAAAATAAAAAATAAAAAATAAAAAGCTTATGTAAAGTGCGGGTCAATAAGAGAGTGTGTGCATTGGGTTGAATCTCTATCAAGTATATGAGGTGTATTGTCAAAAGGATTCAAACTAATTGAACTTAATTTTTCTATACTTTCTATACATTTTTTCTCGTTTTTATCTATGTGATATGGGACTTTTGTACTTCTCCAACAAGATGTTTTCAAGCAAAATGTTGTTTACATACGTTCTAATGCATACAAACAGAGATGTATCTTAAAACATTTAGAAGTTACATCAATCAAAAAGATAAAAATGCTCTTAATAGTGTGAAAATTTTAAACTATAATTCTTTAAAGGCTTAAATATCTTTTTAGTCCTTGCAATTTAGTGTTTTTTAATTTTTCATCATTGCAATTTTTTTTTGTTTTAGTCCTTGCAAATAATGTTTGTTTTAGTTTTTGTCCTTAAAGTAGTTTAGATAGTGCTTTTAACAGTGAAAAAAGCGCTATCTAAACCGCTATAAGAACGAAAAATAAAACAAACATAATTTGCAAGGACTAAAACAAAAAAAAAATTACAATGACGAAAAGCAAAAAAAATGTTAAATTGCAAGGACTAAAAAGGTATTTAAACATTCTTTAAATTGACAATCAAAACAAAAAATCTAATGTGATATTCACGTAAACTTAGCTAAAAGAAAAGATAGCTACTTAACGTGAATGAACGCACTTACCCAAGTGAAGGTGGAAATTGGTGAGTGATGTAAGTCTTCACAAGTATGATACCCAAATTTGTTCTTATATATTATGGAGTAATATAGTGTTTCTATGATCATGCATGTATAAGTTTTTTTTTTAATCAGAAAAATAGCAATACATCTATAATAGGAAAAAATACTACTGGAGTCAGAAGACGGGAACAGACAATTTATAATCTTTCGTTGAACTCCAAAAATATCTTAGATTCATTCCAATTTATTGGTAAGAAAAATGTCACGTATATATATATATATATATATATATATATATATATATATATATATATATATATAAGTTCACAAACATTACTTAGGTGAAGGCAGATATTCATTTTTTATTGTATAATGACAATAATAAAGCTTCAACTTAGAACCTCATGCCTAATGCGTTAGTGAAGAGAATATTATAGCATACTATAATTTGTATACCTTTGTAGAAATAATAAAAATTATTTCTATATCTAATAGCATATATAGAGTAAACTGGGAGAAAAGTGATTACCGGATCGACTAACATAAAGCTAGATAAATTCCCAAAACCAACCTTTTCTATATATAAAAATATTACAGCAATCACAGGGTCTTACGAAAAAAAAAATGAACGAAAACATCACTGTATAATTTCTCCCAAAAAGACACAAATTAAAAACAATAGTTACTGAAAACATTTGCTAAGCATATCTTTTATACGGATTAATTTTTGGTGCAAGATTTAATGCGTTATGTGTTCCTATCTAACTTTTGTCTAAGAAAACAAAGTTAGGTGGCTGAATGGTTGGTCAATATTTGGTACTACAAATCTAAAATTGAAGTTACTTAACTAGTTAAACGGAAGTTTTGGTTCCCAAAATGATTGTGGCATGGTATTAATTACACAGTGACTAATTAATTAAAGATAAAGAAGACAATCAATTTTTCCACACTTAGAATTTTTTTTTTTTGTCCTGTCATGGGTATCCTCTAGCCCATTGGACCAGAGATCAATTCTGCTCACAGTATTGTGACTACGGCTCGTTCAAAGAGTTTTCACATGGGGCGAAGATCGAACACAGGATTTCGCACTAAATGGATCGTCCCCATAACATGTGAGCGCTAGAGATGTCAAATGGATCGGGCCGGCCTGGCCTGGCCTAGCCTATCGGGCCAATTAGTGAAATCGGGCCGGCCCGGCCTGGCTCGAAACTCTCATATGCCATATTTTTTGTGGCCCGTTTGGCCCGTTATGCCAGGCCAAATTGGCCCACTTATTTTTTTTTCTTAAATTTACACTAATTTTAAAAGAAAAAAATAAATAATAATTTCTGGCCAAATAGGCCCGGAAGTGTTTAGGCCAAAAATTTATGGGCCCGACCTGGCCCGTTTGGCGGCCGAGCCAAATTGGCGTGGTTCCTTTTAGGCCAGCTTTTTTATAGCCTGGTCCGGTCTGGCTTAACGGGCCATCAGACCAGCTTGTCGGATCAGACCAATTTTGACACCTCTAGTGAGCGCAGTGTGTCTAACCATTACGCCAACCCGTTGGGTTAACATATTTTGATTTAATTAGTTGATGAGTGATGATGAAAACGTGAAAGTTCTTTTTCCTAAACATTTAAGGATGAATCGTGAGTGGCTACATGTACATGCAAACAAAGGAATCAAATAAAAATTATGAAATTTTTGCCGTACAGGTTTGGCAAAGCTTACCTATCATACTCACGTTTTTAGGTCAAGCGCTATAGACAAAATGTTATTGGTATCGTATCAGTGCACCCCACAAAATTTCCTTTTATAATCAAGTTAGGGGCCATGGTACGTGTGAGGCTTAAATCTGGCTTAGCTGGTCATTCCAAATGAAACCCATCTTTATCGTTTTGCTAAGTAAACCCATCACTATTTAGGTGAAAAGGAAAAAAGTTTTCCAAATTAAACCCATCACTATTCAGGCCTTTCCTCATATATGTGGGAATCATTTTGCATTCCTTTGATTTTCAATCTTACCGGATAAACACGGAATGATGAAATTAGCTAGGTGAATTAATACAGAACAAAGTAAATTACATTAATTATGGTTTATCAAAACAATTAACTAGATGCAAAATTGATCATAAAGTGCATTCCCTTTTATTTTGATATATTATCAAGTAAATAAAAGGTGAAAATCGTTTTTTTTTTATTAAATATCAATTTAATGCTAGCTAGTCAAAGACAAGAATTAAAAATTATGTGTAGTGTGATCAAGTTTAATGTTACCAAAACAAGAGAAATCTACGAAGAGTATAAGAAGTACTATAATCTATCAATCTACAAAGAGTCAAACTATCTGCTAACAATGTCCTTTAATAATGAATTGACACATCAATCTAAAAATAACATACTAGAACTATAAACTTTAGCAAAAAAAAAAATCATGGTCAAGACCTAATCTTAATTAAATCCAATAGACTAACTAGATCCCATGACTCCTCTCTAAAATTTATTTCATTACGTAGCAAATTTGTCAAACCTATTTGACTAATTTTTCCTGTGAGTCCTTCTAGAGTAGAAAAATAAGAGGTCTTACCTGCTATCATTGAAAGTTAATCAACTTTAATTATGAGTTATCATAATCATCTTCTACTTCAATTATATTTTTAGTATTACAATTTATGTAATTTATTAAATTTAATTAAATTACACTAAAAGTGTAAAAAAAATATTACATTATCATTTAATTACATATCATTATATATGGTAAATTTATTAATTTTTTAAAATAATTTCTTTAAAAGATACCTCAAACATAATCTAATACATGACGATTAAAGTCCAATATTTTTTTTTTTTATTTGATACATCAGAAAGGAAAACCGAACAAGGAAGAAAAAAGAAAAGACCAGCTAAGAACCACCCCGTCTCAGGGTTGCAATTAAAGTCCGATAGATATATTTTTATACTCTAATTAATGATATTTCTACATCAACCAAAACCTCCATTAATTAATTATTACATGATTGAATAGTAGATACACTAAAGAAAGAGTGGTGTACGTGATTATGACTTATGAGTTGGTCCCACTTAGTTGTTAAAATTTATTGATAGAGGAGATGAACTTCATCTTTTATAAATACGCACCCTAGGGTTAGGGCTCTGCATATCCATCGCCAAGTAAGTGTTATTCCCTCTCTTCTCTCCCTCACTTTCTCTCCCTCTTTGAATTCTTTCAATTCCAGTTTCTTATTTTCAATTCACCGAATTGAACCTCTTAATAAAAATTCATGCTATAACTTTGCAGGATTTGAAGCTAAGGTAGAGAAGAAGAATTTCAAGGGTACTGATACTACTACTGCTACTGCTACTACTACTGAAACATGAGGAAGCGCCAAGTAGTTGTGAGAAGAGAGGAGCCTCAGAGAAGCGTTAGGACGGTGAAATATGGCGAGTGCCAGAAGAATCATGCCGCGAATGTTGGAGGGTATGCTGTTGATGGCTGCAGAGAGTTCATGGCGAGTGGCGGAGAAGGAACAAGTGCTGCTCTCACTTGTGCCGCGTGTGGCTGCCACAGGAACTTCCACAAGAGACAGGAAACTGAAGTGGTGAGTGAGTGCTCCTCGCCTACCTCCAATGGAACTTGATCAGATCGAGCTTCATGTTTATACCCTCAACAATTATGCTGCTACTCCCTCTTGTAATATATTTTGTGGACTTAATTTGCTTTTGCTTGTTTAAGAATTGGGGTTTTAATTATTAACATACTTCTGAATTTACTAGTATGAATATTATTCTAGAATTATATATATTAATTCTAGAGTAGTAAGTAACGTATGTGATGATGATTTTGAGGTTGATGTGTGTAAAGAAGAAAAAAAGGCAAAGGCAATCACAAGTTGTTTTTGTGATGATGATGAGTGCAAAGTTTTGATCATCTTCTCTTCTTACATGTTTGGTTTAACTTGTTTTGAAGAAAGAATTACTTGTTTTTTGTCAAAAGAAAAAGTAATTATTTCTCAGAAATAATGTTTCCAAACATGTAATTAGTTACTCGATTAAACCAGTCTCTTGTTGTTGCTTTGTTTATGAGCTTGTGTATGCAAGTTGTGTTATGGATTTTGCTTTGGGGGCTTGTGGCTACTCGATGAAGCAGTTGTCACTTGTCAGTTTGAAATTTGATGAGGAAAATTGGTTTTGATTTTGGTTTTGGTTTTGCCTTCTTTAATTTCTGTCTTTTCGTGGCATGCTGATTTTGATTCCATTCCAGATCATATCATTTGAGGATTCCACACTATACCAAACCCCACTTTGCTTTGCCCTCTCTTAATTTCCATTTTTTTTCCCTTTTTTCAATTTTGGTATTGTTTTCACTGAATTAAATTTCCTTCCATGATCAAGACAGTGTTCAGGAATTCAATATCACTTTTACTATATATCATGCATGCCAGTTTCCCTAGTGTGCTATTATGTGTCGTGTGTAACCAAAGTAGCAATTAAAGCTGTTATACAAAAAGGTTGCATTTATATGCCAAGTAAATTAAACTTTATTATGAAGTTGCTAACAACAATTCCCTTACCTGTTTCACTCTCCCTTAATCCCCTAAAAGGCACTAACTGGCTTTGGTAAGAAGCTCTACAACAATTATCACAAATAACTCTCCAATCCACTAGCTAGTGTCGTTTGAGACCACTTTGAATAGTTCCACGGTCCACATGTCTAATCATGTTGGTTGTTGAAATAAAAAAGTTTCATTAACTACTCATTAAAAGTTGATTTAAGCTAGATCAAACTAGCTAAGGTGAAAAAAAAATATATAGGGTAAAAAAGAGAGTAATATTATTCACACAACACGCTTTTCACAACTCATTTTTTAATTGTATCGCTTTACATTACATCATTTATCATATCTCATATCTCATATTTCATATTCTTTTCTATTGTTATCTCTCTCTTTATTTCGTCTTATCTTCACATTTTACTCTTTTCTATTCTTATCTCTCTTTTTGTAATAAGTATTGTGAAAAAATTAAAGATATTATAAGTATAACTTTCTACTTAGACATTAAATAACAACATATCAAAGATGAACACATTAAATATGGTTTATTATTGAGTTTTATCTCTCTATTTAGACATGTCTAAGTAGACAAATAACGCTCACTCCTGAACCATATTAAATCAAAATAAAAGCAACGAAAACATTGAGATATAAACTACCTAACTGTACGTGCATACCAAAGAAAAAAAAACGAAAGAAAGAAAGAAGCTACCTAATCGTGTGTGTGTGTTTGTGTGTTGCTATATTTAATATAACATATGAAGGAGTTCCATATGGTCAGTTAAACCCTGAATGCAAGTGTAGATGTAAACTAATGATCATAATGCATGAGAATAGAATCGTGCATACCTGATGACAGACAATTTCACGTAACACTACTGGAATTGAAAGTCACAAACACTAATCGTTTTTGCCATTCAACAAGTGGCTGCTAACTAAAATTAACATGTAGAATGTGCAAAGGGGGGGAAGATATTTAGAAGACACTTATTGTGCCCTATAGCTAGCTTTCATAAAAGGAGATAGCAAAGTACCACTTTTGTATGCATAGAGATATTTTCCATGTGAGGTGGTGCAAGCATAAGTGGTCAAGTTAGGCATTGAGCATGGAAGGAAACAAAGTTTCAGGTATACGTTAATACTGAATCAGGTACATGTCTATTCCGAAAATATATATTCCAATCACAAGTAGTCCCAAGCTAGCTACATATAACATATATGAAATAATATGGCTAAAGGAGACTTCATCCATTTTACCATTTTTTTTCCAAAAGGAAAGAACTTTCCAATATATTACTAAGATGGAATGTTTAAATTGTTGAGCCAAGGTAGAAATCAATGCTATTCGTCCATGTGCTCTCCTATGCATGTTAATTTGATTGCGCCAAGATTCTAACTTCCATAGAACAATTTATATATGCACGTACCAATAGTACTACATATGGTTAATAAATAAATATCTGAAGTAGAATGGCGCTGAAAGTTGTGATGTTGTGACAATTCTTGGTATGAATCACTCTATCTAGAAGTTAGTTTTAAAATTTATAAGTCAGCTGGAATAAATTTTTCATTAAGTATTTATAATTAAGAAAATTATATAAAATAAATCAATGGGGGTAAAAGAATACAATTTTCGCATAAATTAACTTACGCAACTTATATAACTTTTTAAAAGAGCTCCCTTGTCTAACATTTTCATAAGCATGTATAAACTTAATAGAATTTAGTATTAATTAGTACCTTAGAAAAATATTTAATGGTAGTTTTAAAATTAAAAAGATTCTATAAGTTGGACAAACCACTTAATTAAGAAAAAAAAAAAACAATCTCAAAAAAAAATTTCTTCATTTATAAGAATCAAACTAATAAACTAAGATTTTGCTTAAAGAAAATAAGCTTCTTACTATTCTATTGGTCACCTTGTGGCAATTTTAAAGTTTCAGCTTATATTTATGCTTTGTTTAAAAACATAAATAAGAGTATCATCTTGGGTAGTGTTCATGACAATTCTTGTGATTCACTCACGCTCTCTCCCTCCGTTCCCCTAATTTTATTTTGTTTTTATCTTTAATACTTCTTTTAGTCCTTTTTATAAAAATTTAATTTGATCCTTTTTTATAAAACCAATCTAAAATGTCTTATTTATTAATTATTTGTTTTACAAAAATATTCTTAATTATAAGTTATTTTTCTATGTTCAATAAATAATAGGTGGGTTACATAACTTACATTAATATGTGAGACACTTTGAAAGTCTAACTTTATCTTATACGGATAAAATTTTGGAAATTTTACTCTCTTATCTCTTCACACTCTTTCATCTCTCTTTCTCTTGTTAAAGTCTAAGACTTTCGACGATGTCCAACCCCTCAAACTTCGGTTTTGATGATAACAAATGAGATTAAATTTTGAAGTATCTAATGTTTCATGTTTGAGTATTATAGGTACCACACCGTCCAATGTCTCAATGATATTGTGTTTCTTAAGCTCAAACTATATATCTTTATGTGCTTAATGAGTCCAATGAGTAACTGGAACTTGTTTTTCTAAGAGTAAATCCAGCATCCAATGAGCTGTAATAAAACAAGCTTCCAATGCATTGTGAAAATCAGTGTGCAAACACTGCGTCCATTTGAGAAGCGTCCATTCGCTTATATAACTTACACAACATTTATCAAACAGTTATATAATGCATCCATGATGTCTAAAAGTACACTTAAGCTTTTCGATGCTAATTTTCTGAAATGTTCTATTATTCCCCTCTCTATTCTTATGTGACATTTCATTTGAATATTCAAAAAGTGTACCACAGGAGACAGAAAAGTTTCTCTCTGCAAAACCGTACAGTAGTGGAGGTGTTGCATGTACTGCTGTCTCATCTCTCTCTCCACCGCAAGCTGACACGTGGTAACGATCGTATGATTGTGAGAGAACGGTTTTCGACAAAGGCTCAGATCCCACAACGGATACCTTCACTCAATAGCCTATAAATAAAGGATCAAGCTCACGAAAGTAAACAACGAAGCATTCAAGTTTTTCAAAGAACTGAAACTCTGCCAAAACGTTTGGACGATCAACACTTGCGCAAAAAGAGCAACTTTTTAGCTTTGCTAAGTCGTATTCTGTTTTACATTGTAATATCCTCTCGGTGAGAGTTGATTTGAATCTTGTAATCAAACTGTTTGTTTGGAAAGTCAGGGGTAGCTTAGAGACAAAGAATACTTAGGTGTTACTTTAATTTCAGGGGGAGATTAAAGGTGTGCCAAAAGTGGCCTAGAGAATACTTGTAGCCAAAAGTGGTAGGGTAGAGAATACTTGTTTGTAATCAAAGTTTTGATTAGTGGAACCCTTCAAAAGGTTATTTTTTAAGGAGAACTAAACGTAGCTCAGGTTGAGTGAACCAGTATAAACCAAGTATTTTTACTCTATTGCTTTTTAGCTTACCAGTTATCTCTAGAGTTATTTCTTTGCATTAGACGCACAAGTTTCTTTATAAATTTATTTGCGAAAAGTATTTGTTTCTCGCTTGGACGACAACCTGAAAAAATGCAGTTTCATTAAACTGTCATTTTGAACTATTGGACGATATCTGCAACTTCCTATTTTACAAGTTCCTTGCAAAATCTAAGTTAAGATATATCTATCCTTGCGAAAAGATTTTAACTTTTATCTAACACACTATTCAATCCCTCCTTCTAGTGTGATTCTCTGCGTTACATCTCTATTGTCTCTACTTGCACTCTCATATCTCTCTCCCAACTCTCGTCTCTATGCTCTCTTTTAAGCTATCTTTTTTTAAGTTAAATGAAATGAAAACTATCAAATAGCTTCTAATTTACTTTTAAAACTCTTATTGTTAATTTTTAACTTTAAAGTTTAAACTAGCTAGTTTTCAAGTAAAAAAAGAAAAAAAAAATTGAGTCAAACATTTAACTTTAATTTTTTGAGATATGCATTTTAAACTAACAACACTAACAATACTACATGGCAACAAATGGGGAATTACTTAAAAAAAACTTAAACCACGCCTTAACCAAACCTATCCGGCCACTTCACTATAAAATCCATTTTAGTAAAACCGTTTCATAAACCCAACTATTTTCAACATTTAATTACGGATGAAAGGCTTCATTAATATACAGTACATTAAAATTAAATTGAATAAAAAAACATCAAAAACTAATTGTTATATTAGAAAGTGAAAGCAATATTTTCTATTTGATCATTTTACAAGTTAAGAACGAGAAAGCAAAGTCAATGCATGATCATTGATATGTTAAATAATAGAGTAAGAAAGTATATGTTGAATTGGTTTTATTAAAAAAATATATAGGACATATTTCCTGCCTTTTCTTTTAAAATTAACCAATATTTAAATAATTGATTTTGAAAAAAAAAACAAGTTTTAGGAGAAGAAGAACAATTTCAAAACCATTTTCAAAATCGATTTTGCAGTTCAAAACCAATTTTAAAATTGATTTATCAATTTTGAAACTGGTTTTTAAATCAAACCTTCTTGATAGGAATATTTCCGACCATTGTCCATTGGTGCTAAAGAATGTGATTTATGATTGGGGACCAACACCTTTTAGAGTGCTAGATTGTAGGTGTGATGAGGTGCCTTTCATTGAGTATGTGGAGCAAGTATGGAGTCAAATGGTGTTCAATGGGTGGGGGGCTTTTGTTTTGAAGGAGAAAATTAAAGGGCTTAAAGGAAAACTGAAGACATGGAATAGAGAACCCTTAGTTGATTTGGAGAAAGAATATCATGAAATTGGAAAGAGGATGAATGAGATTGATAGAAAGGAGGAAATACAAGAGCTTTCAGAGGAAGATATTGAGCTAAGGAAGGACTTGCAAGCACAATTTTGGAGGGTGGCACAACATAATGAATCATTGTTGAGGCAAAAATCTAGATCTAAGTGGCTTTTAGAAAGCGATGCTAATTCCAAGTTCTTTCATTCAACCATTAATTGGAGGAGAAGGACAAATATGCTTCGGGGCCTTCAATTGGAGGGGAGGTGGGTGGAGGATCCGAATGGGGTAAAGCAATGGTTAAAGGAGTTTTTTGAAGAGAAATTCAAAGAATCACAATTTGAGAGGCCAAGATTGGATGGAGTCAAATTCTCCAAGATCAGGGAGGAAGATAATGTCTTTCTTATTGCTCCTTTTCAAGAAGCAGAAGTCAAGGAAGCTATTTGGGAGTGTGGTGGACCTAAAAGTCCGGGGCCGGATGATCTTAACTTTAATTTTATCAAGAAGTTTTGGAACGTCATGAAAGGAGATATTCTTCGCTTTTTGGGAGAATTTCATTCAAAGGGGGTGTTCCCTAGAGGTATGAACTCTTTTTTCATCACTCTTATCCCTAAGGTGGAATCTCCACAAAACTTGGGAGAATTCCGACCTATCTCTTTGGTGGGGTGTTTGTATAAAATTGTCTCTAAAATCTTAGCTAGAAGAATGAAGAAGGTGTTGGGGGGAGTAATAGATGCTAGACAAAGCGCTTTCTTGGAAGGGAGGAATTTACTTCATAGCGTAGTGGTAGCCAATGAGGTGGTGCATGAGGCTAGGAGAAAAAGAAAACAATGTATTCTTTTCAAGGTTGACTATGAAAAAGCCTATGATTGTGTGTGTTGGGACTATCTTTTCGACATGCTCAAATTTATGGGTTTTTGTGACATATGGGTTGGTTGGATTAAGGGTTGTTTGGTGTCAAGTAAGGTGTCGGTACTTGTTAATGGAAGTCCAACTAACGAGTTTGACATTCATTGAGGTTTACGTCAAGGGGACCCAATGGTTCCGTTTTTGTATACAGTGGTGGCGGAAGGGTTGTGTGGCCTTATGAGAGAAGCTATTGAAAAGGATATGTTCAAAGGGTATAGGATGCGGGATGGAGGTTTGGAGGTAAATTTGTTACAATATGCGGATGATACTATTTTCATTGGTGATGCTTCATTGCGGAATGTCAAGGTCATTAAATGCATTTTAAGATGTTTTGAATTAGCATCCAGGTTAAAAGTGAATTTTTCTAAGAGTAGCTTCTTAGCTTTGGGGGTGGAAAGTGGTTTGGAGGAAAAGCTTGCAGGGGTTCTTAATTGTAAATTGATGGAGTTGCCTTTTGTGTATCTTGGTATGCCAATTGGGGCAAATCCAAGAAAGATGGAAATGTGGAGCCCTATTGTAACGCCCTAAATTCTATAATGATAAACGTATGATGTTTGATTCAATTGATTATTCTGTAAAATGCCTTAATTAATTTATTTAAGAAAACACGTGAAAGTTGAAAGAAACATAACCGGAATTTTAGGGAAATTTTTTTTTTTTTTAATCTTTTTAATTTAATTTTAATTTCGAAAGTTTTGATTTCTTTTAGCAATCATAATGCATTATTTAATTCAACAAAAAGGTCAAACATAGCTTCAATCGTAAAAGAATAAATAAATTTTTTTTCGAATATTTGGAAATAAAACAATGGAAAATACATATGAATGGAAATGTAAACATGTATATATACATATATGTAACCAAAAGACATAACGTACTCCCAGAGCATAAGTATACAAAGAGACTACATAGTCACATGATGACTGAATATGTACAATAAAATATCTGAGATGCCTAGATCTACCCAACCAAATACATGATAAAACAAAATAAGATCCTAGCTCTCAGAGCAGTCATCTTCTACATCTACCCTATGGAAGACTCAAAATAGAAGCCTAAGTGGGTCGTTGGTCAATGTGGTCCTAGCAGTGAGACTCACGCGAGGAAACCTCAAAAGAATCCCCAAGAGACTCCCCCTCAGAGTCCTCCTCGGGATCCTCCTCCGGATCCTCCTCTGTGTCGGACTCCACTAACCAACCCCCTCCACCGGCTGGAGCCTCCCCAACCAACTCTGCCGCTGCTGCGGCTGCTACTGGTGCTGCCTGATTCCCCTCAGTGGGAACCTCCTCTATGTACGCCGGTACCTCAGCATCTGCCTGAGCCATCTCCCAGCGCTCAGGATCGCTATGCTCCCCTAGCAGTAACTCTAACTGGGAGGAATGGGGCTCCGTAGGGTTGTCCTCGGGGTCTGCTGGATGCGGTACTGGTCCTCTAGAGGTCGTAGCAGTCGAAGATACATAAATAATCTCCACCGGTTCAGCAGGATGATAATAGGGTGGTGTAGGTTGCGTCCACCGCGCTAAATACTCATGTACAATAGGATGAGCTCCGGGCTCGTATTCAGGAGTATGAACCAAGCGAATATAACCGGTGAAATGATCGACGTGTCTAACCAAGTCCGGTTCCCACCTCCCATAGAGGCACTCCACTTCCCAGAACTCATGTGGGTCCGGAACCGCCATCCGATCCTAAAAAAAAATAAAACAAGAGGGTAACTCTCTGCTTCGTCAAGCAGTACGCACAAAACGACTTTAGAAGTCACAAACATCTATAATCAACCACGTCGATGTGGTTATCTACCGATCACACACGATACCTAACCGTTTTCCTTACTAGAACAATTCACTTATCTTTTACTGGCCAGCTGCCACTGGAACTCCCAGAACTCAGTGGTCTTACACAAATTTTGAGCTAGATGACATATTGGGAGTACACCCTTCTCCACGGTACAATGGCAGGGCTCTCACCAATCGATGATGACTCGTAATTTCTGTCGGGATTGCCAAGTCGGCTATGTGACTAGCGTCACAACTCGGCGCCATATATCCCCCAAGGACTGCCTCCTTACGATCATCTCCCAGGTACCAACTGTGGTCATCTATTACTCTGAGGACTGACTCCTCAACACTCTCCTCACAGAGTTGATTTTCTTTCTTAGTCGCTGGTGGGTTTTTCTACTGCACATGGTACAGGTGCGGACGAATTGACGTCGAGCTAAAGGTACCACCTCTACGCTCATATTTATCGCTACATCGTAACGATCTCATCACCCCAGGTGATGTGTCATTCGTAATCCGACCTTGGTTCATAGATAACTCGCAGTCGAAATATCCTACGCGACTTTCTTACATTCTTGAAATCCCCGAGATCCGCCGTACTCTCGTATCTTCATAGTACGACTCTCAACTCACAAAAGTCACAACACGTCATATGTTTTTATTACGTTTTATGTATATTCCTTACCCTCTCAAGTGTCTTATGATTTTTTATAAAAATAAGAGATTTATACTTACCATAAGGGTTCATTTATTAATTTAAACTAAAATAAAATAAAATAAAATAAAAATCTTAGATCATTTAACTGTGCTCACTGTACAAGTTGTATTTATCTTTGAATAGCAATTTTGCTATTAACACTAGAAATCAATTCTAGTTACTACAAGTACTCGCGTCGAGTCTTGTAGACACAGCACACCGACAAACAATTTTACCATAAAATTCACACTACAGTCAAGAGACCGTATCACCAAAACAGAGAAAATCATACTCTTAATATCAAACGCTCAAGGTTTTCCTTCCTGAGACTTAAACGTATCAATCAAAATATAATTATATCATATCCATTATCTCACATAATCAAAATATTGGTATAAGGGTAAAATGCCAAAAGCACAAATATTAATGATCTCATTTGACCATTAAGTCAAATTTTCATTGACAGTACTTAATGTGAGCTCTCACTGAAACAAGCAAATGACCTCGGATTTCAAAAATTTTTATATCAAATCGAAGCTCTTGAAATCTAGTTTATAAAAAGGTATCCCACTTATAAAATCAACATCTAGAAAATTTTATAAAAATTTTCTAAGTCAGTAACACTAAATTTTTAGTGCCCACTGAACATAACTCAAAGAAATGTAAATTTCTCCCACTTCCTAAAACGAAATTAAATGAAACTTTTTACAGATTAAAACTAACACCTTAATCTTTCCAAAAAGATATTTCTTGCCTTCAAATTCATTTTCATGTGTTCCCAGTAAAAATATTACTAACAGCCTACAATTTTGACATCAAAACAGTATTTCAGACCATTGTTCTGTTTCTTGTTGAAAAATAATTTACACATAGGATTTGGTAATTTTTGTAATATACATAGTTAAAAAGCTTATTTTGTCTAGTTTTAAAAGGTTTAATTAACTTTTAAAAACATTAAGTAGACAGGGAGAATTTTAACAAAAACCGAGCCCTGTTCCAGTGAAACCCCAAAACAGGACAGTCAACTTTCGGGCCATGGATGAACCCCAAGATGAAATAATTTTTCAAAGTTTTCAACATAAATGTTGTTCCTTTTTATGTCTAGTTTCGTTCAAAACAAATTTCAAGCAAAACCAACGGTTAGATCTTTCAAAAATAGCAAAACAGTGAGGTTTGTTCCATGCTGAGCGAAAGACCCGCCTCTGTCCACGAGTTTTCATTAAAACTTTTTAAAGCCAACTTGATCAAAACCCATTTTTGAGAAAGAGGTACATGATTTCATTTGTTTCCAAAGCCATTTCCAATCCAATTACAAGGTGAAAGTAAACTTTCTCCTCACATGCAAAAGCTCATCACCAAAGCCAAAGAAATTTAACAGCACTCATCCAATTTCAAATCTAACAAACAAATCAAACACATCTCAATTTTCAGCAATGGAGGCATACATGCATACTATGGTTAAGGCCCCCAGCCCCTAACCATATTCTCAACAAGAAAATAAAATCAAGAGTCCACAAGAGAGTTCCCTCACCTTGGTTCTTGGTTTCCAGCCAAGAGAAAGGAAGAAGAGATGAAGAAGAGACTAGGTATGGAAGATGTGGAGTGTATGCAAGACTTCAAGCTTCCAAAAACACTTCCCTTTTCTCTTGTTGGTGCCTTGTTCAGTAGGTGAAAGGAAGGAAATGAGAGAATTTGTGTGTGGTCTCTTTGCTTGTTAATAGAATTAGTGAGTGAGTGTGTGAGAGTGAGAGTGTCGTGAGTGAAGGTGAGGTTTAGGGGGTGAGGTGTTAGTTTAAGGCTAGGTGTCCAACTCTTATTGCTTTTTAGGTTAGGCCAAGTGTCAAGATCTTAGGGCTTTAGGTGTCAAGATCTTATGGCATTGAGATTAGGCTAGGTGTCAAGATCTTATGGCTTTGTAAATTTGGTTACTCAGTTTAATTTACACAGTGTAATTTTATACTGTGTAATTGTAAAGAGGTGTGTTTTAAAATTTTAAAACTTAACTCCAAATATCTAATTAATTTTATAAGAAATAACTTGGTGTGCAAGTTACTATAATTTAATATAATTAAAATACTTAAAACCAAATTTGTACACAATTAATTATTGCATAAAAGATATTTTAAATATTTTACTACTAGTAATTAATCTCAGCTCAATTAATTACTAGCAGACATGTCAGATAAGCATTCACAAACAATATATGTACTTGATCGTTACGTACATATTACACTACACAAATAAATAAATAAGTAAACAACATAGACACTTCAATCATACAGAATTTTATAACAACTTATAAACAAAACACAGGAAAGTAACTACAGAGAAATATATAAATATATACATATTTATAAATATATACGTATATACTTATATAACTTAGTTGAAATTTTTAGGGTGTTACACCTATCATTAAAAAATTTCAAAAGAACCTTTCTTTGTGGAGAAATAGACACTTATCATTTGCAGGAAGAGTATGCCTCATCAATTTCGTCCTTAATGCTCTTCCTCTTTTTTTCCTTTCTTTCTTTAAAATTCCTTGTGGGGTAGTTAACAAATTGGTGAGCATTCAAAGGGAATTTTTGTGGGGTAGTGAGGAGGGAAAAAGGAAAATTGCTTGGGTTAGTTGGGAGAAAATTTGTTTACCAAAGGAAAATGGAGGTTTGGGGGTAAAAAATTTGAGCGTGTTTAATGAGGCTTTATTAGGGGTAAAAAATTTGAGCGTGTATGGACGTGATAACAGTATTCATGGTGGTCTTTTTTCTTTGGTGTTAGGACGGTATTTATGAAGTTGCCTCGCATAAGTGGAATTGGGATTGGGACTAGTGCTGCACATTGGCCAGTTGTGAATGAATTTATTTTGGAGTGGTGGGTAGGAAAACATGCTTTTCTTTGTTCAAATTGGCTAGATGTAGAGCATAGTTATTACAAGCATTCAATTGGAGGGTCGTCTTTATGGGATTGGTCTTTTGTAATTACTATACATATTTGTTCTGCTAAAAGTTGGGACTTCTATAGGTTGCAGGGGGTCATTTTGGTGGTTACTAGATATTTATGATATAATAGGATAAATATCTCATAACCATTTAATGGGCTGTTAGGTGGTATGGTTATTGGAAGTCCACTTTTGTATATCTGGGTATTGCTTGTACCATGTTTACTATATATATATATATATATATATATATATATATATATATATATATATATATATAATTATCTTTGCTGACAAAAAAAAGCATAAAATCGAAATAAATTTTAAAAAAGTATGATTTAATTTAAAATTTCAAACCAGTTTCAATAGTTTGAATTAGTTTTGGTTTCAATTATTGCAAAAACCAAACCAAACCCATCCTTACTTTACGGGCTTTGCTATTCTCACCCCACAATTTGCTATTCTCACCACCGTGGTTTTTTATTGATTTCCCAAAATACCCTTGTACAACGGAATCACAATTCCGTTGTACACTTATACAACGGAATCCTGATTCCGTTGTAGAAGGGTACAACGTTGTACAACGGAATCACGATTCCGTTGCACATGTTTTTTTAATTTATTCTAATTTTTTCTAAGTTTTTTTTTTATATTGAGTAATATTTTTTGAAATGTATAAATTTAGGTTTTAAAGACTTGGCAAAAAGAAACATACCAATTTAATGCACATTGGTCGATGTATCTTATAGGATTAATATAGACCGTTGGTTTTAAATACTTAGCAGAAATAATACTTGGCAAAAAATAAACATACCAATTTAACATACTTGGCAAAAATCCTATATTTTGTCGGTGCTATTATGTTGCACATTGTTGTTGTTGTTGTTATTGTTGTTTTTTCTATGATTTTAATAGAGAAATCGTTCCTTCTTTCATTATATTACCAGGCGCGTGCATGTTGTTTATAGAGTTTATAAAGAAAAATGTAATAAACTAAAAACATCAACATCATTTATATAATAAAATGTATATACAAAATAAAAGTTTAGATACAAATATAAAAAAAAAATACATCATAAATCAATCGCCTCTGCGGCCACCACCTCTGCGGCCACCGCCCTCGGTCCTCCTCCTTCGTATGAGTCCTTGGCTACTGCACCCAGCACCTAAGTCACTCTGTGCTATGCGCAATAGCCACTGCACCAACTCATGGTCATGTGTGCCCTTAGGAATGGCTCTGGTATGCAACAACCTCTCTGCAATCGCAGACATCATCTGGTACTGGTCCTACATAAACGAAAATTAAAATTAATAATTTCAAATCGAAAAAAATGTAAACAATTATGGGAAAAGTGTTTGCATTACATTACCTCGCATGAGTAATCTACACCATCTATAAACTCTGGCAGAGGGTCACCAGGCTAAGGCTGAGGAATAGGGTCGGGCATACGTACTGGGCTCCGTGCTGCCTCTCCTTCATCTGGTGGAATCACATATGGATGTGAATTCTCATAATACCACGCCAAGTAGTCGGAGGTGCAGGCCCATGGAGCATCCTCTGGCACATGCTCGCCCAGCTGCACTCTATGCTGCTCCCATTCGGCCCACGTCTGAATAGATGTCTGAAATGGAGGACGAGGAGGTGGTGGTGGAGGGATTCCCTGTACGTAGCCAAACTGCCTCGAAACCCTCTCTGGCAAATATGGTCGCATGTCTGTGCCACACCTGATGTGGCCAGAATAGTATGTCTTCTCCAAGAAGGGTGTACCAGCGGCTGCCCCGTATCTATCATCATATGGGGACCAAACAACGTCCTTCATATGCAACTGATCCAGCAACCGCCTGGTCCCCCAAGCCTTGCCGGTACCCCTCGTAGTCTTCCATCTGGTAGCAAATGGAAGCTTCGGGTCATAGATGACATCCTCCCATCCGCCAACTGATGGCAGATGCGCAAACGCCCACCCCTGTAAAATAAAGAAAGTAAATTATGTTAACATTTGTATTAAAAAATACACAAACAAATATTTAAACAAAAAATAAATAGTTCTTTACCATCAGTAGCGTCATAGAACCTCCACACTGCTTGCTCTCACGCAAGCTCGCATAGGAGAGATGGTCGTAAAGATACGTCAATGCAGATACTCCCCAAGCGTACTGGGAGCAGGTGGACAGATCACTGAGGTAGCAGAGATAGAAAATGTTCACATGTGTGGAGCTCGTGTTAGCGAAGATGGTACAGCCGAGCAAGTGCAACAAGTACGCCCGTGTGGCCCACACATATAAATCAGACTGCACATACCTCTCATATAGCTCCCTCAGGCATGTGAGGTACCCTAGCTCCTGCCGTCATAGCAACATCTGCCTCATCGTCAGACACCAGGCCTAGCATGGTCCCCAGCAACATCCTAATGTCAGCCTTTGAAAAGGCGATCGCTGGGCCGGCAATCTGCAAGCCTGTAATAGGCAACTGCAGCAGACATGACACATCATCCAAAGTGATGGTCATCTCTCCGACGGGCAAGTGAAAGGTGCATGTCTCCTGATGCCACATCTTAATAAAGGCATTGACGAAGCCTTTATTCACGATATATCGTGCATGATAAAGGCCCGTCAAGCCAGACTGATCCACATATGCCTGGACCTGTGGCTGGGTAGGGTAGGGAATCAACTTCCCAATGTGGCTGACCACCTTCAACTCCTCTCGAGGCTGATCAATCCAAATATGTCCAGCGACATGGTCCTTGTAGGACCCCAGCAATGTATCAACTATAGGACCACTAGGAAATGGCGATCCAATAATCCGGTCAGCAAACGGGATCACTACGGTTGTAGGCTGTGGTACCTCCGCTACCTCTGCATCAGGCTGAGGAACCTCTGGCTCAGGCAGCGGCACGTCAGCATCAGGCCGTGGCACGTCTACCTCAGCATTTACATGCTTTGCATCGTCTGGCTCATCGTGCTGTACTCCTCCAACAACACGAGTATCATCTGCCCGACGACAGCAAGCAGATGCTGTCACACATCGCTGGTCTGCCCTGGATGGCTGGGCAGGCTGACCAGCATCTGCAACAGCATCTTCCTCCAAAGTGGAGGGATCATGTCGGCGATCGTAGGAAACATACTTCGTTCGAGCCATAATAAATCTGCAAAAAATTAACTAAAATACTTAGAACTCGATAAACAAAAAATAAAGTCAAATACTATATAACTAAATAAACAAATAAATAAACAAACTAACACTGTAAATATAATACATTTAAAAATATAAAATATAAATTTTTATTTTAATACTTTTTTAATTAAAAAATTATTGAATTAAATAATAATTTTAATTTAAAAATTAAAGATTAAAAATAATACTGTAAATATATAATAAAAATATAATTAAATATTTTTCTTTTAAAAAAAATTAACTTTACAAATTCAAAATTCAAAATTTTTAAAAAAATTCAAGCAACACAACGGAATCGTGATTCTGTTGTACTGTTGCTTTTCAAACAACACAACGGAACTGCTTGAAAAAACAACACAATAGAATCATGATTCCGTTGTGTTGTTTGAAAAATCAAACACCACAACGGAATCACGATTCCATTGTGTTGTTTGAAAAATAACACAGCGGAATCACGATTCCGTTGTGGTGTTTGATTTTTCAAACAATACAACGGAATCGCGATTCTGTTGTACTGCGTTAAATTGAAAAAAAAACAGGGGGGAGGGGACGAACCTGTTGGGGAGACTTTGGGGAGAGAGGTGAGGGAGAGACGTTGCAGATGGAGACAATGTGAGGGAGAGAATGTGGGGAGAATGGGGAAGGGGGTGAGAAGAAGGGGTGGGGTATGGGGCGGGGAAGGTGAGGGGGTGGGGGGAAGAGGGAGAGGTGGGGTGGGAGTTTGTTGACAGGGGTAAGGGGGTCTTTTCACCTTTTTGGGGGTGAGAATAGCAAATCTTTGGGTGAGAAGAGCAATCTCCTTACTTTGCACGGTGATAGGGCCCAAATTTTTTAGAAGTGGATTAGCACTTTTTAAAGAAGATTCTGGCCCATGTTGCGTATCAGGCACCAAAGCTAAGCCACCTCCTGTATTTTTTATCTCATTCTATTCCCATCTAGCATGTCTAGTACATAATTCATGATTATATCGCCACCAAAAGCCATGCAAATGCAAAACTGAAAAAAAAAATGTAAATCATATCATTTTGGTTTAAATTACTTGCTTTCCTAGGGTCATGTTTACTTGGAAAAAAATTATATTCGATAGAATCAAATGTAATTAACTCTCATTTTCTTTTTCTAACTTTTTGATATGTAAATTATTTATTAATGTTCGAGATATATTATTCATACGCTAACTCATACAACAATTTATATAACATTATTTTCTATATATCTCTCTATCACATCATTTATTGTATCTTACATTTCTCTCACTTTTCTTTTTTGTTTCTCTCTCTTAACATTACATGACTTACTGCTTGTTTGGAAATGTGTCCCAAAGCAAATGACATATACTTTTGAAATGTCCTATAGTTGCTTCTGCGTTATTCTCTCAAAGTAACGTATTTATGTATTCACGCGAGTCTTCAACAAGATTCCAAACAAGCAATTAATTTTGTAGCTTTTGCATCAATTATATATTTATTGATTGTGATGCAATTAATTTCTCACTCGTTGCTTCACTATTTGAAGTATTTTTAATTATTGATATTCAATTGATTGATTCAAAATAGGCATCACTCTTGTTTTTCTAATTTTAATCATCTCACTGTTTTTCTACACAAAATAAATGAAAAGAAACACTTAATTCATAGGAAGAATAATTTACCTTAAATAACCTTAAAAAGTGAATTGGAATAAATCAAGTTCTATGATTATTTTAGAAAATTTTAATTATTGGTAATATAATTTTAATATAAATTTATTTTTCTCCAGCTTACTATCTCTTGATTTAACTAATTTAATGAATGTTTTATTTTATGTAATCAAAATCAAATTTTAATTTTCACTTGCATACATTTAATTAAATGACATGAACAAAAAATTAATTAAAAAAATTGTTTCAAATTTTTCATATGATATTTAAAATCTTAAAAAGTTGTAAACAAATCATTATTCTTTTCTTATTTCTATAGATTAAAATCTATATATAA
Source organism: Pueraria montana var. lobata (assembly GCA_026413185.1). NCBI lineage: Eukaryota > Viridiplantae > Streptophyta > Magnoliopsida > Fabales > Fabaceae > Pueraria > Pueraria montana. Next base: position 54,224,579 of record CM048656.1, on the reverse strand, counting down.
ATTGATTAGTATAAAAAATATGCATAAGAGGATAAATATTTTGCATGAAAGTATATTAGTGTATGAGTTATTATACTTGAAACCATATTAATATCTAAATTATTATTGACCTAAAAAAATCATCTTAATTATTAAGGTGAAATTATTCTTCTTTAATTTGGTATTATAATAATTTCAAGATAAATATATTTTTTTCTAACCATGTACACCAAACAACCACAAATTGAGAGCAACGCCAAAGCCTTTTAACATCTCTATTAGTGTCAAACCTCTAAAATTAACACAGGAACTTTTGGAGTCCCTTAGGGCAAAGCCAATGTTCACCAAAAACACCAAACAAATTAACATCTCTATATATTTTATTTTTTTTTGAGTTATAAGGTTGGCTTGGTGGTTGAAGGGTGAAGGGGGGAGGCGGTTTGAATCCCTCCCACTAACAAATTAACAATTAACATTTGTCTATAAAAAAAAGATAAATATATTTTTTTACTCACTTTCATATGACTTAATTTATTTATTGTATGTTTTATCTTTTCTAACATATAAAGTATGAATATATAAAAAAATAGGGATGACCATTTTTCATAAAAGAACGAAAAGAAACAATTAATTCATAGAATAAACAATCTACCCTAAATTATGTTGATATTTTAATTACTTGAGAGAAATTAAGCTGTATTATAATTTTAATAATTTTTAATTTATTGTTGTAATAATTTTAAAATAAATTTTCTTCCTTATTATCTCTTAATTTGACTAACTTATTAACATAATTAATTTATCACATCAGTAAATTCTTTACATTTCCGTACATTCCACGGATACTAATAATGGTCATCGTTCGAAGCATTATGTCAATTTTGACCCTGGGATAACATCTTAAAAACGTGAACTTTTACACTTTTTTTTTGTTTTCTTCTGTTTTTTTTTTAGTTTTAACATTTTTGTTTTCATAGAAAAGGATGAATAATTTAATGAATAAAGAAAAAAGTTTTTAATTTTTCTTAACTCTTTTTTATTAATAAAAAAGGAAAAAATCCAAACAAATACAATAAATAAAAAGAGGGAACTTTTAATTCTTTTTTTATTTAAAGAGAAAAGATAAAGTGAATAAAATATAAATAATAAAAAGTTCACAAATTTGAGTGTTTAGTTTTACAAGAATGAATATTTTTTTTATAGAAATTGTAAAGTCAATTTTTTAACGTAAATATAAAAAAATTATATATATATATATATATATATATATATATATATAATTTTAAATCTAAATTACCATCTTTGGAGAACATTATTACAAGTAAACTAGTCAATTATCCGTGCATTTGCACGGATCGCTTTTGTTTTTACCCTTATTCTAAAATGATTTGTGTATACAATTACAAACTTAAACGAAATAATCAAACATATAAGACAGAATCAAATATCAGAATAATATAAAAGAAAAACATACTTATATTAATTACAAAGTTGCTTGTTTAACATTATTTCGTAATCTCAAGCATGGCCTAGATGACACACATTGAGCCTGTACAACAACTTGCTTAGTAGTAAATTCAACTATAAGAATTGCCAATCTTCCTTGTCTGACATTTGGGCTTAGACCTATTGGTGTATACGGAAGCTAATAAGAACCGAGAGTAGCCAAGCTCTATATAGTGTTTATAAACTCATCTATAGTGATTGTATACAGTAATTTTGTACAGTGTTTATCACCCCAAATTTGACACTATATATTTATTTTGAAGAAAAACTTGTGGAGTTTTGCTTAATCAAATGAGTTATACACTAAGGTTAGGAGATAGAGGGAGGGGCCCCTTTCACTTCCCACCACCCAATCACAACAAGTAGATACAGGAAAAGCTTAAAAAGTGTCAAAAGTCACGATTAAGTTTTCCTCTAAAAAGAGAGTTCCTCATGACAAGAAAGGTTATTATTATTCTCTTCACTCTTTTCTCTTTTTTTTTTTTCAGATTTTCATGTTTTATTTTCATCTCTTATGAAAAAAAATAGAGAACCCATCATCTTGCAAGTGTCTAAGGGAGTTGTGAATATGCCTCAGTGGAGAGGAGAACAACCACTAGTACAAGTACCTCAAGGAGCTGTGAATGTGCCTCAGGGGAAAAGGAACACCTTACCAATGCAAGTGCCTCACGCCCCCCCCCCTGATTTTTCTTTGTTTCAAAGTTTATATATATATATATATATATATATATATATATATATATATATTAGGATAACCTATTAAAAGAAAAATTATTTCTGTTTTAGAATTAGATAATGATATTTAAGTATTATTTATCTTTCTTATTTTCTGATAAAACATTTTATTTTCTTTTTATAATTTTTATTGTAAAGATAATGACATTCTTTATTTTTTAGATAGATATTTTATTTCTCTTTTATAGTCTTTATATTACGGAAATAATTATATTCTTCCTTTTTTTAGATAAAATATTCGAATATGATTTATTTTTCTTTTAATTAATAGTATTTTTTTATCATCCATTATTGTTATTTTTAAGATTATAAATAATTACATTTACAAAACTTTATTAGCCTTCCTTTTATATTTATTTGTTATAAATGATTTGAGAATTAAATATAATTTATTAACCTTTGTAAATGTGGTAAGCTAAATTATAAACATTATATAAGGGTTTGACTGTTTAATATTTGAGATAGACTAACAACTATTTTTTTCTTAGTTTCCTATATTCCTTTTTGTGGTGATTGGATATTGAGTTGCATCATAGACTTGTTAAAATTTGCTTTTAGTATGTGACTAGTGTCACGACACACTTTGAAAACATATTCTTTCATAAATAATGAAATATTTTCTTAAAAATTATAATTAACATGCATAGATACTAATATTTATTAGCAATTAATGAAAGTTTTTCATGACATTGAAACCAATTATCAACATTTGTAATCTTGAATTTTCTTCTATTTAAATATATTTTCAAGTAATGTTTTTGAAAAAATATTAATGTAATTAATGTTTTGAATGTTTCAAAAAAAAATTATGTATATATATTTGTACATAAAATTGCCCCCCCCCCCCCCCCCCCCCCCCCCTACATCAAAGTCTAGATCTGCCCCTAGCCTCAGGGAACTGTGAATGTGCCTTAGGGGGAGGGGAACAACACCAGTGCAAGTGTCTCAAGGAGCTGTGAATGTGCCTTAGGTGGGAAGGGAACAACCACAAGTGCAAGTGACTCAAGGAGCTGTGAATGTGCCTTGTTAGGGGAGGGGAACAACCACCATTGCAAGTGCCTCAAGGAACTGCGAATGTGCCTCAGGTGGGAGGGGAACAACCACTAGTGCAAGTGCCTTAGGGAGTTGTGAATGTGCCTCAAGGGGGAGGGGAAACAACCACCATTGCAAGTGCCTCAAGGAACTGCGAATGTGCCTCGGGTGGGAGGGGAACAACCATAAGTGTAAGTGCCTCAGGGAGCTGTGAATGTGCCTTATAGGGTAGGGGAACAACCACCAGTGTAAGTGCCTCAAGGAGTTGTCAATGTGCCTAAGGGGGGAAGGGAACAACTACTATTGCAAGTGCCTCAACAAACACACCATAGTAGTATTAAGGCTAAATTACTCATTTGGTCCCTTATCTTTATTTTAGATTGCAATTTGGTCCTTTATTTTTTAAAAGTTGCAAAATAATCCATTATCTTTATTTTAAGTTGTAATTTGGTCCTTTATTTTTTAAAAGTTGCAAGATAGTCCTTTAAGTAATTTTTTTATAGCATGTTTATTCCAAAAAAAAAAAAATACATTACTTATGGGGGTAAAGATGCTATAAAAAAAATTACTTAAGAAATCATTTTACAACTTTTTAAAAATAAAGGATTAAATTGCAACTTAAAATAAAGATAAGGGACCATTTTGTAACTTTTAAAAAATAAAGGACAAAATTGTAACCTAAAATAAAGATAAGGGACTATATGAATAATTTAGCCTAGTATTAATAAATGTGTTATATCAACAAAGTCTACATAGTTGGGTTCTTTAAGTATATTGATAAGGGTTTGATCATATGACTGTGCGTATAGGAAAGAGTTTGTTAAAAAAGAAAAGATAAAATCTACAAAAAAAAAATAATAAACTTGTTATCAATAGAAGATTATGAGCCCAAAATTAAGTTAAATTTTTGGTTTTTTCAAACAAATTCTTGTGCAAAATTCATGACAGTTCGTAAATAATTAAATTCTTTAAATATGTTAATAAGAATTCTATTCTTGACTAGGTATATAAAGAGCTTTGCTAGAAGAACCTTAAATAATTAGTTTACAATTATTAATGGAGGAATATTTTTAATACACAAAAAATATTAAAAACTTTTAACAAATTCTTTTTTTAAAAAAAATGAATTGACCTCATTCATTAACCGTCGTTAGCATTCTTAATTTTTTTGTTAAATTTTAGAAACTTACTGAAAATCTAGATAAATTATAGAATCCATTTGATGTACAAATAACACAATTAAATAGGTTGTGACACTTCATTTATATACTTTTTTAAAATAAGTCCTTGTAATAATTTAACAAATAATAACGACATCCACATTATTCCGTGCTTACCCTTTTCATAATCGAGAGCCAATCGTCGTAGAATAATGGCTGGAATTGTTGAAGTGCCTCTCTCAGCCCAAATCATCAAATTTCAAATGCGATATCCTAGGCTTTTACTTCCTGCAACCCCTTTTGGCTTCCTGCACCCCTATCCGGAAGCAATTTTATTTTCCGGAAAGGGTGTTCCGGAAGCAATTTTTTCCGGAAAGGGGGTTCCGGAAGCAAAAGGGGGGTGCAGGAAGTACGAGCCGATATCCTACCTCATTTGGGTTGGTTTTTCTTTCTCCCATTCTTTTTTTTTTTGACATTGGCATCGGTTTTGATGAATGTTTGAGCCCTAGCCTTCCTTATGGACCACGCATTGTATCTAACCCGTTTACCCACGTAAGAGCTAAAATACTATTTATTCAGTATAGTTTTAAATTAACTTCAGAAAAAAGGTATAGTTTTAAATTGCTTTTATTCACAATCGACATAAATAATAGGGCTTAAATATAATTTTTTTCATTTTTAAAAATTAATTGACTTCAATTTTGGCTCCTATAAAAAATTATTCAGTTAAATAAGTTTTTTATTCTTTTAGAATTTCAGATTTCAGGTTTTGATCCATATAATTTCTTTCTCCTCTTTTTTTTTTAGTTTCTTATTTATTTTTATTGCTCATAATTAGTTTCTATGAGATTAATTTTTATGTATTGTTAGTATAATATCAATCAATTAGAAATCATTATTAGTGTAATTTTTAAAGTAGGTTTTTTTTATAAAAAAAAAAAACAACCAATTTATCATACATTAGGATTTCTATTATTTACTCAAGTTTGAACACTTAATATATGACACATGATTGTACTCACCCAAAATATGCAAAGTGAAACGTATTCGTAAAACAATCAGACCATCGATTAGGTATCCTGGCAATATATATTATTCTTTCTACCATCTTGCTTCCAGGTGAATTCTGTGTTTGGCTCGTGGGGAGTACTCCATGTTATACAGTAATTACTACACCACCAACGACATCAATTCAATTTTTTTTTTTATATTTATTTTGGTAAAAAGAATTTATTAGGAAATAAAATTCTCTGGTAATATTATTTCAAAATCAGAACATGCACAAACACACCATAATACTATAATAGTATTAATAGACGTGCTATATCAACAAAGTCTATATAGTTGATAAGTAGCTGGATTCTTTAAGCAAGTTGATATGTATGAAGAAGACTTTGTTAGATAAGATAAAACTCAAAAGAAAATTAATAAATTTGTTATCGATAGAAGATTATGAGCCAAAAATTAAGTTAAAATTATGCTTTTTCCAAACAAGTTCTTGTACAAAATTCATCACAGTTCGTAAATAATTGAATTCTTTAAATAAGTTAATAAGAATTCTATTCTTGACTAGGTATATATAGAGTTTTGCTAGAAGAACCTTAAATAATTAGTTTTTTTTCATTATTATTCAAAACATTCTTACGTAATTGAAAGGATGAAGAAAAAGAAGCAAGTTGGCTTTGCAAGGTTCTCTCAAGAGTTGGAAAGTGCAAGCAAGGAAGGGTCAAGAGGTTCTCTTAACTCTCAAGGAGTTGAAAAGTGCTTTAGACCCCAATTAATGGCACCTTATGGGCCTGGGATACACTGTCACATGGTCCCTAATGAATCTATCAAAGTAAGAAGCATGTGAACAGAAACATGAGGCATAGTGGTTTACCCTATTAAGTTAGACAAATGGGCTCTTCCTTCTTCCTTTCACATGCCACTCTTTTGGATTAGGCAATTTACACCAACACCCCTTCCCCTGTTATCTTATCTCAATTCAAAATTTGTGCTCCATTAAATTAATTTCCCTTCTTGGTATATGCGTCAAATATACCTATGAGAATTTGAGAAATTCCCTTCTATCCATACATACATGATAACTGTTGTAGTAGTAACACAGGTTCTAATATATTCTTTTCAATATACTTTTTATTATTAGCTTAAATTTATTGAAAATATTAAAAATTTGTGACTCTCACTACTTATTTAATGAGTGTCACTCATAATTTTATAATAATTTTTAATAAACTTTAATCAATAATAAAAAGTTATTAAAAAAAATGTGTTGCTAGCACTCTTCATCCATACATTACATGTTTTTGTTTGGGTTACAAGAATTTATAATTCAATCACGTGGAACATGTTTTAGTTTAGTTTTTCAACATGAGTAACTAGATATGTCGGAGCAACATAACTCTAATAAGCCCGACGATGTGTTACAAGTTTAAAAAAAGAAAGGGGGAAAAAAAAACTTAGACACCCATTACAGCTAGAGAGTATCCATATTAATTTATCCCACTTAAATAAAAATAAAAAAAAGAGCCGGGATGTGTGTAGTATTAATTACTATTTCATTTTCAAAATTCACAAATCATAACTTAGATTTAAACCAAAAAATTCTAAGAAGCATACGGTTTTGTGTAGATGTTGAAAATTTTCAAAAGAAAATTGGAATATTAAAGAAGATGACGACTTGTCTGCGAACATATGACAATTTTTGTATCTCTCCGTAGTTCTGACAATTCTTGTATCTCTCTGTAGTTCAATTTTTCTTCTTACAAAATGTAACAAGTTATGTATGTCTCCATAGTTCAATTTATTGGAATAACATAAGTGCAACAAACTTTTGAATATATTTATCTTTCTAGTTATTATCTTTTAGACTTTTGAATTTGTTACCAGCTGTTTATCTTTCCAGTTATTATCTTTCTAGAGTTTTATCTTTAATTTAAATTCACAGCTACAACTCTATAAATGTAATACGTATCAGCATCAATAAAATTGAGTTCTATATTTCACTCAGTTTCTATATGGTATCACAGAGTCAGGAGCTTAATAGTCAAATCGATCCTTTTTTTTTTTCCTCATGGCCACTCACCATTGCTTCCAATCTACCCATTAAATTTAATATATGTCAATTACCATATGTGATACAAGCAAATGACTCATATCCTTGAAGCTAATGAACTTCTTGGCTATGTAACGCAGACCACATCATATCCTCCATCCAAAATCAATTCTGATGGTGCGTCTGTATCCAATCCAACCTATTCACACTGAAAACGCCAGGACCTTTTGTCTATGGTGGTTAAGCATTGGATATGTTGTTTTGTGCTTCTGTCTTGAGTGGTTAAGCATTGTTTGGCCTATGCTCTTGATGGTTAAGATTTATTGCTTCTGCCTTATGGTTGTTAAGCATTTTCATTGATTTGTGCTTCTGTCTTGAGTGGTTACGCATTGTTTGGCTTCTACTCTTGATGGTTAAGTTTTATTGCTTATGCCTTATGGTAGTTAAGCATTCTCATTGGTTTGTGTTTCTGTCTTGAGTGGTTAAGCATTGTTTGGCTTCTGCTCTTGATGGTTATAAGCTTATTGCTTTTGCCTTTTGGTAGTTAAGCATTCTCATTGGTTTATGCTTCTATCTTGAGTAGTTAAGCGTTGTTTTGACTTTTGCTCTTGATGGTTAAGCTTGGTTGCTTCTACCTTATGGTGGTTAAGCATTCTCATTGATTTTTTTGCTTCTGCCAAGTAGTTAAACTTTGAGGTATAGTTTCTGTATGGTGGTTAAGCGTGTTTGTTTCTCTTAAGTGGTCAAGCCTTATGTTATGGCTTCTGCTTAATGGTTAATCAATCTAGTCATCAACGTGTGGACAATGCAACAGTAAGAGCATCAACAAGATTTGCATATCTAACAACCAAGATTCAAGTTGCATATGGCAACTTGATCTTAAGGGGGCATATTAGAACAACATAAGTGCAACAAACTTTTGAATGTATTTATCTTTCTAGTTATTATCTTTTAGACTTTTGAATTTGTTACCAGATGTATTTATCTTTCTAGAGTTTTATCTTTAATTTAAATTCACAGCTACAACTCTATAAATGTAACACGTATCAACGTCAATAAAATTGAGCTCCTTATTTCACTCAATTTCTATACAATTTTTCTTCTTACAAATGTAAGAAGTTAATGTCTTGAGAATGTAATATATATATATATATATATATATATATATATATATATATATATATATGCAGTTTTAAAGAGAGACAGAGGAGAGGGATGACAGCGGTGTAACTTATACCAACTATTATATCATTCAATGACTTTCAATTGATAATTTTATCTCAAAACTCATTGTTGGATTGAAAGTTCGTTTCATGTAGATCATATGTACCATATTTTATATTAATAAATAATTATTTGATACCTCATTCATGTAGATCAAAATCAACGTAATATATATTTTTCAAAATATACTAAAAGATGAATCATTTGATCACCTTATTATTTATATTCAATTTTCATAAAATTTGATACAAATAACCAAGGTAATTATAATTATATTTCAACGGTTGGATCGATCAAATTCACATGTTATATAAAATTATTAAATGGTGTAATAGTTGATGTAACTTACACCATATCGTTTTGATCCATCCCTATATATATATGGTTTAGTTGTATAAAATAAATATATATTTATTATGTGCAATACAATGGCTAAAATACTAGTATATATTAATTTGTAATACATAAATATGCATTTAGATTTTTCTATTTTAAAATATCTTTATAAATTATTTTCTCTAAGCAATGATGAAAAACAATAAATACTTTGGCATTAAATTTTATGATAATTAATTATTTGTTTAGCAGTAGCTTTTTAGGATAAATTTTATTAATATAAAATGTCATATATTTAATAAATGCATATTATATTTAATAAATATAACATTTAATGTTATTGTGTAGTCAATTATATTTAATGTTATTTTGTAGTCAATTTTATTTATAAATAAATAGATATATAATTTATTTAAAACAATAGCCAAACCTAAAAATTATGAGATAAATTATTATTATTATCTCAAAAGTTATACCAACAATATTTTTTTTTATAAAGACCAACAATCATTTTTAATTAGTTGACAATGTAAAAAAAATTAAACAGTATATAACTATTAAACTCAACTTTAATGTAGATATTGTTTATATAAATATCGAGGCTCTTTTTTAAAATTCCACTTAACACCCTACAAAAAGAAGTTCATGTACCTATTAAATAATAACTTACTTTATAATAATTGTGTTGTGTTCATGGTAACTGATGACTAAGCATCGATCAATGTCCCAAACATTCTAGAGCCGACGACCCCTTTTGATCTTTTTTTCTTTTTATCTTCTTTGGACGATGAATTTCAATAAAACAAAACCCTTATTATTAGGGTCCCCATATGCATGCATGTCAATAAACGAAGAAAAATATATATTCTGCGATGTATAATTAGCAGGAAAATTAATTATGGTAATCTCAATCTTAAATTACATGCTAGGGAGATGTTTGTTGATGCTCACAAGAATATTGAAGATTGAGATTGTTGAAGATAAGACATAAAAAATATAATGGACCACCGCAATAGCAGTGCCCTAATCTTTATGCTGTTAAATAATTGTGTGGTCCATTATTGACTCCATCGCAATAACTGGTCCAATTTCCACAATTTTGTTGCTTTGCTTAAGTATTCTTTCTTTTTAATGAATTGTTTCTTCTTCTTTTTGTCCCTGTTATTTTCTTGAACATGATAAATTTAAGAATGAAAAGAGTGCTTTCAAAGCCAGGGGTGAATTGCACTTTAGATAAAGTAAATCCGATGCCAATTAACCAGAACCGTTATTTCAGTGGCTCTAGGTAATACAATAACATTAACATGTTAGTTTCAATATTGGTATATATGTGACTTACCAATTATTTACTGCTACTAATGATGGAAATTTTGATAAATTAATAAGCAAACTCATCAATCAAAATGGAATGTTAGGTTAGTGGGGTATTTGTAACGGGTACAACATCATCCGTTCCAGATGCAGGGGACACGTTACCTTAAACTAAAGGGTTTGCTTCATAAATCGGATTTCAAAGTTGGTGTGAGCTAATTATAATTACGTGATTCATTTTCTAATGATTAAATTAAACAGCTTTGGTAATATTAAAAAAATTGTGCAAAGCAGAAAACATAAATAAAAAAAGTTTAATTACATTTTTATTTTTATCTGCAGCATTTTTATTATTTTAGTTAAAATTATATGTAATTTTGCTTTTCAAACTTTTCTGAGCTAATAATTAAGTTATTTTATTTATTTATTGGTATAATCAAATGGTATGTAGACCTGATTAATCCCCTTTCACACCAAGTTGATCCACTAAGGGATAAAGTGTTCCCAAATGTTATAACATTATTAAGTAAATTTGATTTTTTTTAGAAAATATTTTTCTTCTACCTAAAATCTTCAAATTTTCATTTTCTACGCAAAAGTCTCATGAATTAAATAGATTAAATTATTTTAAGCCTTCTTATAATCAAAACTTATCAGCCAAAATATCAAATTTCACTCCAAATAAAAAAAAAATCTCAAATTTTCTCTTCTTCAACCCTTAATCTTATATTCTGTAAAAAAAAACCCATTAATCTTATATCTTACAAGTTTTGTCAAATTTTATTGAATTTTCACTAAATTTGTATAAGTTCTAAATTTTATAATACAAATCCAACACAACCCTCCAAATATTTAGATTAAAAAATTAAATAGAAGAAAATTAGCAAAGGAAATAAATTTATTTATTTTAAAAATATATATACTTAATTAACTAAAACAACTTTAAAAAAAAAAAACTAAAATCACACATACTTCAAATTATAATTATACATCTAAAAAAAAGATGTGTAGTGTAGGCTTTTTCCGCGGTTGTAGGAGCTTTTCTTGAAAATGACTCCATCATGGCATGCTAGATATAAATAAAATTTACCCAACCTCACAGATGAGGTTAAAAGAGAATCGAAGACACTATATATATATATATGGTGTCACTCCCCTTGTAAAGGACACAAAGCAGAGTAAGAGTACTAATTAAAGAGGGACACTGAGAATCCAATGAAAATGGCTAGCCATATTGATATTGTGACCTAGCTAGGCCACACTACAGTGTCCTCTTCTCTTATGCCCTAAAAGGGTTTGAGATTAGCATACCAATTGTGCTAATCTTTTTCCTTTTACCAAAGGTTCCCTGCCAGAACTGTAACTGTTTATTTTAGGAAACTTGCCAACTCCTCTTAAATAGTGGCACATGGAGCATGTTCTGTTGCAAACCCCAGTTATGGATTCTGCCTAGTACAAGGTCATAATCTTCACCAAAAATGGGACTTCACTTTGGGAAAATTAGGTTAAGGACGCAAATACCACACCACACCCAAGAAGTTGTTTATACTTTTGTGGCGTGCATGGTACATTTTATTTTAAAAGAAGAAAACGCCAAATTATTATTAATAAAATTAATGTACGTATGTATATATAAAAAAAAAAAATTATCAAGTTAGGCTGATTTTAATTTTCCCAAAGATTTAGCTAGGCTGTTTCTTTCAGATGAATTAGCTGCAGAGCTTCTCTTTTAAGATTTGCAGTATGAATAAGCAGTTGCCAATTGCAAAGTGGGGAAATTTTACATAAAAAAAAAAAAAAAAGATGATGACATGAGCCAATTTCTCCCAAAATTGAAATGATCAATTTATTATATATGTGCTACACTCTTATACTATTTCCATTTTTATTTATTATATATACTAAGTAAGAGATCACGTGTGTCCCTTGACCCATTGGGTCAAAAACAAATCTCACTCACGATGCGTGGCTGTTGCTAGCCAAGGAAATTTTGCATCAAACACAGATTCTTCCGCTAAATATATCGTTCTCTCACGTGTGAACACTGGAATTTTAAATCAAATTTATTTATTTATTTGTCATTTTAAAATTTTTAAATAACATTAATTACTATTTTTCAATTATTCTATTATTGAAAAAGAGAAAAAAAAAATACTACTTAATAATCGAATTTTTTTTTTAATAATATGTATTCTTTTCCACACTCATTAATAAACAAAAAATATATATATAATCTATTGATTTTGTTTTGCTTCTCTATTTTATAATATAATATTATTATGCTGACTATAAATATGATAAATTATGGGCTTAATTACAATTTTTACTCCCAACTTTTTTATGTTTTGGCGAATTTTACTCTCAACAAATTAATTTGGCACATTTTACCCCCAACTTTTAAAAAAAACTTGTAAATTTTATCTTTTACCGTTTTACTGACGTGACATGTTAAAATAGTTGTACTTTTTACCTCTAATTTTTTACTTTTTGGCGAATTTTACCCCTAACATTTTCAATTTTTTGTGAATTTTACCCCCAACTTTTCATTTGTTGGTGAATTTTACCCCCACCATTTATGCTTGTGTCATAGAAGGTAAAATTTGCAAGTTTTTTGAAAAGTTGAGGGTAAAAGGGGTCAAATTAATTTGTTGGGGGTAAAATTTGCCAAAAAGTAAAAAATTGGGGTAAAAATGCAATTAAGCCTAAATTATACTTTATTCTCTTATAATTTAATACTTTTTTAAACTTATCCCTTATATTTTTTACATATAATCAAACTCTAAAGTTTGAGCTAAAGTAAAAATAAAAACTCCTATATTTAGATTTATTAATCATAATTTTAATTTTTATTACATCATTTTCATTTTAATCTAAATTCTTAAAAAAATTATTAGTGATAAACAATCATAAAGAGATAAATTAAAAAACAAATCCTTAAGGCTATAGGATAATAAAATACAATTTACATTTATTATGAAGAAAAAAAAAAGAATCTAGATCCTCTTCAATCAAGATAGCAGTAGTCTAAGGAGAACTATACTTGGTTGAATTTCCTTGCTTTGTGTGCTGAGACTTCCCCTTAATTAAGAGTTGACCTTTGCAACTTAGCTTCCCCCCATACCACACACTAGATGCTCATTAAATTTTTCCCAGTAGTGGATCCAAATAACAATAGAATGCCACATTTATTGTATCCTTTGTAATGCAATAACTATGGTCCCTAAACACCCAAGAGAGCACCAACAGATATTTCTTTGGTTACAACTACCAATAGATCATATTCTGCACTTACTCAGAGCCTCATCATTGTTGAAATTGAAATTATTTACCTCGATGTAGACCAGTAGTACTTCCTTCACAAAACATATATCTTATTCTAAAATATTACTATGATTATCAATATCATGAGAAGTATTTTTTATGAACTCAATGAATTATTGACATACTAGTAAGAAATATTGCTAGCTAGCTAGAGTGGTTCTGAATGAAATTGTACTGAAATTACTTTACTATGTTACTACATGTGCAACGAATAAAGATACTGACACTATACTTCAATTACCTGTACAGGTGAGCTTTATGCCAATAAACTTCTACGTATATTTTTTTTTTTACTTTTTCATTGTTGTTTGTCAGTGCGTATATCAATCACTACTTGTGTGACAAATGTCACCTCTCATATTGGATATGTTAAAAAACAAAAACACAAACGTTTGTTTTTATTTTTTTTCAATTAAATTATACAAAGTACAAACTGCTGAAGAAAAGATGGATATAGAGCTGAGGAGAAAATCTTCTGCCTGTCTCCATCGAGGATTCTCCAATCAGTTGAAGTTATACATAAATATTTGATTTAGTTTTTGGATCTTTACTTGAATATTGTAAAACTAATTTTGTTTAGAGTACTAAAAGTTAAAAGCCTTATCAACGTTATATTAATTCGAGTGAAATCTTTTAAACAAAAATTCAAGTTCGAGTCTTATAGATAAAGAAAAAAATGTGACTGAAAAAATAAATTTTATTAAAGATAACCAACTAAATTGTTCAATAGAAATCTTTACATGAATATTATAAGATTAATTTTGTTTGGAGTATTACAAGTTAAAAGCCTTATCAATATTATCTTAGTCCAAGTGAAGCTAAGTTTGAATATCTAAAGTAAGGTCAAATTCAAGTCTTATGGATGAGAAAAAAATAAGAATTGGAATGAGAGATTTTATTATAGGTGACCAACTTTTCGACAAAAATTAGTTATCAACAAAGTTAATAAATACTTCGTATTTATAACATGATAAAAAAAAGAGTTAAAAGCCTTTAAATTACTTAATTTAAATTAGTTATTATTCAAAAAAATTATTGATTTAAATAGTTTTATATGTTAATAATATAATGTAAATAAGCATAAGAAAAGTTAGGCCTTACAATATGATCACATGTTTTTTATTTTAAATATGTGAATAACATAACTCCAATCGTATATGATTTTATTCCTGATTTTGGATCTCTAATTCTGCCTAAGGAGGCAAATTTAGCTAGCAAACTTAGGTGTTTCGAGCTATAAAACAACACTGTCGGGGCACGTGTTGATAATATGTAACGTGCACGCACGTTAGAATACAACAAGACTGAAAGAGAGGGGTCTATCATCTACAGAAAGAGCCTCATTAGAATTAGAAGCAATTATAACCATTTATTATAAAAAAAATGTGGTTTAAAAAGTTAAAAGATACAAGAAAAAAAGTTAATACACCTAACCAAGTGATTTAGAGGGTCACATCATTTATCGCCATATGTAATTTTTAGATAACGACAGAAAGTTGCTTATTAACACATGACATGTAGGGTGTTAAACTCAGTTTTGTTGATACCCCAAATAAAGTTAACTCCCATATTAAGCAAAATTGCATTATTAAGATAAGTGTACTGCACCATATATGCATTATTTTCTTAATCAACAATCATCAATCATAAAGCAATGTATGGTTTGCTAAAGTGATAATTATCGCATGATAAGGGTGTTTCTATATGCGGAATTTAACATATGGGCAAATCATTTTTCGCAGCTAGTATTTTTTTAATTAATTTATTTTGATTTTTTAATTTCCTGGGATTTTTTTTTAGAAAATATTTTTAAGCATTATATTTACCTGAAATGCAATTGTATGCTTTGATACTTCCCGTATGGGGTTGAAATGAAAGCCTCTGTGCATTTAATTATGAGAGAATGTTAATTGTTTTATTGAGGCACATGAAAATGCTAAGGCTACTAATATTGATGAAGACAGGAGAATAGGAAAAGAATCTTTCTGTACTACCAACCTTATCATTAGTGTTATGGCAGAATTTTGAGTAAAAACCATATTTACATCTAATTATCTATCTATAATATATAGTAGTTGCATTGTATATATATCAAATAGTACAAATAAAATTATATACTTTTTTTTTTTGAAGAAAAAAAATTAAGATATTAATGTTGGTATCATAAACAAAATTAAGATATCATGTGCATTTGGATTAATTTTAAAAAAAAAAAATTTTATAATTTTGTAAAGGAATTTTAAAAATAAACAACTTTTTTTAAAAGTATATCAACACACGACACAAATTTAATATTAATGTCATAATAATTTGTTAAAAATTAAAAAATATTATGATGCCCTAATAATTAAATATAATACCTTGAATAAGTTACTATATCTGTATTGAACACCAAATTTTTAGTATATGATTAAGATTAAAATGAGATAAATTATATAATTTTTAATTAAAAAATAAAAAGTCCTGCTTTTTAGTTTTTCCCCTCATTGTTTCTTCCTAAGATTATAGCTTCACATGGAAGCATATCTGGTTATGCAGATTTTTTTCTTTTAAATATGATCTGGCTATGCAGATTTTTTTTTTTTAATCTTATATCAGGTTATGCAAAGTAAAAGGACAAAATTCAACCCCCTTAAACATGTGATTTAAAATTTAATTTCGAAATTTATGTGTAACAAAAAATATCATTAGAATAAGCTTCAACCCACGATTGTGCTTCATGGGATTAATTCATCACCAACTCAAGAAGTGGGATAGCCTAATTAAGAACCCCCAAAAAAGTATGTCGATGGAATAATTTACAAAATTAACAATTTGAGAACTTCAAAATCTACATAATATAATACAAACTCAAATGCGACTTTGGTTCCTGTAGCCTTTTCTTATTGACAAGTCATATATACACACAAACATTAAAGTTTTCACTAATAATCTTCTCTTTCCTAAACCTTTTCTTTTATCAACTGAAAACATGAAAAGAAATAACATGTACATTCTTTCTAACAATTTATTTGTTAAAATTTCAACAAACCCTCCTCATCAATATGACAATATCCTTTTCTCTATGTTTTTCCCCCTTGATCCATTAAATCAACGATTCAACAAAATCAAATTTCTTAGTAAAAATTAATTATCAACAAAATCAGTAGATATTTCATACCTATAACATAGTAATAAAAAAAGAGTACAATATATTTTTAGTCATTGCATTTTTTATAAATATTGATATTAGTACATGTAATTTAATTTTGATCAATTTGTTCTTGAACTTTACAAAAGTAGTAGTTTTCATCCATTCTCACAAATAGTTTTCACCATGAGAAAGAAGGAAAACATCTCCTTTGTAAAATTCAAGGACTAAATTGATCAAAATTTAAGTTTCAGATACTAAAATCAAAATTTTATCGAAATTACATAGACTCAAAATATATTTTACCCTGAAAAACAATTCAATGAAACTAATATAGTTAGTCCCGGAGTTCCAATAAAGAAAGCCACTTAGCTAGGCACATGGGAATGCACCTTAATTACGAAGAAAACAGGAGCCAAAAAATTCAAGTACTACATATGTCTATTGTCAACAGTGGAGCGCAAATGCACTCCTAATAGAACACTTTATTATAAAGTAAACAGAAAATGCAGATATGATTCGAATTTGTAACGCGTCCTTCTTCTCCTCCTGTACAATACAATGCATTTGGAATCAAATGTGGCAAAGAAGACCAATTTCCACACAGTGGATTACTGTTTCATTTAGTGGGGGAATTGATACACTTCCTCATCAAACTGCTCAAAATATCCCAAATTTTAAGGGGCAATTAAGGGCCTAGGACCAGACCCATGCCTCGGTAGTTAGGAGCACCATGGCCACTTCCTATGGACCCCAACACCAAAACAAGATTAGTGACTTCATCAATCAACCAAAATCCAAAACAATTCAAAAACCACCGATCACCATAGTGGACCCCAATACCAAGTAATAATAAATTAAAATTAAAGAGTCATCACTTATCAAAAACAAAACGCACCCATAATGTGAGGGGTGCTAGACACAACACAACACCCTGTGACCTGTCCCTCTCTCTAATCTTTTATCTTTCTCTTTATTATTTAAATATTCATTGTTAATTAATAGTAAAGTGATCTTCATCTACTTGCCTTAAAAGGAAAGAGCCTACAAACATTTTCCAAGATCACATGCAGTTGGATTATTGCATAGAATATTATGGCTACTTAGATTACAAACTATTAAATAGCATTATCTTTATAAAGTAGGATTAAGATTCTATCAAACCACAACTCTAACAAGGAAACTAGCCTCTCGTTTTTAGCATAAAGGATAAAAAAGCATATTTGTAGGTTGACTGAACACTTGATTAAAGAGAATAATTAAAAGGATAACAAGGGTTTCTCTTCTTATAATTAATCATTGGCCACATCATCATCATCCCTCAAGTACATTTTCCATTTTCCTCCTCTCATTCGTACGTAACACACTTGGATTACCAAAACCTTATTACACTCCCTCCCTACTATAATATAATTTGTTCATGCTTCTTTGATTAACTTTTCTTCTTAGAAGAATATAGATCAGTATTAGAATAACAACAATGTTACCAATTAAGAACCGCCCTTAACACTTTCTGCCTCTTTCTCTCGGACACAAGATATGAAGAAAACAATAATAATTACTTATTCCATTTCTGACCAGAGAAAGAGAAAAAGTGCACAATGCTTAACCCTCATCATCATCATCTTCTCCTCAACCAAAAAGAACACTAAAATAAAACAATACACACTGTCAAGCTAGAGTTTTCCATAGAGCAAATCCAATCCCCAAAGACAAAAAGTGAGAGAGTAAGAAGAAGAAAAGCCAAGCCTGCTAGCTGTTATGCCAAAAAAGGGTAAAAGAACAAACATACAAAGAACAAGAAAACTGAGATTGGAGTAATAGAAACACTAATTATTAATTAACATTAAACATTTAACTATAATTAAGCAGCAGAATTAAACAAGAAAACTAAATTCCCTGCGGGTATCAATATCATCAAAATCAAATCTCTCTCCCATGTTAAGAAGGCGATCATCTTCATCATCATCTCATTAATTAACAAAAACTAAACAATTAAATCAAAAGAAAAAGCAAAAAACGACTAATTAAGTAATTAACCGGTACCACCTCTTAATTACTCTATCATCATCTAAACATATCATTATTCTCTCTCAATTTTTTTTTTCAAGAAGAAGAAGAAGACCCATTAGTACCACCGCCGTTAGTCCCACTATCATTCTCGTACTCGTTCACATGCTGGGAACCGAGGTTGTGGTTGTTGTTGTCGGCGCTACCGTTACCGTTAATTCCGCCGCGTTCATGTTCGTGGACATGAACGCTGCTTCTAACGGTAGTGCTGCCAACCGCGCCAACGTGATTGCCAACACCGTTGGCGCTGACACCGACAGCGCTACCATTAACGTTGTTGCTGTTGTCTTTTTTCGCGAAAGTGTTTTTGTTGTTGTGCATCCAAACTTTGAGAACTCCTCTGTCGACACCAACCTCGTTGCAGAACTCCATAACCATTTCTTCGTCGCGCTTCTGCATCTTCCACCCCACTTTCTCGGCGAACTCGTGCATCTTCTCCTTCTGCTCCTGGGTGAACTTGGTTCGGAAGCGTTTCCGCGAGTGGTGGTGCGGCGGCGCCGGCGCGGCGGTGTTTTCCGGCGTGACGGAGAGGCCGCCGCCGCCGGAGAGGGCGAGGAGCATGTGGGGGGCGGAGGGGTAGGAGGAGATCGGCGGCGGGGAGGCGGAGTTGGGACTCCGGTGCGACGGCGCCGGCGGCGGAGGGTGGTGGCGGTGGTGGGGCTGGTACTCGAGGACGTGATGGGTCGCCGGAGAAATGGGTGGCTCCTCGGGTTCGCGGCGGTGGAAGTTCCGGTGGCAGCCGCAGGCGGCGCATTTGATGGAGCTGGGGTCGTCGGCGGTGGCCGCCGGCGACGGCATGAACTCGCCGCAACCATCTAAAGCGTGGCCACCTAAGCTGGCCACGTGGTTCTTCAGGCATTCCTTGTAAACCACCGCGAAGCGGTGGTTTACATGGTGGCGCTTCAAGACGCCGTTGCAGAAAGACACCGGCTTTGGATTCGGGTTCGGGTTTCCGGCGGTTTGGTGGATCCGGGTCGGAGTCTCTATATCGGGTTCCGGCGATTTCGCAGCTGCGTTTGTGGCGGTTGTTGCTGTTGTTGGCGTTGGTGTTATTATCTCCATCCTTGTAATAATACTAACTAATTAAGCCAAAACCGTTGCTTTTTGTGACGACTTCATCAAACTATTGCTGAAAATTTTGAGAAATGGATGAATAAATGGTTAGGTGTTTGTTCTTGTTTATGTTTTATGTAGAGAGCTAAATTGAAGAAGAGGATAAAAATTGAGGGAAGAAAAGAAGGGCTATGTAAGTTACTTGTTGTTGGAGTGAAGGGAGATAGAGGGAGAAGGGATTGAAGAGAATAGAGAAGAGGAAGAGATGTTGATGATGTTTTTTTTGAGTGAGGACTGTTGATAATGAAAAATCCGGGTTATGTGGTTGTCCCTTCTTAACCACTTGTTTTTTTAACCCTGGTTCTAATCTATGGTTAAGTTATTGACCCTACTTGGGGGTTAGATGTGAGTAATAAATATACCCTCCCTTCTCCTACGCTACTATTTATTACTTCTACACTTATTATTATTATTTCATTTGATCAAGGTAATAATATTAATATATTTAGTGTAGTATTAATTATAGAATTAATAATGATAATAAAAATAATATTATCAAAGGTTACGTTAGAAATATATTCATTAAAATTTACAATAAATATATATATATATATATATATATATATATATTAATACTTTTTAAAGTTTAATTTATATATATTATCAATGTAAAAAAAATTATACCAAAATTAATAAAAATTATATTGTCTAGGTAAAAAAATTATATTACCAACCAATAAAAATTTATAGTTAGTATGATTTTTAAAGTGATTATTGTAGGATTAAACTTAGATATATACATTTTCATAAGATGTTTTTAGTACCTTTTTTTCTATTAGAATTGGAGTTTTATCTCAATGATATATATAGTAAAAATTTACATTAAAGATCAACATAGATCATTGAATACCACTAAGCACATGGATTAATTAGCATATGATTGTTCCAACTTAATCAGTAATTTTAAATTTAAGTTCTATTTAATTCAACTAATATTGTCTTCTGCAAAAGATAATTGTGGTATATATAGAAAAGAATATAAATTATTGATGTAAAACTCTAATTTTAATTGAAAATTATATTAATAAGTCGACGAAACTATTTTTGATTTTATGATTAGACGACAATATAAAAATCTTTTAATATAAATTATTTACTCTATTTTTAATAAAAGTTGTGGTTAATATTTGACATTATTATTATTGGTTGTTGGTTATACCATTTAAATGAATTCTTACTAGTATTAAAGAAAAATGGATTAGTGTGAGGGAAGGTTTGTGGAAGGAGGGAGGAAATGAAATAATGAATGATGAGTGGAAGAAACAATGGTGAGTTGACCCTGTGCTAAAATTTTGAGCCCACTGGCTGTAACCCATGTTAATTTGTCAAGCTGGCACAAAGGACAGGTTCTGCAGTTAAATAATTATTGTGTTTGTTTTAGGGAAGCCAATGCAAATGTTGTAAATGTACATTTAATTTATGTTTATAGTATTTATTTACTTTTCTTTTCTCTTTGTAATAACTGAACTTCACTTTGGTTAATGGATATGCATTAAAATTTAAAACGTAATCCACATCTTCCATGTATTTTCTTTATTTTTTCTCAAACTTCTCACTCTTCAATGAAGAAACATAAAAAGGGGAGTGGCATGGTTGGTAATTTCAAGCAAAAAGAGGTGGATGCACCACAATACCATTACTCAAAAAATTGAAAGGTGTCTTTGTCGGCACCGGAGATATTCCGGACACCGTGCAATTTGAAACGGGGTGCGTCCACCATCGTGACAAGATTATACTAGAATATTGAACCATAAATGAAACTAAATTAAATAACCATATTTTTATTTGCTTGTTTAATAAAGTCAAAAATATGCTCTTTTAAAAAAGTTGGAATCATTAATAAGATATAAGATATATTAACGAAACCAAATGAAATAATTATAATACCATTTGTTTATTGGTATATATTTTTTTGGCCATTATAAATTGGTCCGATTGGTAACGAACTCATATTCCACAAGGATGTGGATTTGATTTCCACCGTCCATGTGAGGATCTTGTTGGATTAGTGAGTAATTTATAAGTATCTCTGTAAGTATTTTTTGAGCTTTGAGACATGTCATGGTCTTAGTAAATCTTCAAAATCTAACTCACCTAAACTTTATATAGAAAAAAAAAAGTATATATTTTCTTGTCATCATATCTTAAATAATTTAGAAAACAATAATTAATGCCATCTTATTTTTATTAATTTTATTCATTCTTAATGATGCAAGCATAGTATTGATTTGTGTACCGTGAGAGCAGGAGGTGTTTCTTTCTATTATTTTGGGACAGAAATGCCCCTGAGGGTTAGACAATATTACTACTTTGGTAGGACGTGTTGCATGATGAACCGGCATTGCTCCTCGTCAACCATAGTTACTTATAATCACAAAATTAAGGACGTAAGAGGGGTCCCAAATCACCCAACACGTGTTAAACGAGAGCCACGTCGTGACACGTGTGAGTCAGCCATGCAAGGATGAAAGTCAAAGTTACTAAGTACTGCTGCAGTGGTTAAATAAATACTAGTACTAAAGAATAGATATGAGTTACTAACATTAATGAATTGTAATTAATTGAGACATAAAGAAATTATAAATAAAACAAGAAAAAGCCAAGAAAGAGGAAAACAGGGTCCGTTATGGGAGGGCACTGAGTTTGGAGCATGGGCAGGTACGGTGCTAGTAGATGGCAAATCAATCACAGAAGAAGAAAAAGAAACAAGTAAAAAGTGTTAAAACAAAGAGCATAGGTTAAACAAATTTGATAGGAACTTCCCTTCCCCTTTTTGAAATATGCTTAGAGGATCAATGTTGAATCTTTCTCCAAATTTGATCCTTCAAATAACTAAAAATGACTTTCTTCTTCCTCCCACCATGGATGGTAGACTATTGGGATTTTGGCAAGTGTATCAAATCGTGTAAGTAACAAAGTGATAAGTAGATTATCGACTCCACATAAACTTGTATGATAATTGGGTAATTAAAAGTAAAATTTAAGACTACGAATATTGAGAAATTTAGTAACCAAAATTAAAAGACAGTTGCATAAAAATAAAAGGGAAAAATAGAATGAAATTTGGTTTTGAAATTTTTACGAACACTTATAATGCGTAAAAAATGTGGTTTAAATCAACTAGTATAATAATCTGTGTCATGCAAGGGATGTTAAATTTATAATTTATAAAATTGTATATTGTTATAATTTTTTAATATATTTCTTATATATTTTTTAGTTTAAAAAAACATGTTAGAAAAAAAAATTATTCACACATAACTTATAACATTTCAATTTATTTAAATGTATTTTTTTAAAAAAAATATATGACCTTTATAAATATATTTGTATTTTTATATAACTTATATTAGATATATACAGAATTTTAATAAGAGATATTAATATTTAAAAATTTTAATTTTAATTTTAATTATTAATATGACCATGGATATTTGTTTTGCTATTTTTTGTCCTACATTAAAGCTATTCCTTTAAATTAAATGACACAAATTCTTAATTTAGAACAAATATATAATTGACCATAGCTCTGACCTTGATTTTGGGAATAGTTTGAAGCAATTATTTGTGTGTTTATTTTATAGTTTTAAGTAGGGATGATAAAAATATATGTACATGTAAATATTGGGTAAAATCTTCTACAGATTGAAAATGGATAGTTTAATGGATATTTGCTTGTTATTGAGGCGGGGAAAGGTAGTAAGGTGCCCCGTACCTGTGAGTACCCACATTTTGAAATTACTTAAATACTCTTAATTATGTATAAAGTAAATTGTTCTAATTTATTTTTAGTGTAAATATATATTTCAAAATTATTTATGTTTAGTATAAATATAGGCTACAAAATTATTTTTCTAGTATAAATATATGTTCAAAAATTATTTATTTTAAGTTTTATTTTTTATTTTTGTTTAAAATTTTATATTTTAATAAACATTCATGGATATTTGTACCAACAAATATATATAAAAAATTGTGAATACTCGTTTAACATATACTCATGTGGTACAAGATAGGTGAAGGTGCCTACTATCTATGCTCGTTAGCACCCTTATTGTCATCCCTAGTATCAAGTAAGACTATATGAAGTACTATTTATATTGATTTTAATTTTTATTACATTCTATGCATGTCAAAAAAAATTTGCTTACATATCACATCTTTATTTCTAATTGCGCATGTGTTTCAATTCTTTCTTTTTAAAAGTAATAAGTTTAAAAGTTTTAATTATCAAATATTGATATTAATTTTCCAATTAGAACATTTTATTATGACCATAAATATTTGTTTTGTTACTTTTTATCCTATATCTAAACAATTCCATTACACTATGACCATAAATATTTTGTTGGCTTAGATATGTTTTTACTCACTTGAAATTGGGGGCATTTCTTGGTTTTGGTTCTCCAATTAAAAATTTGTTCTTTTTAGTCCCTCAAATTTTTGAAATGTTATTTTTAGTCCCTCAACATAATTTTGGAGGACTATAAATTTGCTCTTTTTAGTCCTTCAAATTCACCCTGGGACTAAAAACAACAATATACAAATTTGAGTGATTAAAAAGATCAAAATTTTAATTGGGGGATCAAAACAAACAAAAAATGTCTAAGAAATGATTTTTTTTGGGTACATTGTGCTTCTTTTTGGTACATGTCTAAGTAAGAAATGATTCAATGTTCTTCATGAATATTGTTAATCGCTAATTATCTTAATTTGAATATCCTTATTATCTTAATTATTTTTTATAAAGAAATGATTGAATGTCCAAGCCATAATTAAAATATATACTTATTATAAACATTTTTGTTACTATAATTAAATGCAATAATATATTTTTATGAATTAAAATGTAATGAGTATTCATTGTCTAAAATTTAATATATCAACTAAAATTTTATTTATATTTACACTTTAAAGAGAAGTGATATTTATCATAATACATTATCACAATTATACATTTAAATGATATAGTTTTAAACTGATATATTTTCTTGTCTCATATAAGTTAAAATAAATTTAAATTAAAAAGTATTTAAAATAATTTTTTCACAACTTATGTTCTGGTTTTCTTTACTTTATTTTTATGAGATTTATAATTTGAATGTGATGTTTTAATAATTCACAACATATTTCTTTTTTCTACTTTTCTGAATTTCCTCTTTGAATAATTCTATATATTGCAATAGTTAAATTATGCATAAATAACAAAATAATATGAGCATGCAAATGTTTTTTTTTTTTTAAGGAATATCAGGATGTTTATTCAATGCAATTCAAGTTTTGCAATCATCTAGCATGACTTATAGACTGCACCGCCATTTTGTTTCCAAGCATTATAGATTTGCATGCTCTCCGTTTCAAAATTCACCATTTGGAAGTACATATGATTCTGTGCACAACTACATTTAAGGCCCATTTTAGGCTCAAGGCTTCGGTTGTCGCAAATCAATTGTCGTTGTCGCACCTTGTACATTACCTAATGAGTCCATGAAAATCACACCTAAATCAATTCCACAGTGCATGCAAATGTCAAATGTTAAATATTAGTAAAAAAAATTAAAAAAGTATTCCAAGAAAATGAAGAAAAACATAGGGACTTACCTTAAGAAGAATAAAAAAAATGAAACTATAAAAAAAAACTCAATAAAAAGATTACACCAGTAAAATGAAAAGAAAAATGAAAGGTCTAAAGTTTTGAAGATTACATATACATGAATAATCCTAAATATCAATATTTGCAATGGAATTAAACTGGAAGACATGTTACAGCATAGAAAGAAGTTCTCGCAAAATGTGATGTTCACTCAACAAATTATTTATAATAAGAATTAAATATTTTAAAAAAGGAATAATCGATTCTGTAAATCATGATTCCTATGTATTTTATTGTATGAAAGGAGAAATATAATCATATTTAATTCAATTACTACCTTATAAAAATCAAATCAAAATGTGTCAATTAATTACATTAAGTATATTTATTTATTAATTATATTTTTCTGATAGATATTTATTAATTATATTAATTACATCGAATCAAATCAACACTATATTTTTTTAATCTACTATTATATTAAAAGAAATGAGTACTTTCTATTTTTAAATAAATTGTCCTTTTAACTTTAAAATTATATTAATTAATTTAATTATATAATTTTAAATAATAAAATTATCTCTAGTGAAAGTAATTTTCTAAAATAAAGGTACAAATTTTAAAATCAAGAAACGTCCAACACGTTTTTTTTTTATTCAGAAAAAATATAATAAAGATAAGAATTTTCAAAATCAAGAAGCATTTTTTTAAATCTATAATATTGATGATTCCATTTTTAATTTTAAAAATTAAATATCAATTGAAATAAGATAGTTTGACTTTAATTAAGGATTAGTCAATTGATTTCTTGAAGATACTTATAAATTATTTAATTTTAATTTCGGATATTAATTAAAAACGGTTTTGAATTAATTTTTGTTCCTAATAAATTAATAAGACTTAAATGTATTTGAATTTGAATTTGGTTCGTAACCGAACCAAACAATTTCGAAGCATGAAATGATGACACGTGTCATCCAATGCTTGAGAAGCAACCTTGTTTCGCCATGTGTTTTCTGAAACTGTTTTTGGATTCGTAAATTTTATATATATTGACATTGATGTGTTTTCCGAAGCTGTTTTTGGATTCGTAAATTTTATATATATTGATCAGAATAAATCGCCGGAGTTTAACTTCGTTGGACTCCCTAACATGCAATCACAACTTACTCCAATTCAATTAAATTTATGTTATCATCAACCCACAAATTTATCCCAACCTTAATTCCTTAAGTGAAAAAACCAAAATCCCTTGATTATACTATCAATCCCTTAAATTAGTAAAACCAAGCGATTTGCATTAAGAAAAAGGGTTTAACGATGACTAATCCTCTTTACCCTATCCCTAGGCATAAAGAAAATTAGTTGTCTTCTTCAGTTCGTAATCCAAAAGAATTTCCCAATTACCAATGGAATTAAAGAATCAAACACAAGAAAAATAGAAGAAGAACAATAACAATACTTAATTAAAATAAGAGAAAAGTGTAATTACATGAAAATAGGTTCAATTACATTAAATCCCAATGAATAGAGAACTTAGCTACGCATAGCCATGGGGGAAGAAGCAAAGGATGAAGAAAGAATGGAGGTTGAAGCCAAACGCATTAAGCTCACGTCTCAGACCTCTTGTTTCTTTTCAGTGCAAAGTTTCGGAATCCTAAGCTAGAACAGAAAAATCCTATTTAAGGCTATGGGCCAAAAGGGGTTCAAGCCCAAAAGAAAACAAAACTGAAAAATAAAGGTCTTTCTCGTAGAGCTCGTTCCACGCGGTTGTGCAATTTTTTACACACGGAGTTGCACGGTTGTGCAATTCTCTGTCTTCAGAATTTCAGCAAATTTTAGAATTTGCACAGGTGCACAGCTTGGTTGCATAAGTGTATTCTAAGGCTTCCCACAAGCTTCTTTTATGGAAAGACCTCCAAGGCTTTAAACTTCAACTAAATTGATCTTTAACGCATCAATCACTCTTAGGACATCTCCAAACTTGCTCCACACTTCAACAAAGTTCCTAAAAACATAAAAAACAACCCAAAATCAAGTGTAAAAAGGGTAAAATTAAAAATTCCTAACTAAACTAAATTTTTATTAAAAACTTAACTAAAATGAAGATAAACAAAGCTCAAAAGCATGAAAGATATCAAATAATTGTCCCTAAACTACTGCAAAAAGTAGGAATATAAGGCAATTATCATAGACCAAGGTATTTGCCGGTACCCTAGACATTCAAAAACACCAAGAAAATTGGAAATAAAATTGCAGGTGCTTTGAATAGTGTTCCTGCTAGAAAAAAATTTCATATTTCTGAAGGTTAGATGCCTACTCAAAATGATGAAGAATAGCATATAATGACTCAACCTCCTTTTGATTTGTCATGTAAAACATAAAACAATCATCAACAAATAAAAGGTGTGTGAGGATATAAGCTCCTCTACACACCTTAATACCATGAATATCCCCTGCGCTTATGCTCTTTTGAGTAAACAAGAAAGGCCTTCTATACAAATAATAAATAGGTAAGGTGACAATGGATCACTCTGCCTAAGTCCTTAATTTCTCATAAATATATTATGGAAGTATAAATAGGTTGGATAATATACATCTTGCAAAATTTTATGCATAATCTATAACAATATATAAAGGGGATACTCCTTTTCTTAATTGTTTTTGGTCTCTACAATTTTTAAACCATTCTACCCTCAATTTTTTTTTGTCAGCAAAAGAAAAATATATTAAAAGCATAAGATGTGCAGGAGATACAGTAGGCAAGGGCTAGCTAGATAAACAGTTTGTCACCTAACTAAGACGGAGGCTAGCGTGCACAAGTTATGCAGGTCTTGCACCATGCCCAAGTTTTGTGAGCCATTAAGATATAATAATTAAAAATTCAACGGCTTGCATTTTATTTAGTTAGATGGGTTTAAAATATTATGTAAAAGCTATTTGTTTTTTAAAATTAATACACGTGGAAAAGAAAACATTGTTGGACCAAGTACGTGGCTTTGTACGAGAGAAACTGAAGACCTCGTTGGGCTTCCCCTCTCCGGAACGAACCTTGTTGCTCACAAACCTGGTCGTGCCGTCGGCAGCATCGCGGATCAAATAGCGAGCAACACCGACACTCGCCGATGACGCCGTCATGGCGGAACTCAAAATAGATGAAGAGATCGATCACCAAAAACGCGCTTCGAGTGCGAAAGCCATCCCAAATCGAAACGCGCATCGTGGTTCTGCTTAGGGTTGCTACCATCGCTGTTGGGTCTCTGTCAATTTGTGTTCTCTACCGCTGCCTTTGTTCCTCCATAAGGCCCTTTTTCGTATCCTCCCTCTTGATGAAGATGAGCGCGTAAAGGGTGAGTTTTTGGAAGAAGTTGAAGGCTTTGAGTAAATGAGTTTCAGATCTATGCATCTGGGTTCGGGTTCCATTGATTTGCTACAGTGTTAGGCTTGATTTACTAATAACGGTGAAACAAAGCAAAGGATTTTGCCACTGCCGCCTCCTCTGCCGATGAAGGCCTTGCCGCCTCCGCCTCCACCATGGAAACCTGCATCGAAGGCAACACCTCTGTTGTCACCACCGGCGAAGGCGAGGAGAGTGGCTCCGACGAAGGAGCGGAAAGTGCTGGAGGTGGTGATGGGAAAAGGTCGGGAGCCACGTACTACGTTCAACATCTTTTTTCTTTTCCACGCGTATTAATTTTGAAAAATAAATAACTTTTACATATTATTTCAAAATCATCTAATTAAAAAAAATACAAGCCGTTGAATTTTTAATTGTTATATCTTAACGACTCACAAAACTTGGGCATGGTGCAAGACCTACGTGACTTATGCATGCTAGCCTCCGTCCCTAACTAAACCCAACCAGTGTTCTTTGCTACACAACATAACAAACGAAAAAACCAGAACTAGAATCTTGACATATACACCAAACTAGGAAGACAGTGCATAAGGAAAGATTCCAACCAAGAAAAGATGTTCCATGATACTCTTAATAATATTTCAGAAGTAACAATTTTATTCTTGCACTTCTTTTCAAACTTCCACTATTCTCTTTTAAACTACATAACTTCCCCTCTACTCATATTTTTAGTTTTCTTCTTTTTTTTCTATCAAGTTTATTTTTTTTAATTTTACCTCCCAACTTTTTTTTTTCTTCTTCTTTTATATTATCTCTCCCCCCAGTTACTCATAAACGGGGAAAAAATCATACCAATTACAAGTAATTTTATTGGATATTTATTGGGTTTGAATTCGATTATCATCACTACACTCTTATAATTTTATTCTTCTTTCTCGTTAATTGATGTGATCTGTACACGTAAATTAATAGTAATTGTTGTTTATTGATGAGTTATAGTTTGCATGTCACGCTGACTATAATCACACAAGATTAATTGGTTGAATTTGGTTTGTTAATTATTTTTTATGGTTAATTGATAATTAGTTTTCTACTAATATATATATATATATATATATATATATGTGTGTGTGTGTGTGTGTGTGTGTGTGTGTGTCAATCATTTTGTTGCTCCATTTTAAATAAGTTTCTCATTCTCCACAGAACTTGCTTTCTTTGTCATTTTAAATAGTTCTATAATCTCTATCATATATGTTTTTCATCTCAAATACCAACTTGAGCCATTTACATTCCTACCTTATGGGTGATGACATTGTACAGAAAAAGTGTCCATTGATATATAGTATAGCCATGATACTTTGACGATCTCTATATTTGATAGATCGGTGTTGCTTCCTCCACCATCATCTTGCGGGGGCGTGTTGGCGTGATTAGTTAGGATAGAATTTTATAATTCAAATAATTCAAATATCTGTAACTAATCTCGTATTTTATCTTTTGGATATTTATCTTATACTCATGTATATATACCAGCTGTATCACAACTACATTAATTGTGAAAAACATTATTTCATCCATTCTCTTTAGCTAGCACAAGATCCAGTAGCTTATAAATATACCAGTGCTCTTACAGGGACACTCCACCTTCCACTAATTTCCCATTTTTAGAAATAAGGTGGCGATGAGAGATGTGTGAAAATTACATTTTGGGTGCATTCTTTCGGACCTATTCGTCACTTACAAAATTATATTTTGAAGAATAAAACACCATC
This sequence comes from Pueraria montana var. lobata, assembly GCA_026413185.1. Taxonomy (NCBI): domain Eukaryota; kingdom Viridiplantae; phylum Streptophyta; class Magnoliopsida; order Fabales; family Fabaceae; genus Pueraria; species Pueraria montana. Next base: position 54,193,884 of record CM048656.1, on the reverse strand, counting down.
CTGTATACTATATAATTGTTGATGGGTGTTCAACATGATAATAATTATTTTCATAATTCAATCAGTTGGATTAATTATTTCTTTGTGACTCAAAAGTTTAACATAATTCTATATGAGATTCCCCTACAAACAAATTGAATATGAAAAAAGGGGAAATAATAACTCAGAAAAAAATATATTTGATTAATTTTTCAAATAACATGGATTTCAACGTCTAAAAAAATTCAAAATATTAATAACTAAAGGGAGGGATCAATTTTTGTTTTCATATGTAATCAAGGTCCCTACATATTTTAAGAAGAATTATATGCAAAAGTATTCTCTACGTGAAAAATGTTTTCCCAGCGAGCTGTATCTTTAGCTATTTACGTTCCTAAGAAAATCTACTGTGCTTCATAAAAACAAAAAACCTCATTAAGTAAGGCTTCATTTGTTTATATTCTTTAAAAATAAGTGTTTAATTAAAAAAATTTTAAAAACAATATTATTTAATTTAAATATTTTTCAAAATAATTCTTTTAAAAAATAGTAATTTCTAAAATAAAAATGTAACATAAAATTAACTTTTTTAAAAAATTGTACAAATAAACCGGACCTATGACAGAAATTAAAATGAACAGAGACAATAGCGATTGATAGCCCAAATTATTTTGTTTCATTGTTTATCATTATTTTTTCCCGACTATCTTATTTTAAACTCTATAATCATTCAATCTACTACCAAAGACAAGGTTGCAAACCTAGAGGCTAATGCTTATCTTTCAATCAACAAATATAATTATATATAGACTCTAGCCTTAATTAGTTGATCTCTTTTGTGGAAGGAATAGGGGGTGTTCGGATAATAATTACTCTAATCATATTGCTTGTTTTCCCATCAAGTAAGTTGATTAAGGTGGAGTGGATATTAAACTCTCTACCATAAGTGGCAATGAATTAAAATAATACACTTTAGCAAATATACAAATATATATTTCACAGTTTGAAAAGGAAACAGCAACATCGAAAAAGATGGCACAAGGAAGGTGCCAACCCTACCCCGATTTTTTCAACTAAAAAAAAAGACAGAGAGAATGAACCCCACCTCAATTCGTTTTCACTTCTCACATCGAAGAATAATAATAATATCAACAATTGAATCTACCAAATTATTTTCAAACTGTGTCTCTTTTTTCATTTTTATATAAAAATGATTGTGAACTCTTTTTTTGTTACCAAAAGAAAATTAATTAATACGTCCTTTTGAATGAAAAAGCCATCCTCAAGAGTAATGCACGTAGACCCAACAATATATATATATATATATATGATCTCAATCCGTCCAATAATTGCATGATTGTTATTAGGATATTTTTTTTCTTCCCATTTTTCTTGTAATATATAGCAATAATTGAAACAAACCATGGTAGAAAAATTGAAACCCATGCTTGTAGCTCAGAAAATTAATCATGGGATCGAAACTGATTGCATTATTTTTGGCCTGACTTGAAGTTGAAGATCAAGGGCAAGAAGAAAACTATTGTACCCTATAGCTATGGTACGTAGGAAAGAGACATAAGGAAAAGTGGAGAGCAACCAAATATGAGGGAAATATAACCAGGGCGTTCAGGCGCACTATCATGACTCACTGCTCTATGATTTGCCATCACAACTAAACAAGTGAAACAACCAATGAACCAAACATACCTTCTTTGGAAAAAAAATAAATAAAGGAAAAAAAAGAAGGCAAGGAATGTTATGTCACTTTCTTCTTCAATTCCATCAATCCAAGAAATTAATAACGGGTAGAACATATCTAGTTGAATAGTAAAAATAAGGGAAGTTAGTGCCTTTGGGGTCAGGGGAACCTTAAAAAATATTGGAGATATTTATTAATAGGTTGATGTGTTTACTAATTAAATTGTTGTGAATTTTTTTTTATCCGTAGGAATCGAAGATAGTATCAAGGGATTACAACACTCACGCACCCTACTCAACCAATTAAGCTAGACTTTTTTGGTTCACTAATTAATATCTGTTCACTAGTTAAATGTTTAATCCAAATTTTAGAATATTGGAAGAAAGCACAGTATTAATAAGTTTAGTACTACATCTTTAATGAGTTTATGGGCATTTTCAACACGGTTTTATAATTTTTACTTAACCAAAAACTTGTTTTTAGTCAAATTTTATGAATAGTCATAAAATCATTTATTAATATTGTCATATAGGACTTTATCATAGTCTATTTAATATAGGCATGGGAGCCGGAAAAATAATGAAAACTTATATTAATGAGTCAAATAGAAAACCATAATAGTAGATTTCACATGTAATTTTATTCCACAATTTTTAGCGAACAAGTGAGTGAACTTTCGCGTCAGTCACACTAAACGATAAACTTTTAACATACGGCCACTTATACTTTTACTTGCTAATTAATGAATCCAAATTGACAAGAAATATATGCATAATTACTATCCATCCATCTATATATTCCTTTGCAATTTCTAAGAAACTATAGTGCATGTGATGTGAAACTTCAAATTCTCAAGAGTTGAAATTCTGAAATCGCTATTTTTGTTTCACTTGTTTATCACGTAATTATTGACTATTATTTTAATTTGGGTAGTGACTTAGGTTTGTTTATTTTCCCAAAAAAGTCCAAAGTGGATGTGATAAGTTTAACAAACTAATTAATCAATCATGTTATCAAGAATAGACTGCTTTGATTCATTTTTCTATCTATCTGTATCCTTGTCGGAGCGTCGGCAATACACTGCCAAATTAGTTTGGTTGTTAAGAATTTCAACCTATTTTTACGATTGAAGAGAATATTAGAAGCCCCAAAACAAAAAACAAGCGAGCTCCTCTGAGAACCAATAAAAGAGAAGAAGGAGCAATCGGACAACAAACAAATCGAAGCAAAAGTAAGGAGAAAAATAGTTCCAATAGTTCATGCCGTACTCTATCTAAGTTTTGTAATTTTTGTTTGGCAAAAATCACATGTATCGATCATCTAAAGGATTCAATTTTGTTCAAGTCAAATAAGATCATTGTAGATGATAAATGATAGGATGGATCTACAGAGATTCAGATAAGTAACTTAATGACTAAATGACTTAGATATTATCATTTTGATATTATTTAGTTTTATTATATTTTCTTAGAAATATTAGAGCATCCACAATGACAATCCTACTTATTGGTTCTTAAGCTACTTTTGGTGAGTCTCATGTTGCCACATCACCTTTAAGAACTCTACCAACTTTTTATTCCAACGGTGAACTCACTAAGAACTTAAATTGGGTCCCACATGTTATCCCACATTTTTATAATTTTATATTTATATATTTTTACTTTAAAATAATAATTGATTTGTAATTTAATTTTGAAATAATAAATATACCAAAAAATATATATTCTTGAAGCATAATTTGTTTATTCAAAAATTAATAAATTAAAAATAAAAGAAGTACATTATATTAATTTTGGGTTTGCAATAAATTTAAAATTAAGAAAAATACATAACAATAAATATTTAAAATAAATTTTAATTTGCATTTTTCTTGTGCCGGAAACGTTCAATTTACAACTACAAATAGCAAACGATAAATTGTCTTAGCAGTAGTCATTTCACTCATGCCTTTCTATTTAAATTACTTTTCCTTTTTTAAAAATAAAAAATGCAATCTCAGTGACACACTCTCAAATTTCACTCATGCTTTCAACTATTCAATTTAATTTTACTCTCTCAAATTAATCCTTTGGGTACCGTAATAAAAAGGGGTAGCATAATTGAAAAAGGGGGTAGCATAATGAAAATGCACCAAATTCGTTGTTCTCCAAAAACTAAAAAAAGTCAAAAGGGGTGAAGTTGACGCTGATCATCGAAGCAGGGAAGAAAAATATTTTTTTATTCTTTAAGAACTTGTTCATAGGGACAATCGGTTCTTCCAAGCTGGCAATCCCTTTGCGCATTCCAACGGACGAAGGGCATAACGTTGGATCGTCCTTCTTAAGAACTGTGTGAAGATCTGCCGATAAAGATGCTCTTAGATAATGTCACTTGTATGGTTGATATTTCTTGTAGACTTCTATTTAACATAGAATATGCATTGTGTAATGGATCATCAATAAGAAATATCATGTTTTGGGGATAGGGGAAGATTTTATGTTTGACATACATTACATATGTTATTTGTTCATAATTTGTTGGTGGACTGGAAAAAGTTGGAGGCTCAGAATTAACACAAACAGTGAGGCACTTGTAAGCACAGGAGTAAATAATACTCCTCTTATTCTTTCTGGTTGGGAAAACAAAGGATGATGTATATCGTGAAGGTACAAACATATATTGTTAGCTATATATGTTGCTGGGATTTGGGACACTGGTAGGGGAATATGGTATACTCCTGTTTTGTAAAGGGTGGGTTGGTTGTATACACTCACAGCAGGCTTTGGAACTTCTTTTTTGTACATGGGTTAAAGGTATCCTTGGTACCTTTATTAATATAATATATATTTACTTTTGCTGATAAAAAAAATATATGAGAAATATCATGTTTATCTTCTTTGTAGCTCTTTTAATAGTAGAATTTTAGGAGTAGTGTAGCATAGCTTCTTGGTGCCTATCAAATGGTCGTATAAATAAAATTCTTCGGCCGAGTATTTAATACAGTTGTATATTTAAAACTGGAATACAAAATTATTAATTAAATTGAAACAACCTTGTATTAGTCGATCCCTGTGCTGGGTGCCGTGTGACTTAAAGAAGTTTTGTCTTAATTTGAATATGTTCTTCATACAAATGACTACACCATGGGTGTCAAAAGCCTTCTGAATCTCCAGAACACGATGCCATAACAAATGAAGAGACTCTTATGTGGAGCTACTTCGGTTTTCAAAGACCCATTTATGGCCATAACGAAATGGAAGTGTATAAAAATGAGGTTCCAAATATCTAATAATAAAGGACCAGTGGCCACTAGGCCAGGAAACCAAAGGTCCGATACAAGGGTGCAGTCTTTGGAGTGGATGTGCCTAATGGCATTTTTGGCAGCACCAACTATAGTCGCATGAAATGCACCCATATTGTAACCATGATAAGAAAAGTTATCCTTTTATTGTGATATAGAGCAAAGTTTTCGAGGGTTGAAAAAAAGACAACATGCTGGAATATTATTATGCAACTTCAAATGATTTAATAACTAACTTGTAAAATTTTAGAACCTTTTAAACAACAGTAAAACCACAATTTCACCCTGCATCTCTAGCTTGTTGTCCAAAACTTACCAAGACCACTATAAAAACCCGGTCAAGAGTGCAAGAGTTAGTAGAGTTTTTCAAAACCGTCTTATAAATTGAGGTCTATGTGACCTATTTAATTTTAATTATTCTCCTATAAATTTATGATAATATTTCTTACGTAATGAGACGTGATAAATGTTTCTAGAAGTGAATCTTGTGAAAGTCACTGTGTCTGTCTAACGAACTCTAACCCAAAAAAATATAATGCTTCACAACTGTATTGGGATTGATGTATTGCCGGAAGGTTTCCGATATTGGGGTTATTGTGGATCAACTATTGAACATGATAATCGCTAAGCGCGTGAATTAATTGGTGTGAAATTATTTTAGCTTAATCAGAAATCTCGAGTTCGAGTCCTAGGTTTGCAGTTACGTTAATACTTGAAGGAAGAACTTTATCATCCACAGTAATCTTACTTAACTCAAACAAAATTGTTTACAGTGGAGGATACCTGTGGTCTAAATAAAAAACTATTGAACATGATAGTTGATTAACTTAATTTTAATTGAGCTCAAATCCTCCAAAATGGGGCCAGAACACAAGCAATATTTTTGACAACCTAACAAGTTTCGATAGTCTACCGCACGAGGTCACCAAATGTCATCAACATCAAGATTTAATGTTCCACTGACATAGGGCCAACAGCCACAGGTTTAAGATATTTATACTAATTTCAGTACCCAAATGCCACAGTTAGTACTAAGGCGTTCCCAACTGCTGCAAATTCCCTTTTAAAGGTTGGAGTCCAAAGGCCTTCTTTGCACTACAAATTTTTTATTTTTAAAGAGATGTTGACAATAGGACTGTGAAGGAATATATTATAAGAATCAAATCTGCGTATTTCTAATTTTATTTCTTAACTTAATCAATAGAAACTTGAGCGGTGGACTAGATAACTTATTACATAAATGTTTAGTTAGAAAGGAATAAAAGAAGAAGAAAAGAAAAAACAATACTACAATAGGGAACTCTGAGAGGGAATTAAACAAAAAAAAAAAAAAAAGCTAAAGAGGTGAGATCTACATAAGTAGAATAGATTTTCACTTTTTAGTTTTAAAAACTATTTTTTAAATTAATTTCATATTATTCACGAATTAATTTCACGTCAAAATTCTATTAAGAGTTGAAAATTATTTCTAAAATAATTGTTTTAAAAATTAAGAAAAATAATAATAATTAGAAGATGTTTCCTTTTTCATCTTGTTCAATTGTTTCCTCAATTGTATACTCTGCTTTGTACTTTATACTACCTTCCACTAGCTGTTTAAGTAACTTTGTTTAATTTATTTTAAAAACTAAATACAATTTTTGAAAATATAAATCAAATACATTCCTCAAGGTATTAACAGTGTACTGATATTGCTCAATTTGTTTATTTTAATTCCACGTGAGACTTGTTACACGTACTTCTCAGTTCTCACTCTCAAAAGTGGTCTCACTAAATAGTAATTAGTGAGGTAAATCGCAACTCTTTAAAGGTGAACATGCATGCATTTGAATCTTAGTACTATTAATTATTATTTCGGGGAAGACTTATAATTATTTCAAGTACAACTCTGCCCCCGCGCAAGATAAATTAACATGTCCTTCCTAATCTTTTTGTACCCAAAAAAATATAGTTTCATTCAATCATTTTTCTACCCCCTTTGAATTATAACAATATTTTCTTGTGGAACTAATTAAGAAGACGACAACATGAAAAATTCTTTTTTCTTCCTTGGCCTAAAAGAACGAAAGGTAGAAAACAAGCAGTATCACGATGTTAATAAATTGCACTAGTAGTGATGTACGTGCATGCAAAGATATGTGAAAATTTGACCCATTAAGTAGGACCTGTGATATGTATTATACCACTTTTGGTTTCCCTCAATTGTAGTCATAAGAGTAATTGTCAAGCACCAACCAACATAATAGTATTTGTTCAACCATTGTCTTATCGTTCTTTGTAATGTAAGCCCTACAAGGATCAATAGTGGTGGCAGTGCCAACTCAACTTGGGTAGGACAATCTAAATCTCAATCGTAGGTCTTCTGTGCAAACTATGCTTTTCAATCCACCTCATCTATCTATGGATATGGCCCAGAAATCCCACGAGAGAGAAAGGCCCTATGATTGAAATAATGGGTTATAATATATAAGGCCTATTCGCTAATAATTCATCACTTATTATTTGAAAATCCTGTAAAAAAAAAATAAACATTTCTAATAATTACTAAATCACGGAACGTGTGAATTAACCGATGAGATTATTCTAATTTAAAAAATGATCTCAAGTTCAAACTTAGGGTATAGAGTTACATTAAATACACAAATAAAAAATTTTATTATCTGTAATTATCCTATCTAAACTCAAATAAGATTGTCTCTAATAGAGACGGATTAAAAAATTTTAAGTTGTGGGGACAATATTTGCATATATAAATTAGTGGGGACAATACTCATATTATAATTTATTTTTTTAACTACATTTTTAATTATGGGAGCAATTTATATATGCTATCTTAAGAAGAAGAAGAAATCTTGTGGGGGCAACTGCCCCAGACTTGCTAATGTAGATCCGTCCCTGGTCTCCAATAGAGAATATATGTTATTTATACCAAAAAAATAATAGTCACTAACAAATATACAAAACAATTGTTATAATTAAATAACTTGGTATGAGTTTTATGAATTAAAAGACCAATTCACACATAAAAAATTTAAGGATTAAACTATAAATTACGAATACTATAAAAAAAAAGTTTTAGTTCCTCATAACTATCCTTTTTTTAGAGACAATCTTATTTGAGTGTCAGACGTTAAATATAATTATGAAAGACTATTCTCTTTCGCTAGACCCAATTTATGTTAATAAAATACTACAAGAGTATTCTACAAGAGTTTAAATCTTGATTCATCATGTTATGGAGGACTACTCTCTTTCACTAGACCCAATTTATGTTAGTAGAATAATACAAGAGTTTATTTAAGTAGAGTTTATTTTCAAAAAAATAGAACTTCAACTCTGTAATTTACGCTTGTGATTTTAAATTCGATCACGAGATTCATGCATATCAAAGAAACACGATTGAGAGTAATTTTCACCTTCATGTCTAACCATACTTCAAAAAATCAACCTCTCATTTATCATATGAAAGGATATTTATCGATCCTTTTATGTGTTGGATCATTGGACGTAAAGATTTAGTATATATGAAAGTTTACTTTGAAGAATAAGGTTTGGAGATCAATTCCTATCGTACTAATCACACCTAATAACAATCTATATTAAAAAATAAAACATAAAAATCACACTGGCTTATAACAATTGTCTTTCTATTTCAAGTTTGCTATAAATAATTTTAAAATATTGATTAACTTGGAATTTGAAACAAATCGCCATCGACTGCACATGAATCAATCAGTGAACGAATTAATGTCTGTTGTAAAACTATTAAACCAACGGGTGATGCCCTCCGAAAGCGAAGGACTACCCAAAAGTTTGATGAAGATTAGCCTTTTATATATATATATATATATATCTTAAAAAAGTTAATATCGGTGGCCCTTTATATGATAACAATTTTGTGGTTGATTTAATTTGTGGCCACAATGAGACAATTCCAAGATAACGAATGCATTTTCATGAGACTCGATTAATTGTGGAAATAATTAAATAACTTGATTCGAGTTTTCTGAATTTGAAGATTAATTCATACATAAAAAACTGAATTAATCAAGTTAAATTAATGTTTTCCATGCGTTCCAATGCCTGTACATTAAATTTGTTAGACATATAAAGAAGGATCATGTCCACATGACATGAGGAAGACACTCCATATTGGGAGGACTACGATCATCTTACAATGCCAACCTTTACTTTAACATTGCTTCAGCTAAGAGAAATATACGTTTGAATCATCACCTCGCATGCGTTGTGATCATCAATTCCCCAATATAGTCCATTTAGAACTCATTTGGTTTACAACAACAATCAATTTCTTCCACCATATATAGCATATACCTTTGAATATAAAATGTATGACTAATTTGGGACCACGTTTAATGCTACCAAAATCTAAAACAAGAAAAAGACTTAATTATGAATAGTGAACAGTCATTCTCATTTTTATTGATATATAGATTTGGAAGATTCATGGAAGAATTAGACAACAGTGTTGGTCAATAAATTATCAACGGACAACAGCAAGCAGTTCTGTCTCGCTCTACTCAAAATAATTCAAATTTCTCTTATCTTAATTACACTGTGAGACTCAAATTTTGACTCTATCATCATTCATCATCATGTGGAATGTCGCACTATCTTCCACACTCATTAAGTACCAATCCTCCTCTTTGGTGATGACATTTTCAAGTTCTTAGAAGAATAACACATTCTAGAATGAAGATAACATTAAATTACCAAATACCATAATCAACTATTTTTAATGTCATGTTAGTGGGGATTCGAACTCACGACACGACCTCTCTCCCCCTCCTCCTTTCAATCCTTAAACCCTTTTTTCGAACCATCAAACCAACTTTATAACGTCCTTCACTTAACATGTAATTAGGTGTTATTAACTTTTTCTTATAAATTGAAAAACTTGACTATGTGTAATTGAGAGATTAATCAGATCATAAACACGTGATAATTATGAACTATCGAATAATTTCTCTACTTAAGGGACACAGTAATTTATTTGTCAACCATATCAATTTAGTTAGCACCTAATAGTTTTTTAGGAAAACAATTTCCCGTTTGAAGGAGTGAAAAATACCAAATTACAAGGTGATTGAAAGGTAAGGATGGTTGTGAAATTGGGTGGCCCATTAGTTCAAAGTGGTCTTATTCAAAGAGGTCCACGAACAGGTAAGCTGGGCTCTAACACATTGTAACAGTTCACATATCCTTATTATGGCATCTGACATATCTACCTACTGGTCCTTATCAACTACACAACAGAAGTCTCAGAAAGTTAAGAGTTAAGACCCTCTCAAAATGACAATTGTGCTCCAAATTGATCACAGCTATTAGTGAGAGGGAAGCATTGCAAGTGCCCCCTCTTGGGCCTACTTGCCTCTCAACTTGTGAAAAACAAATGCCACGGATTCAGAGTATAGAGAAAGGTTCTCTCAATCAACCAAGGAAAAAGTACTCAATTAATACTCATAAGCCAGCCAGCAAGTGTTTTAGTGCCATAATAATAGGGTGTAGTGTCACTTCCACAACTGGCAATTTTGTTCCTGTGCTTCCAATCAATGATGCATATAGGTTGCTTATTAAAAGGTGCCCCCCATGGGGGTTGTGCAACTTAATTAACCAGCTGAATTATATATTCTCCCCCACATAACAACACCCTTTCTAAATTACCAACCAAGAATTAAGACAGCACAAATAAGAGAATATACGAAGGAGTTTATTGTTTTTCTCTTCAAATTAATTGTATAGTTAAGAAGAAAGTATTTTCACCTATATCCAACTTTGAAAAGTTAATTATTACGATTGTCATAAAAACATATTTAAGCTTTTTAATTATTGACATTTAAAAAAACTATTGAAATCTAATTTAGAGATGAAAAGATAATAGTTTGTGATGATTAAGAGAGAGAGTTTTTTTGCTAAGTTCGAGAACAGTGTATGAAATATACTTCCAAATAATATTAAAAAAATATTTAAAATGTCTAAAAGAGAGTAAAAATCTCATTAAATTATATATCTTAATTTACAGTATAGAAATAATATAGTTATACTTAAAACACTATATTTTGGTATAGATAAAATTTAGGAGGAGAAGATGGTGTCCTAATTCTAGGCAAGGAAAACTTCTAGACTCAAAAATCATTTACAGATGTATTTACATATAACACACTATAAAATCGATGATTAAATTTTTTAAATCAATTATTATAATACTTCATTTGTTTTCTTTAAAATATATCCTCTCTTTAAAGGTACAAAATCTTAAAATCAATGGATTGATAATGGATGTCTTTTGGGGATCAAAGTTTTGAGCACGGATTGCGTTAATGCATTTGTAATTATGTTTTATAAATTGTATAATCTAGTCAGCATAGGCCCATATGCAAAGCTTCCATATTTAGGTATAACACAATCATAAAAGTACTGAAACTGCAAAAGAATTAGGTTACTGCTCCTCAACAGGCAACAGTGCATGAGGGTGAACATGATGGTCTATTATTTAGTATAATAAGCTTATTTTGTAAATTTGGTCATTTTCTGGGAGACAAAAAAGGCTAAAAAACTTAACTTAGAAATCAATTTAATGCTTGCTTGCTTGCTTGAGAGTTTGAAAACCGTCCCACATACTTAAAGCGAAAATAAAGGACTGAAATTGTTTTCAGTATAAATTTTGAAAAAATAAGTTGTCTTTCAGGCATCTTATATTTGTTATGAAAATAGATGAAACAAACAAAAAAAAATATGAGTTTAGTTCAACTTATTTATGAAAAATTAATTTCTTTTTTCTATCATATTTGTAAAATCATTTTTGAAAAAGAGAATGCAATCATTCTTTTATAACTAATCATTCTCAAACATGCATTAAGCATTTTTTTTTTCCTGAGACAAAGGGGCAAAGCCCCACCCCAAGTGCATTAAGCATATTTTAAACAGCTTGACTTGATCATTTTATGGAAGGGGCAAAAGCTAAAAAAGGTATAGAGGACAAATTCGGCCCATTAGCTAACTAAATTGTTTAAGCCTACAGGTATATATGGATAAGGGCCCAAAACCACAAAAAAAAAAAAATCAAGTATATCTTGCATAGATTTACATGGCCGGCCACTTTCTTGTTCCCCTCATTAAAATAAGTTAAGATCGATAAGCTTTTTGCCCTTTAAATATGATTAACTTTATTTTAGTCTTTTAAAAATGATTTTGTTAATTTTTGTTAAAGACACAGCAAGTGTATTGATCATATAGATAATAAAAAAGTGAGAAAAGTATCAGATCTATAAAAATTGTGATTTAATAACAATGCAATCAATCAATTATTCTTTAAATTCAATAATTTAGAAAGAATTGATAAGTTTTAGGTTTTTCATGACAAGTGTGCACAAAATCACAGATTGTCTTGTTCATGACGATATGCATTCATTCAAGTGGAGACATAGATGATTGGACACGTGCATACACATATATGATCTTTCCCCTGTCTCTCAGGCTATTGAATCTTCTGTAGCCTTTTTTATATGGGTTCCTTGCTTCACCATGTACCTATGGTCATTCAAGTTTGATTTTTATTTCTTTCTTTTTTTTTCCTGCATATTCTGTTGGTCAACTAAATCTAATCTTAATGGTCCGGATTTGGGATTGAAATCTGTTGGAGTTGTTTTTTATTTTTCCATGTGAAGATCTGATTCAAACCAGTTAGTATTTTCTTTTAATAAATTAAACTCTATTTATCTTTATGAACATGGACAACATTGCTGAAGAGCATAACACTGCATGCTTGCATATCTTTGTTTTTTGGATTCAATATGGTTATACACTTATACTAATTCTGATGTTTGTTTTCCTTTGTCTCTGTTATAGTTGTTGATGTTCTATTGTGGAAGAGGTGGCATGTTTCCTTGGGTGTCATTGTTGTTGCAACAGTAGCCTGGATCCTATTTGAGTGGACTGGTTTACCATTTTTAACAATTTGTTCAGATGTATTACTGATTTTGATCGTACTATAGTTTCTGTATGCAAAGTATGCTGCCCTAAGAAATAAGTATGCCCAATAGCCATAGCCAAGGTTTTAAAAAACAGTCTGCGATCGTGATTTGGGCCGCAACGTCAAGGTTTTTTAACTGTCCGCGACAACAACGCGATTGCTGCATGAAACATTGAGGGGAATGGGACTTTATTAAGCCATTTGAAAACAAACAAGTGATGGTAACCCAACCTTTGTGATTGGAGATCCCATGAAGAAGGTTCATATGGGTAAGAACAAGTCACTTGTCAGTTCTGCTAGCACTAAAATTGATTTTATAAGGAGCACATTATTGATTTTCGCCCGAAAGGAAGCTGCTACATTATTAACCATCTCCTCTGACACAACTAGCTCAGGTAAAGTGTTTTAAAAATGATGAAAAACACAAAATGAGCACAGCTATGGCCAAGGTTTTAAATATCGGTCGTGGTTGCGGTTAAGGTTGCGTTTGTTGATATCGCGAGAAATCACGGATAAATGCGGCCAATGCAGCCCCAATCGCAATCGCGTTGTTGTCGCGGACAGTTAAAAAACCTTGACGTTGCGGCCCAAATCACGATCACAGACCGTTTTTTAAAACCTTGGCTATGGCTATTGGGCATACTTATTTCTTAGGGCAGCATACTTTGCATACAGAAACTATAGTACGATCAAAATCAGTAATACATCTGAACAAATTGTTAAAAATGGTAAACCAGTCCACTCAAATAGGATCCAGGCTACTGTTGCAACAACAATGACACCCAAGGAAACATGCCACCTCTTCCACAATAGAACATCAACAACTATAACAGAGACAAAGGAAAACAAACATCAGAATTAGTATAAGTGTATAACCATATTGAATCCAAAAAACGAAGATATGCAAGCATGCAGTGTTAAAAAACAGTTTTTTAATTGTCCGCGACAGCAATGCGATCGCGATTGGGGCCGCATTGGCAGCATTTATCCGCGATTTCTCGCAATATCAACAAACGCAATGAAAACGCAACCGTAACCGCAACCGCGACCGATATTTAAAACCTTGGCCATAGCTGTGCTCATTTTGTGTTTTTCATCATTTTTAAAACACTTTACCTGAGCTAGTTGTATCAGAGGAGATGGTTAATAATGTAGCAGCTTCCTTTCGGGCGAAAATCAATAATGTGCTCCTTATAGCTCATGACATCACTATTGGCAAGGATTTTAGAATTTTTTTCAAGGTTAGTTTTGGTTCAGGAGTTAAGCTCACAGCCTTTTAGGGAATGTTCTGTTATGTCAGCAATTTTAAGGTCTTCTCTTAAGTTTTTATTATGCTATAACAATGCAATTTTTGCATATAGAAATGAGATCATATATTGTGCATATGACTTGATGGAAAATGAACAGAGATGATTCAGTGTCTATTGTATGGTGTCTACTTGACAGGTGGTGGGTTGTCTGTGGCTCTTGTCTGCCATTGGTAGCTTCTTCTCCTTCTTCACACTCGCATATATTGGTATGCTTGCTTCATAAGTCTATTTGTTAAAAGCAATTTGTGATGTCTTTAACCGAAACCCTTCTTTCTCATTAATGTATTGTGTTCCGGCATCAAGTCCGCAGGCATCATTAGGGTCACCATCTAAGGTATTGTTCGCTTAATCATTTGTTTAGATATGTTGGGAAAATTTATACAAGTTGTAACGATGAAGCTATTGGAATGTTGGTAGTGCTAAAATAGTAATGCCAAAAATTTCTTGCTACTTGAGATACTGCTGTATAGAAATTCTCTATTGTCCCTGTGAAGGATCGAGTCTGGAATAAGAAGTTTGTTACAAGGCGTAATTTCCATTTTGATTTCTCACGTTTAAAAAACCATTAAAAATAAAATCAATTTGAACGAGTTAGAAATTAATTTACATATTTAAAATTCATTATAAAAGTTATCGATGAATTAATTTTAAATAATTATTCTTCTTTAATTCAGAAGAAAAATAGATAAAATCGCTTCATTAATAATTTTGCTTTAGTATAATATATAGGAGAAGAGAAAGCTGCCATCAATTTAATAATTAAAATTTGTGATTGTTAAGTATGCGAGTTTAAAGCCCTGTAATATCCTGTCTTCTTCATATTCTCTTATTTCCTTTTTCCCTCTCCTTAGTAAAACTTATTATAAGTCGTAACAAAAAAAAACTTATTATGGGTTCCTTTTCCCCTAAACTTATTATAAGAAGTTAAAAGAATAATTAAAACTAAATAACTAAGAATCAATTTGTACACTTTTAGGGGGCATTTGTTTTACAGATAATTTTTTTAGTCCTGGAAATATAACATGGGAATGTTATTTCCGAGTATTATTAAAAAATGTGTTTGGTTAACTATTAAAATTGGTTGAAAATATTTTTTATATTCCCAGGGATAATTAAAACATGTGCTAGGTTGACTTATTTTTTCCTAGGAATATATATTATAATTACTAAAATATCTTATTGTGTTAAAGATGTTTTTTATCGAACGTGGAAAACGTACATTTGGATTTTTATTCATGAAGACGGATTTTATCCCATGGGAATAAATTTTCCCTACCCCCTCCGCCGGAATTAAATATTGGCTGAAATGTGGGATTATTGCTTTCCCAGAAAAAAAATATACCCGGAATTAATTATTTTATTACTTCGTAACAAACGTGGGATAAATTTTTCAAAATTGAGGATTCAAAATTCTCCGTAAATTGAGGAATCAATTATATCACACCGTATTAGTTTATCAAGATATATATAGTTAATGTTTCTCAAATTTTTTGAAGGTTTAGAGTAAATGACCAATGTGAAGGCAGAGGTATTGTCACATGGTAAGGCCATTGTAATTTTTAAGTTATTGAATCTTCAATCCTCATTACTTTACTCTCCATCTAAACCCAATAGGGAAGCATCAAATTAATTTGGTCACCCCAAGTGGGTGTTTCCAATTGGGAAGCCCACATGCTGGAACATGGAGCCCCGCAATTGGTGTGCATCCTAACCTTTGCTTTAATTCTTTCCGTATGTTGTACCTTACCAATTTAATTTCAAAATTGCATGAACCAAAATCATATAAGATTCAAGAGTGTATACACGGACAAAAGTAAAGAATTTTTATACTGTTATTTAGTTACAAATTAATATATATAATAAGTTTATTAATTTTTATAAGAGAAAATAAGCTATGTACTAATAGTGTAAAATTACTTCACACTGTCAGTGTGAAGTAATTTTACACTGTTATTCAATCACAATTATGTATGATAAGTTTATTGACTTTTATGATAATTACTTTAAAAGTTATATCAATGATGATTTATAATTGAACGACAGTATTAAATTGTTTTACATTGTCAACCTATGACTATTAAACTCTTATAATAATTATTTTAAAAGTCTTACTAAAATAATTTTTAATTAGTTGATAGTATATTTATACTGAAAATGTATAAACTCCTCATATAAACCTCTCCTTGTTGAATTTGCTACTACATACAATTGAAGGATGCAAATGCCCCATTACCAGAAGAGCTATCTACCACGATTATTTATCTGAATGGCTGCATGTGTTGTTGCAAAACTTGCACATGCCCTTAGTAATTACTATCACTGATGAATCAGGTGACTATGTTGGAACTCAGCATAAAGATGAACCCTATCCCATTGTGTGATACCCATGAGTGTCACTGATCCTTCGTATGAAGGCAAGACTCACATTAGCCAGCTTTTTGTCTCACCATTCTCAGCCAACTATAGAATTTTGAAATATTATAATGAATTTTATTTGCTTATGTCCTGTTACACTGTTACATACATAACCTCTTTGTTTTGTTCAAATTATAAGTCGGTATTTTATTTTATTTTTTTTAATTCTCTTATAGCTGGATAGGTACTAGTACTACTACCGTACTAGGTAGGTATATTAACATTTTTCAGAGACTGTTTTCCAAAATTAACTACAAGAATTTCATTGTAGTTTATGAAAGTTTTCAGATACTACATTGTAATTTCGCTTAAGTAGAAGAACAGATAAGGAAATGTTTTCATAAATTTATCCAAAAACACTTATAAAAGAAAATAAGAAAGAAAAATAAAATAAATTTCTCCAAAAGCTAAAATTAGTTTATGTATAAACTAATTTGTAGAAGTTTTTTCATACTGGCTTCTTTAAAAGCTTATTTTTAATTTATGTATAAACTAATTTTAGCTTATAAAAAAACTTTTTTATTTTTTTATTTTTTTTCTTCTATAAATACTTATAGAGAAATTCATCTAAACAGACTTTAAGAGATGCAACAACCTTAAGGTAGAAGTTGTATGTGGAATATATACTTGATGATAAGTCACACAATTTAAGTATTTAGAGTTAATTTCACACAATGTGACGAAGAAATTGAAGATGTAAATCATAGGATTCAAGCAAGATAAATGAAATAAAGGAGTAATTTGATTGTTATTTATGACAAAGAAAATTCATTGTAGAATTACAAAACTTATAATGTTATATGGAATTCAATGTTGAGTAATAAAAATAAACTAAAAAAAATAAACTCAATGTAACATAAATGAAAATATTGGGTTGAATAGTTATGTTTAGCATGTCATTTAAGTTAATTTCTAATTTTTTTTTTAAATTACTATCCACACAGGTATAGAAGTGGGTGTGGATATTGTTTTAAACGCGGGTATATAAATCGGTACTATAGCAACGTACCCATTATCATCCCTAATATTAAAGCTAATTAGATATCTCAGTTAGAAAATGAGGATGAAAAATACGAATAAAGTCATCTCTATTTGGGAGGAGCTTATCTTTTTTTTTTTTTAATTAAGAACCGTACCTTTTAAGATCTCTCTATTGGAATTTGCTTCTTATTAAAGACTTGTTAAGCACCAAGTGCTTATATAAGCACCTGACAAATTTTTTTTTTTTACATAAAATGTTCTTTTTATCAAATAATAATAAAAAAAGAAATTAGTAATTAATGTTGATAAAATGTAAAGATGTGGGATTTATTTAGTAAAACTTTTAATTTTTTGTTGATATGTGGGATACTTAAATTATAAAAAGTAGATATGAATAATGTGTAGTGAGACCTATTTTAAAAAAAAAAATGAATTGCTGCGATAGATCACAACCTAAAGGCATCTCTAAGGATGTGTTTATCCTTTTTTGCCAATTACGAACTTGTGCTTGTTAGAAATTCAATGTTAGAACTCTATTTTATTAAGCACAGTTTAAGCATCAGGTGCTTAATTTTTTATGTGAGCCAATCAATGTACTTTTATCAAATAATAATAAAAATTGGCAGTAATTATCAGAGGTGCCAATACTCATTTTTCTTAATTATTAAGCTGCATCGATGCTTAATAAGCTTTTGTTGTTGGAGTTGGTATTTATTAAGCACTCTTCAAAGAGCAGGTGCTCAAATAAGAATCGGTTCTTATCTGTAGTAGTTATTATTAAATTAAAATCATGAACAAATTTTTATGTTTTTAACGTATTAAGTATTTTCATATAAATTATAGGGAAAAGAGCACTCAGCCCCCCTAAACTTTACTCATTTTACAAATAGACACCCTAAAGTTTAATTTTGTCCAAATTGATCCTTAAACTTTATTTCTTTTACAAATAAACACCATAAACTTTAATTTTGTTTCAATCAATCCTTAAATTTTACCTCTTTTACATATGGACACCTAAATTTCAATTTCATCTCAATTAATTCTTAAAATTTACTAACTTCATAAATAATTTTTTATATTAAATTAGAGTTAAATTACTAATAAAAAAAATATCAACTGATTATTTGTTTAATCTTAACTATTTATTAGTTTTATTTTTTTAAATCACTTTTCCAAACATTTGTTTTATAAGCTAAATAATTCATTAATATAAGATTGTTTGTTATGAACACAAGAGGTGTCCAAAATAAGACTCATTACAAGAGCAAGTTACTGCATAAAAAACATACAGTAAACTGAAGCTAACATTTACGTATTATAATACAATTTCACTCCTAAATTTCTATACTCATTGTATAGCTATTAAATCCTCACCAAATCGCAAACGTGTGCCTCGGACCTTTCTCTGATTACTTTTCCAAACATTAAAACATAATAAAATTAAAAATTAAAAATCAAATAAAAACTTTTTTGATTAATGTTATTATTTCTCCTTTTTATATATCTTGTAAATTCATATTCTTTATTATATTTTAAATATTAAAAAATTAGTTGTAATAAAAAAATTAATAAATGATTAACATTTAAGATAAATAACTTGAAAAAAAACTATTTGTAAAAAAGATAAATGTTAAAGATAAATTAAAATACAATTAAAGTTTAAGGTGTCTATTTACAAAAAAGTTAAAATTAAAGTATCAATCATAATAAATTTAAAGTTCATGGTGTCTATTTGCAAAAGAGACAAAGTTTAAGAATTAATTGAGACAAAATTAAAATTTAGAGTGTCTATTCGTAAAAGAAGTAAAATTTAAGGGGGCTTAATGTTCTTTTCCCTAAATTATACTACTATAAACTAGGGTATACAGAACGCATACGGCGCACTTTTGTGAAACAGGCGCAACTTCGACTAACGAACGTGCTTTGCTGTGTGTTCGCACATGTTCACTGACAACATGTCATTTATTATCCCTTTCCTACCCTCATTTGTCGCCAAATCCTTCTACATATACTATTTTACTATTTTTCTTTTTCTTAGAAATTCAAATTAGGACAAAAATTTTATATAACCTTCTAGATATTTTTTTTTTAAATTATTAGAGTTTATTTTAATATCTTATACTGATTTTTAATACAAATTTTTATTATAAAAAATATCAAAATAAAATTTCAATTTCAATTAGTGAATACAATATAAAAAATAATTAAGAACTCCATACTGTTTGGATAATTTTTTTCTAAAAATACTTATAACAAAAAATAAGAAAAAAAATCTTTTAAAAAAATTAACTTTTAGAAACATTAATATGACGAAAATATAAATTAACTTATATACAAGTTAATATTAGTTCATAGAGAAGTTTTTTTTTTTTTTTATTTCTTATAAGTGTTCCTAGAAAAATTTATTAAAACAGATCCTACATCTACGAATAGTCGATTGTCTACTGGTTTTTTCTTAAATTCTTCCAACCTTTCCAATTTCCACCGTCGGCTATTTTTTTTAATTCGTTAATAATTTAATTTAAATTAATATATTTGAATCTATAATATTATGTATACACTTTTTTTAGTTATTAATAAAATAAAATAAAACACCTTGTGTCAAAAAAAAAAAAAAAACACCCCAACATAAATTACTCTCTTTTTGATTTTATCTTTTATGAACCTTTGTTTTTATTTTTTCTTGGACGAAATCAAGGATTGTGTGAATAAAATGGCTGCATGAAACTTTTTCTTTTACATATGAAATCATGATAACCGTTTCCTATAGTTAATATTTATTATTTAGCTATGAATCCTCTTTATGGTATCCTTCTAAAAAGTTTTTTTTATTTTTTATTCATAGGAATTGAAGATAAGTATAAGAAAGTTTACAACAACTCACACCTCTACTCAACCAACTGAACTAAACATCCTTGGTTTCTAAAAGGCTAAATTACTCACGTGGTCCCTTAAGTAATTATTTTATAATGTGTTGATCCTTTTCGAATAATTGATCGTTTTCAATTTTGGAAGACGATTTTGGACCTTTTTTGGATTGATTCAAAACCTGAAATTTGTCCCATTAAATTCACCTACATGAAAACTATCGAATCTAATTGATGTTTGAACCAAAAAAAGACATAAACAAGGTAAAAATTGAGTCTTTCACGCAATTTTCATTTAAAGTCGCAAAACGTCATTACATTTAGATCCTTTAAAATCACTACAAAACAAAATTTGACGGTGTAAAACTGCTAAAAAGATTTTGATTAAAAAACAAAATTTCTTTTTTCTTGATTTTCTTTTTCCTTCTTCTTCCCCTTTCCGCTAAGGATTTTCTTTTCCTTCTAACAACTTCCAAATTCTTTGTTACACATTTTGGTCGTTTCGTGCACCCTCCACCCTCCTCTCCCAACGACAACTTCTTGACACTCCTATATGACGTGCTGGTGAAGATTGTGACATTCTTTGACGACCCAAACCTTTTGTAAAGGCGAAAATCACAAGAATGGGGGTTGAATTGTGATTTATAAAAATTTTCACAAACTTTTATAAAATGAGTTATTCGTCTGTAACAGGTTTAGAAAAGAGATTTAATGAAAAGCATTAACAAACGATATAATACAAAATAACGGACGAAATCTTTTCAAAGACAAGACAAGACAAATCACAAGACAAAGTCAGTCCAAACAGTTAAGAGAGATATAGGGTAGGAAAGAAAACACAGAAATTTATACTGGTTCGTCTCACCCCGAGACTACGTCCAGCTCCTGGCAAACCATCAAGTTCCACTAACTTTCACAAGTTACAAGTATTGTTCACTGCCACTTCTGGCTCAACCCAAGTAGTTTTTACACTAGCTTCTCCAAGCTAAAACCCAAGTATTCTTTTTTACCAAGTCACTTCTGGCTCTACAACAAATCAGTAGATTTGTTGAAGGTTGGAGCACACTGACTTTGGGATAGCGTCTAACAGACGGATATACAAGATTAAGAACACAATCTTTTTCTCTCAGGATACTCAAGGTGTTTTGAGAGCTTTTGCATCTTAGAGAAATTTACAAGATAAAGAATGAAGGCTTGAAAGAATGCTCGTAAAATTTGAATTGAGTTTCATGTCTTCAACACTTCAAATCTTCTACTATATAAAGACTTGCTGAAGAAGTAACTGTTGTATCTAAATGGCCTTCTTGCATGTGTCTGACCAGTGTTTGAAGGATAGTGGCAGTTGGGGCATTTAATGCAAGCACTGAATGATTGTCACCAACTAGTCACTTTGAGCTGATAAAACATTATGTTTATCTTCCTTAAGAGGCACTCCACATCCTTCTGTTACAGTGGTTACATCGCTTGCTCAGACAAGTACTCATTGCTAGTTGTAGCACGTCTTTTGAGACGAGGGAAACTTTTGCTTTTTTGACTCTTCTTTTTGTTTTCCTTTATGCACTTCGATAGATCCTAGGAAGGATGTTCCATGAACATTCCCTGCAGTACAGATTACAAAACAACAGTGCATTTACTATGTCTTTTAAATGCTCCTACAGACTTAAACGTCTGTCTGCGTATCATCTGTAACATATAGACGTAAATGCAACGTTTTCGTTTATTGGCATTTAAGACGTAATCTTTTTAACTTAATATTTGTTTGCATTGAATCAAAATTATTGAGGGTTCTGATTCGTCTTATGACTCAACACCTTTGCGGGACATCACTAGTGTTGTTCGTGGTGGGTGGCGATGGTGTTATTTCGGTGAGGGAGGCGCTTCAAGCACGGTCGCCTAGGGTTCATCTCAATGTTAACAAGGCTCTTGACTTGTTCATGAAAGTCGTCACGCATGGCTTTGCCCTGACCATGGTGGACGCGAGTCTCATTTACTGGGAGAGGGGAAGAAGAAGGGGAAAAAACTTCATTTTTTAATTTATGGCAACTAAAAACTGACCATTTTTTCGTGTGGCAATTTTACACTACTAGTTTCAGTTTTATAGCAATTTTAAAGGATATGGAATTATGGATGTAACGACGTTAGGCGACTTTAGACGGTGATGATCAAAATGGTTAAAAAGTTGCAACTATAAGGACCAAAATGAGATGCTTTAAACTATAGGACTAAAAGGAAAAGTTGTTGTAATTATAGGAACCAAAAGGGTAATTAAATCAATTTTTTATTATTTTTCAATTTTAAATATCTACGATGATAAGGAATATTCACATTTGGTGTATACATTTTATTAGACAAATTTACCTTTTAATTGATCTCTAAATTTTTCATTACTCTCTTTTAAATTGCACAAACTACCGCACTACTCAACCCATTAGGGTCAGCTTAGTGGTAGAGAATTTGGGTAACTTGCACAAGATTCTAAGTTCTAATCTTGTTGTCAGTGTACAAAAAAAAACCTACTACTCTACTCTCGATCACTAAATGCTAGTTGTTTCCCTCTCAATAGATAAGTATTTTCTTCGGATTCAAATATAAGCAATAAAATGTCCAAGTTTGGTGGACTAAGCAAATTTCAATTAATTAATCCTATTTAATGTCATTATTTCAAAAATATCCTTAAGTTAATTCAAATGTGAGCACTATCTCCAATAAATATGATTAAAGACAGTTTAGGAAATGTAGTTTTTTATATGAAATCAATAAAATAAATTGAACTTAACTAACATCCTTAATCAATTTGAAATTAGATATTTTTGCTTATATTTGAGTCTAAAGAGAGTATACTTTTACATTGTTACTTTAAAAAAAAAATCATTTAATATACCCCCTCCAGACTGAAATAAAAGCAAAAAAAAAAAATTTATGTGTGATGAACTAAAATATAAACAAATTTTAATTAACTTTCCCCTATTTAAGATACCATCTCCAATGACTTAAAAAAAAAAGATACCATCTCCAAAATACCCTTAATTTAATTAGAGTTTTATTTCCAACAATCTTCTCTTTTTTTGTCCTATGTAATTAAATGTAAATAGTACTTTAAGAAATGAATTAACTTTTTAATTGAGACTATCAAAATAAATGATGTTAACTTATTTTCTTAATTAACGTGAATTAATTTTTTTCTTATATTTTAGTCTGGAGGAAGTATTGGATAAGAATGGGTTTATCTTTAATTTAAAAGAAAAACTTGAATACGAATAAACTTGAAATAAAAAAAAATAAAGGTCAAACATATAATTTAGTCCTTATACGTGTTGTAGATTCTCAATTTGGTTCCTATACATAAAAACTTATTAAATTGCTCTCGATATTTGGTCACCATTGTCATACATTAAGTATTAACTCCTTTACACATTCTTAATTTGATCCTTTAGCACATTCTTAATTTGGTCTCTACAATAAGAACTACAATAGACACCAAATTAATAATGTGCTACACATATAGAAACCAAATTAAAATGCGCTACATGTATAAAGGTTGAATTAAGAATGTATTAAGGATTAACAGTAGCGGAGACCAAACTGGTAATGTTCACACGTATAAGAATTGATTTAATAAAATTTTAATATAAAGATCAAATTGAGAATTCGCGAAACGTGTAAACCAAAAGTAAAACAATTTAATAACTGAATATCAAGTATCAATAAACTGTTAAAGTGCCAATATTAATGATTAATATCACCCATTACTAAAGTCCCCATCTGATATTCCCTAATACTCCAGCTATCACCATTTTCCCAATTGATAACGAAAAGTACTAAATAACCTTATAAGTAGTAGGCAGCTTATCTATAGCAATATTATTATCCATCATAAAATAAAACCACCGGGGTACGCAAGTTAACCGAGGACCAACCCCCTTTTTGTTTTTTTCCCACTTGGTAGTTTTTTAATTTTAATGGGAGCAAGCAATTTGCTATTCTCTGCACCACTGAAAAGAAACTTAACTTCACATTTAAGAAGAAGCTAACTAACTCCTAATCCGTAGTGTGGACCGTACGATGACATCTCATTTATTATCATACTATATGTGGCTATATAATTCACAGGGTAGATGTAAAGGTCTCACTGTTGTATTCATATGTAGAGAAACAATTTATTTAATCAGAAAATTTATATTTGATTCTCTTCGTGTACAAAATTTCTTTGGATCAACGACAATTACATATCGCGAGCAAGATTAGTAAATGATCCAGGGAATTGGAAGAAACTCGTGATCTCTTACTTAGGAAAAAAATACTACTATATGCCTATATGCATGCTTTACATCACAGTCTAGGTAATAACATCATTAATGGTGACACACATGTGTCATATGCTTGTTCTTAATTGGTACTAGTATCACCATAAAACTCTCTGTGAGTGTTCACACACAATAATAAATCTTGATGCTAATTATGGTGGGGATTCCAACCCCATCAACGTTCCTCTATAAATGCCCCCACATTGAACACTCTTTATGTCACCACCCCCCTTCTTCTCCTCTCTTTGATACCCTTTGGTTCTTTTTGGCACTAGCTTTGTCACATAGTTGAAGGGGTTTGTTATTTGTGTTTGCTTGCAACAATGGCTGTGACTAAGTTACTTTCTGTTTTGCTCATTGCCCTCATTGCCATTTCCATGCTTCAAACAGTGGTTGGTCTTTTAAGTTGAAAAACACACACACACAAATGCACAAAGTACACTCTTGTAAATCTGGTTTGAATTTGTTGAGGTTTGAAAGGTTCTTACATTAATTTTCTTGGTTTGGTTTTGTAGGTTATGGCATCTCATGGACATGGAGGCCACCATTACAATGACAAGGTATAACATCTTCCCTTCTCTCTCTCTTTCTAGATCTCTTTGTTGGGGTTAGACCAAAGAATCAATTAAGAAGGGATTTTATTAATTTGGATCTTTGCTTTGAGAAGGGTAGTGAATGCTATTTTTGCTAACTTCTGCTATGCATAATTGCAGAAAAAATTTGGACCTGGCAGTCTCAAGAGCTTCCGTAAGTGAACTTCTTTCTACCATTCATTCTTTTGCTTCTTCTTTTCCTCTCCTTGTCATTTCTGGTAAAACCAACTTGGAGATCTCTCCAACTTTGAACATGGAAAATTGTTAGCAAAACAAAGAAATAAAAATGGAACAATTTCGCACTGTTACCCCAGACAACATATGCTTCTTTTTTTTTTTTAAAGTAGTTATTATAAATATTTATGGTTAAAAATTAATAAATTTATTATACATAAATATTTATGATTGGATCAATGTAGAAAAGCTTTATACTATTCATGGTTAAAAATCATGAAACTTACTGCCAGTATTAAATTATGAATGAGATTTTTAAAGAAAAAAGTGAGATTTACATCATTTCTTGAATTCTAGATCTCCATAAATTTGTAGCAATAACAAGTATTTCTCTCTCATTTTGACTATAATCTCTATACTGGCTTTGTGACTGTTTGGTTAAATAGTGACACAGGTTTCAACATAGAATCAAATTACAAATAACTTAATCACACATCTTAACTATACTTAATAATTTAAACTTTAAAATTAGTTATATTAAAACCAACCTTATCTAAATTTAAAAGGGCCATGTGTATGTTTGTTTCCTTCACAGTTCTTAACTCCAATTGGTAAGCGTGTAAATGAAAAAACAACAATAAGTAACTTCTGCTTCTGCCTTTGTTCAACATATTTCCAAACTTAGCCTTTTTTATTTATTTTTTATTTTGACTGTAGTCAAATATGGTACCGTAAAAGGTGCATCTTGCTGCCATTCTTTTGATTTGAGCCTTTGACTTTAACTTTGTTGAAAATTAATTTTCTCTTTTTGGGATGTGTGATATGACCAGAATGCCCATCACAATGCTCGAGGAGGTGTAGCAAGACCCAGTACCACAAGCCCTGCATGTTTTTCTGTCAGAAGTGTTGTAGGAAGTGCCTTTGTGTGCCCCCGGGGTATTATGGGAATAAAGCAGTGTGCCCTTGCTACAACAACTGGAAGACCAAGGAAGGAGGACCCAAATGCCCTTAATAACATTATTTTCTTCATCAAATTAACAATGATATATAGCTTTAATTTAATTATATCATATCCATATCATATAATTTCCAAATACACATGTGTCCGTTTTGGTCTTGGTGTAACACTTTGCTGTATTGGATGCCTTTTGGATTTAGTGTGTGTGTGGGCTCCTCTGCATACCACTCCTTGTTATGGCATTTTTTTGCTTTTAAAATGAAGTGTGTCTAATACTGTTGTTGTCATCTATGGAACTTCTATGATGCTTTGCTATCATTTCTCTTTTTTTACTTTATTGAATGAACAATGGCAAGCATATTATTATCATGTTTACAATATCACATGCATGGCATCGATCGATACACTATAGCTTGTAATTCCTTCTTGGCAAATATTAAAAAGTACAAGTAAAAGTGAAAGAAAAAAAATTATTGACAGCATGTTTGATTTCCAAAAATTCACATATGTGATGTGTAAATCCTGAACTAATAATATTAGCTTTTAAGTCAAAGGCAAAATGGACGCAAGTTTTGAATGAAAATGACGCGGATCTAAGCATGCAATGAAAAGAAATAAAAGTCTTTGAGCATTTATTTTTTTAATAATTCAACCTATGCATATGGTTAGTATAATTTTTTTTTACACAGTCGTTTAATAGAATTTGATTATATGCAGAGAAACATGCTTAATACTTTTAGACTAACCTCCTCTGGAAAAGGTTGCACCGACAATAAATATATATATATAAGAACCTTTTTCAATTAAGAGGTCATTCAAATAATTGTTATTTTCCGACTATTAATACAGCTGCATAATAAGACTAGAACTTGAAATTTCTTGTGAAACTTTTGTTAGTAACCTCACTGGTTCATGATAGAAAAAAAATAATACAATTTATCTACAATAACCGTTTGTCATTACTTTAGTCCTCGTTGCAGCCGACACCACTATCATCCTCATTTGACACTCAGGACAAATTGCAGATAAAAACAAATGTGAGCACAGGATCTTCTAAAGGCAACAGGGTTTTCTGTCTACCATAGTGTTCTGCCATTGAGTATAGGGTCTTTAACTCTTTATTAAGCTTATCTTCAAGAAAAAAGTAAAATTACATAAGAAGAAAAGGCACAAAAGCAAGAGCAATAACACTATTTTATTAATTTTCTATTAACCAAATAATTTTTTGTATTGACAAAAATAGTCCTGTTTTCTTTGTATTAAGAATCTACATATAATTCAAATTGTTGCTCAAAGTACAAAGTACCAAATTGAATGAAAATCTCAACCTCAAGCCTTATAACTTTTATATCTTGAACCTAATTGGCTGCTAAATCCTCAGATTCTGTATATTACTTCCAAACCTTTTAGGAGATTTTACCATACATGCAAAACAAAATTAAAAGTCCTGGCTAACCTGCCTTATCACTTTATGCAGCAACCATCCAACCATAGCAGAGTACATATATCTCTTAAGTTTACCAAGAAACAAGATAAATTTCTTGTTCCTGATATGAATAATAGCTACATGTTTAAATTAATAGTTATTTTCACTCCAAATTTAACAAACTCTTGGCAAGTAGGCATGAAAAGCCGATTACAAAATTCAATTTTAGTTTAAGAAGAGAAATCAACAATCTGATGTTTATGGTCATATGTATATCAGGCAAAATCACTGAGGCCATATTATCAATGAAAGTAGAATTCCATATCTCCTAAATCTAAAAACAACAAGTTATCATGTCATCCTAAGACAATCCCTATCAAGAAAATGAATAAGAGATTCATCTGAAAAATATTTAATTTGAGGGAGGCATAGAGGAAACACAGACCTATTCATATGCCCCAATTCAAGAGTGAATTAGCATCATAGGTAAGCATTCTGCTTACAACTATACAAAATTTCACTAGTACTAAGTTGAATGCTACAAGCAACTGATATAGTATTATGATAAAACCTAAGCAGCACATTTACAAAATATAACCGGTTTAAGTCTTTCTCTCCTTCCTGATCAATTATATATTTATCAGTTCACAACCAACAGCATGATCATCCTAACACCTTATAGATAATAGTTCAACATGCAAAACTGAACAAGTTTGGAATGAAGTTAACTTGTATTGACTGGAATATTTACAACTCCTTCTCAGAACTATTGGAACTTCAAAGCATATGCCAGCCAAAAATATGCTCCTACAGCTCTAGATGCTGCAGTGCCTACTGATAATTGCTTCTCATTTCACCAGTTTTAAAGGAGGGAAATGAAATTAAGAATCATGCAAACAACCAAGTTCCTGTCTCTCTAATGATTCTGTAAGCTCTATTACTCAGTTTTGTGTGCATTGAAAATATTTTTGAAAAATAAATGACTTCTTTTAGTACCAGACAAAATGAGAACAGTAAGATTTTGTAGTCTACAACAATCATTTTGATAATATAACTAGGGATCTTCAACTCTTGATAGTTAGTCCATTTCAGCATAGAATTACTCTTAAAGTTAATCATAACCTAGGGAGAAATAAATGACGCGAGATTCTTTACCTACATCACTAGTTTATATCAAAACTCAAGTTTATCATAATTGGAATCCTGAATCTCAAAACACTTTAATTTAAAACAGGCTTGATAAAACAATTAAGTGTCTTCATTATCCAACATTACTAATACCCATTTTCCTGTTTCTCCAAGCAATTTCACAGCCTATTGGGATTATTATTAAGCTGGATATGCTATTTCAAATTATGAAGTCAAAATAATTTACTAACATATTACAATAGTATTTTCTTACTACTAATTCACAATCTAATAACACTCAGTTTCTCTAACACAAGCAAATTTATTTTTTTGTCACAATTGAAACAACAAATTGAATTCCTACATGTATTCTTCAAGAAAAAACATCATGCCCCCCGTTTGAGCACACTAGTCTCTAGTCCTTGTACTTTTTTTTCTTTTGTTCCATTTATATAGATCAAAATAACAAGGCCAAATAAAATCAGTTACTGTGATATAGCACGCCACAGGATAATTTACCTTTGATACTAATGGTGCCCCTTATCTGCTTTGGTTCCATTGAATTTGAATCCAATACAATGACTACATTGCTTGAGTAGGAAGAAATGAAAATAGCTACATGCCCAATTAAATTGATGTGACCATAATACTATACATTGTTGCTGTTGCACATATTGTGTCTATGAAACTTCCATGTCCACAAGCCTATGTTTTTTTCGCAATTGTTGGTTTTGTGATTCCGAACTGTTGAGATCATTGTCTAATTTTCTCTTGCCATAAGGATCAACAAATCGAATATCCTCCATGCTACTATCCTGTTTGAATACATGGATTCCGCTTTCTTTAGGGATTGAGGTCTCTTCCAAACCCACATATGTAACCTCTGCATGGTTCCATTCATTTTCTAAAGATACTCCATACAAATCATCTTCAAATTCTGTCATTTGAAGATCAAAAAGATATGTATGATCCATTCCCATCATGAAATAGCCACTACCATGGAAGCATTTATTGCCATTGATGATCACCTTAGGTCTTAACATTCCAGAGTCATCATCCATAGGTCCAATGACAAGACAAAGAACTTTGTCGGGGAACTTATTGCGAAACCAGAAAGAAATTGAAGGTCCCTTACTTTGGTGATCAAACCACTCTGGAATCCTTTCTCCTGGCAAATAAAACTGAGTTTTTCCAGCCTCATGCAATTCCTATTAGTCATAAAGAACTCATAAGTTTACCAACATTAAGTACACTATATATTATTAAGTCAAATACATTAAAAACAAGGCAAAACCTGATTTAGGAACATGCTTGTACTTGAGGAAGTCAAGGATTTACAGTTTGTTGCTAAGAAATGTTTTAAGCTTGGTGGAATCCCTCTAATTTCCTGAAGATGCTTGCAATCATTCACATTAAGCTTCCTTAAAAACTGAAATTCTTTGATGCATTCAGGAAGGATTGTGAAATTATTCTTTGATAGGTCTAAATCTTCCACGTGAGTAAACCGCGTGAAACCTATTGAAAAGAAATCATCATACAGGTTGCAATCTGAGGCCCAAAGACATTCTACCTTTGAAGATACTATTGATGATCCCACTTTTTCTTCACCCTCTTCCTGTTTTAGCCATTGCCACCCTTTCCACTTCCAACCAATAAGGTCAGTCAGTTCTGGCATCATTACAATGCTACTTGGTAACTGAACAACTCCACAGTTAGCCAGTTGTAATTCTTGAAGCAGGGTAAGATTTTGAATTGAAGATGGCAATTCTTTTATGGAAGTGTACTCCAACTGAAGTCCCCTTATGTTTTCCATCTTTCCTAGTATTTCTGGAAAACTCTCAAGACTATAACAACGTGAGAGATTGAGTTTTTCAAGAGAGGTCAACTTGATAGGTGGAAAACACATGAGCTTGGCGCAACCAAAAGCATTTAATATTTTAAGTTTATATAGAAATCCAACTGAACTGTGAATTGCAGTTAAATTCTGGCAGCGTTGAAATGAAAGTTTTTCTAAATTTGGGAGACCAGATACATCAGGTATCTGTGTTAAACATTTGCACTTGTCCAAATTCAAAACTCTCATACTCATGAACTTCTGCAAAAAAGAAAGGAAAATCAAAGAAATGAAAATCAAATGAATAATCTTAATGTGAATTAATTAATACACAAGATGAGGAAAGTGAACTCATTAAACTTGCCTTCAATAAGTCAACCAACTCAATTGATGTAAAGCAACTATGGGGTAGCTTGCATATGGCAAGTTTCTTTGAATGAAAATCAGATGGTAAATCATGTGAAGGATATCTCCACCATTCCAATACTCTTAGACTATTTGGAAGATATTTGGGACCTTTGGAAAAATGACCATTTTTAATAATCAGTGTTTTGAGGTTTCTCATCTTCTTGAAGGCCTTTCTGTTCCATTCTACTATATCTTCTTTGTCAAGTAAGGGGAAATCCAGACATATGATTTCAATTTCACTTGTTCCCTGTTGATGCAAAAGGCACGAATCAACAACAATATACATATATGTAAGATTTCAATACATATATTTAGAGAAACTTGCATATTATAAAGAAAAAACAAACAACTATGACATGAGCATATAATTGTCAAAAGAGATAAATCAAGATAAGAATCCAAAACAATCATGAGTGTCACTCACTGTGTTGTCTTCTAAAACTTGAATTATATCCTCGTGGAACCATAATCTACTGCGCTTCCCCGGATCTTTTGATGACTCCTGGCGTACAATTTCTTTACCCATGTCCTCTACCAAGTCATGCAATGTCACCATCGTACCATGCACACTAAGCTTTAAGAGAGATTTATCAACCAGCACCCCAATATGATATTTCATGCAGTCTCCATGATGAGCATGAAGTATATCTTCGACCTCATCCAATTCATATCCTTTGAAGCAACAAGCAATGTCAAGAAAAACACTCTTCTCTTCTTCCTCCAAAGCATCAAAGCTTACTTTAAGTATCTTTAGGATTTGGTTATTAGGAATTCTTTCATATTGTTTGATAGCAGATTTCCATTCTTGTATGTTTTTTCCAAACAAGTTGGAACCTATTACTTCCAAAGCCAATGGAAGGCCAGAAGCATAAGTTACCACACGATTCAAGACCTCCACATAACTTGGATCAGCTTCTTCTGTTCTAAAAGCTTTCCATGTAAGCAATTGAAGAGCATCATTCTTGTTCAATTCCTTCACCTCATATTTTCTTTTAACCTCATGAGATGCTAGCAGCTGTTCGTCCCGAGTTGTGATGATGATTCTGCTGCCGGAACCAAACCTATCAGGTGTTCCAACAATAGCCTGCAATTGCTCATGCTTGTCAACATCATCTACAATCAAGAGAACCTTCTTTCGCTGGAGCCTATGTTGTATCATTGAAATTCCTTGTTCCACACTTGCTATGTTCATTTTCTTTTCTTTAACCAATTCAGAAAGAAGGATGCTTTGGAGATGTTGTAACCCATGTTTGTCTGAATTTTCTCTCACGTTTTCAAGAAAACACAAACCATCAAAATGGTTAGCAACATAATTATAAACTGCTAGAGCAAGTGTTGTTTTTCCTATCCCACCAATTCCATGGATCCCTATCATGTGGACACCATCATTAGCTCCAACATCCAAAAGTTTCGTTACTTCTAACACTTGTGACTCTAGCCCAACCGGGTAATCCGCAATATGTAAAGGAGCATGGTTAATCTTGCTAGAAACCAATTCAACAATCCTCCCAATAAACTCATATTCATATCCATCTCTGTTTCAAACAGAAAAGTTTTAATAAAGTTAAATTAAAGAGGAAATAGTCTATCTCTGTTTCAAACAGAAAGGTTTTAAAGTTAAATTAAAGAGGAAATAGTCTATGCGCTCATAGTGTAAATGATATTTTTACCGTCATCCCATCACAAACTGTCATGTATGAGAAATTTGTTGACTTTTACATTAATTACTTTAAAAGTCATACCATAAATGATTTCTAATTGATTGACGGTGTAAAATTTTTTATACTAACAGTGCATAGAAATTAAACTCAAATTAAAAGCCTTATATCCATGTCTTGATACATATGTTATCAAGTATAACAAACATTTCTTTTCTCTTAGAATTTTAACACTGATAAATCATTAGACAAGTGAAACTTAATCAAACAAAAATTATGAGTAAAAGATTGGTAAGGTGGGGTACCCTTGTTTGAAATGATAGCCAGACAAATTAGCCACTTGATGCAAAGCCATCTTCCATTTCTCCAACCTCTCCATGTTTTGGTTCAACCTCTCCTTCTTAGCTTTGAACCTTTCCTCATGCCTAGCCAATGCTTCTCCATAACTACCTTTCTGGTGTCTCACATCAGAAGGATCTAAGTTATAAAAAACCGGCAAAACCAGCAAACCTTTCCTCTTACAATCAATGATGTGAACAAGTTCATCCAAACAAAATGAGGAAGAAGCATAGTTGTGAGAGAGCACAGTGATGGCAATCCTAGACTCTTCAATTGCCTTCATAAGTGTTGGTGTTATTTCCTCTCCTCCCTGAAGCTTCTCATCATCAATGAAAGTGTGGATTCCCTTGTCATCAAGAGATTTGTAGAGGTTGCCAACAAAACCATGGCGTGTGTCTGAGCCTCTGAAGCTGAGGAACACATCATAGGTGAATGCATAGGAACATGATGTTGCAGCCATGAGAAGAAAACTTGATAGTTGATAAGATGAAGGATGGTGTGTTGGGTCTCTGGAATCAAACTATGAAGCAAATAGATATGAAAACTATAGACTACAGTGTTGGAAAGACATGTGGTACTAAACATTAATTATTACGCGGATGAACTTGTGGAAAATATCTTTTTTTCTCTCTGTGTACTGTGCTTAACTCGTGGTATGCAAGCAATCTTCAAGAATCCAAGATGCCTTCACACTTCAATTTGTTTATGATTTTTGGCTACTTTTTAATTTTACTTCTTATTGCTTCAAAAACATCATTTTATTTTTTTGGTATATAAAACATCATTTTATTTAATATTTGAGGTTTTATTTTTTTTTACAAGCGACACTTTCTCTTTAAATGCCAACTACTTTTCTTTCTAAGGGTATAATAGACTTTTTAATTGAATTTTTAATGACTTAATATCTATTCTAGTATATTAAAAGTCAACCCTAATCTTCTATTCTACTAGCATGGTGCCCGTGTTCATGCACGGATTGCTATATACTCTTTTTATTCTTTTTTATAAGATCTTTTAAATTAATTTACATCTTTTATAAAAAGTAGTTAATTTATTTAAAAATATTAAATTTGTCAATAATTTATACTGTTCTTCCAAAATTACTCTTAATTTTTTGAAATTAATAATCTCTCTTTCTACTTAATTGTTTTTCACCTAATAAGACAGAGAAAGACTTTATCTTATTAATTCCTAGCATTTATTATTTTTTGGCTAGAAAATTTGTTAAGGGTACTTAAAGAAGAAGAAAAATTAATACAACAAATAATTATAAAAGAGTCTTGTAAAAAGGGATAAAAAAATATTCATGCAATCAATATCATTGTTAGGTTTTTCTAAAAAACTTAAAAGAGAAAGCAAAAATTTAAAGAGAAAAAAGGTTATGCACTAATAGTGTAAAACAGTTTTACACCACCATCCAATTACAAACCATCATGTATGATAAGTTTGTTTACTTTTATAAAATTATCTTAACAGTCATACCAACAGTGATTTGTAATTGGATGACAATGTAAAATTATTTTACACTGTTAGTACATTACCATTAGACTCAAATATAAATGAAGGTAAAAATAATACATGGTACAAAATATCATAAAATATTTTCATTCAATTAAATTTTAATATCTCATTCGTAAAAATTCAAATATACAATGTGTTGTCATAATTTATTTTCATTACTAACAAATTGAATTTGTACATTATATTAATTTTTAAAACATTACTAATTTAGTATTTTGTATTCCATAAAAATATCATACATGGCATGATATATTTATAATATTAAATTAAAAATTCACACACAAAAATAGAAATTGATACAATTAATTAAATTTTAAATTTTAAAAATTTAAAATATTATACCAAATATCATAAAATATTTTATTAAATAAATTAATAATTTATTTTTTAAAACTAAAAATTTTAATATTTTAAACTTAAAAGAGAAAGTAAAAATATAAATGAAGATAAAAAATACATGGTTCAAAATATTATAAAATATTTTTTTGTAAATTTTAATGTCTCAAACATAAAAAATCAAATATATAATGTGTTGTTATAATTTATTTTCATTACCAACAAATTGAATTTGTATATTTCCATTATTGTTAAAACATTGATAATTTAATATTTGTGTTAATTAAATTTTTTTTTTTTACAATGATACTATTCAATGTCAAAATATATCTTAATTTAATTTAAAAATTCATAGAAAAAACTGATGGTAAAAATGAATACCTAAATCTGACACATTATTATTTAAAATTGTTTTATTGAAAAAAATTGTAGAAAATAAAAATATTAAACATCTTTAAATATGAATAGCTGTAAAACAAACATTATTAATCAATTCATGTCTAAAATATATTTCATTAATAAAATTAATTTTAAAATTAAAAAAGATTCAATTATTTATTTTTGTATTTTAAAATTAAAAATGGTCAAATAAATATTTTTAGCATTTATTTACACAATCAATTATATTTTTCCTACATCAAAACATGACTCCTTGTAAGATTAAAAAAAAAAAAAAATTACAAAGTAAAGGATGAAAAAGAAAACAGTGCAGCTGTCATAGAGTAGCTACAAGACAAAAATAGTGGTTTTGAAAAAGTTAACGTATAGATAGCGCTCTTAAAATTGACACTTATCCATTATCACTAACAAAGCCTGAAATATTATATAACATGATGATGATTCCACTATATTAAAAGTCAGCCATTACAGTCAGGTGTCAGCAGCCCATTCTCTTTCTTAATCTTTTGTTTTCTTTTTTTATCTACTCCAATCAATATCTGCTGAGCTCATTTTCTTATATTATTAAAAATTATATTATATTGAGAAAAACTTATGCAGCACATTTAAAAAATATAACCGGTTTAATTCCTTATCCTTCCTGATCAATTATATACTATACCGTATTTATCACAACTCACAATAACAAGCAGCCTGGTCATCCTAACACCTAGAACATAATAGTTAAGCATGCCCTGATCCCTTCCATAGTTTAAAAATTTTAAAGAAAAATTTAGCTTCTATTTTCTTATATTTTATTTCATTTTATCATTAAAATATTTATTAAATTTATTTTTACACTTTTTTGTATAAAATATTTTTCTATTAATTTAATTTTTATCCTTAAAATAATGCATAACAATATTATTAATTTATTGTAAAAACTAGATTATAGGTTTGTTTTCCTTCTATTTTTTATATTATGTTATTTATTTAACTATATATTACACTATTCACATTATTTATTTTATTATTTTAGCATTATATTTCAAGATCTTGATAATGGATTAGTATGACAATATTAAGACCATTTAAAAGTACACAATGATATACTCAATATAATGAAAGTATAACGTTTGCTTATGTTTATGTTATTTTTATTTTATCTTAAATGTGGTTCAAAATATTTTAAGATATAATATAAGATTAATAGTAGAATACATAATGTGAAAAAAAAAATGAAACTAGAAAATGTAATTAAAATAATTGATTTTTAAATAAAATTATTAAAATTCAAAATTAATTAAAAATCTATAAAATAAAAATAAAATTTATATAAAAATTTCATTTAAACATATTCATTTATGTTATTTTACATTTATGAGTTATTCAATCACTTAGTCAGTAAAACAACTATTCTCATATAAAAGAATCACTAGCTAAAGAGATTCTGGCAGTCAAAAAAAAGTTAAAGAGATTCTGATTCTCTACTTTATATACACAACACATCTTAAATTTGTATCCTGTTGTTTGTTTAATGCCTCAGGTGAGTCTTGATCTGATTTTTCTTCTCATCACAAGAATTGGATTCTTGAGCTTCAACACTTGATGGCTATTATGCATAATGGTTGTGTGATATATTGACAGAAGACCTGATAATCATGACACATCTTTAAAATCACTGTGTGATTGTATTCCTCAGACAAGGTTCCATCATCATCGTATCCATGTCAGACAACATCATGAATTCTAGTCCCCAAGATGCAAATCCGGGGTAAGTTTTTCTGGATGTATGATTTGAATTTTCGTATCATGATCTGTTTCTAACATATTCTTTTTGATGCCTCAGAGAGAAGTTCAAGCAGGTAACTGATATATTTGACAAATTCTCCTTGCAACCATCAACAGCATATACCCTCCAACATTGGTCGCATGATTCTTTTGGCACTAACCATATTTCACACTCCGAACGCTTCTTTGAGGCTCCCTCTCTTTCTCACAACTACTTGGCACTTCCTCATGTTGATTCAATATTGGATATTGGGTATGATAACCTTGTTGATATTGCAGTTGTTCATGGATTATTATAACTATATATGTACATATTTATTTATACATTCATGTACCTAGCAATGAAATAAAATTGAAGACAGCCTAACAAATCTGTGTGCGTATACTTGGTTTACTTCCTCATATTCATGTACATATTTATGCATATGCACATGTACCTATTATAGACAATTTCGCACAGTAGTATAATTAATAAATATATTAATGCTTTATGTATAAGTTTTTAAAACTTTTATTAACCCTACATGTTATTATAAGCATTCATGTGATGATATTATTTAGCTTTATTGTCTGTTGTAGATTTCTGAAAGAAAGAAACTGGTTTCTTCAATAAATAGTGAAAGCACTCCTGAAATAGAAGGAGACAATATTTCTTACGAGCACAGTGACGAATCCTTGTCAAGTGACTCGCAGGACCGGTCCAAGGATAAAGCAACCAAAGCTTGAGCTTTAGGCCCACCAGCAAAAAAATTATTTACTTTAGGCCTCACTCATCGTTGGACTGGTCCTGGTGACTCAAATCAACAATGAGCTTTTGCCAGAAGAGGCAGTGCTGTTGAGAACGAAAATGGTGATGTCATTGAGAATGAAATATATACCAGATGTCTCATTTGTAAGCATTGATCTTGGTTTAGACAAAGGTGAAGAGGAACATGATAATTTGTCTCATTTGTAGATTTTTGAAAGAAAGAAACTGGTTTCTTCAATAAATAGATAGTGAAAGCACTCCTTTTTTGATGCATCAGAAAGATTAAGACAAGAAAAACAGGAAAAAAACTAGGAGTGCCTAACAAAAAGAGTGCCAAAGGCATCTGCAATTAATTTGTAACCAAGATCCTGAGGGCAGGAATCCAAAACTGAGAGCTGAGTATCCTGTCTAGCTCCTTTCTTTGCCAGCCAATCAGCAACTTGATTCCCCTCTCTGAAGATGTGTTGAAAGGAAACTTGCCAATCAAGGTTGATGAAATTCTTAATTTTCTTCACCAGAGGGTAGAAACAATAGGAAGCATGAATGTCCTCCAAAATAAGCTTCAACGCACATTGTGAATCAGTTTCACAAACAATGTTCCTGATTCCTTCGAGCCATGCTATGCTAAGACCATTATAAATTGCTTGAAGTTCTGCATTGGTGATTGACGTTACACCACAGCTGCCACTGAAGCCAACTATCAAATTACCATGCATATCTCTAACAACTCCACCAAAACCTGCACGACCAGGATTTCCTAAGGCACTTCCATCCGTATTTAGCTTATAACAATTCTCATCTGGAGCAAACCAACGAACTTGTTTAAAAGCCATCTTCTTCGGATTAGGATGAAAGACCCTCATGATAGTGTCTTGCAAGCTGAATATTGGAGACAAAAGAGAGAATTCCTGGATGACAGTGTCTTGAAATATCTCTTCATTTCTTGCTTTCCAGATCCACCAACTAGTCACAGCAAACAGGATGCCCTTGCTATCAGTAGCATGATGTCGCAGCCAGGCTGAACTATCATCCATATTGTCACTGGTATGGACATCAAAGTGTAACATATCCCAAAACTCTTTTTGCTTTCGGGCAGTCCCTAAGCAAATGGAGAATGGTTTCTTCACTGCTACCACACCTGAAACAAGATGAATCAACTGAAATATGACGGTTAGTTCGAAAAACATTTGTTGGAATACATTGGTGATCTGTAATCCAAAGAAAGTGTTTGATATTTTCTGGTAAGTGTAAAGGCCACAGCCAGGATCCTTTCCCCATAGAAGTATTAGTGGGTAGGCGAGCTTTTGTGAGCCAACCAACTATATCCTGCACTTCCTCATTCAAGAACACACTCTGAATTTCATGTTTCAGCCATAGAGGGATTGGGGTATTTAAAATATCGAAGCACCATGCGTCCTCAATCCAGAGATCTCGAACAGAAATATTAACATCTTGAATGCTAACAGAATCCATCAAACCATAAAGAATACCTTTGGAGGACCACCGATCAAACTTCAGAGAGGACCAAGTGTAGGAGCAGCCAGGATACTCTTTGGAAAAAAGCACAGACTCACCTCTAAGGTACTTGGCACTAAGAAGCTGCACCCAAAGTTTATCAGAATCATGAAGCATATGTTTGCCCAGTAAAGCCATATTTGCTTCCCTTGTGGTTCGAATGCCTAGACCACCCTTATTCCTTGGCTGAGTTAAGATCTTCCAATTCACCCAATGATTATGAGATGAACCCCAAATAAACCTACGGGTAACTTTATCAAGCTCATCGCAAATCCCTTAGGGAAGCCACATATTCTGCATCGTGTAAATAGGAATGGAACTAAGGACTGATTTTGCAAGTGTGACCCAGCCAGCCCTATTGAGCAATCTGATGTGGGGATTTATTGAAGGCACTCCCGTTTTTTCCCGGTACACCCCATTAAAATTAATTAAGACTATTTTACCCTTTTTTCTTGTATATAGTATTACGGATTCATCAATCCGTAATTATATAAAATACATTACGGATTGTATAATCCGTAATTGTATAAAGTATTACGGATTATACAATCCGTAATAATATTAATACAATTACGGATTATGCAATCCGTATATAATCCGTAAATGAATATTGATTGTGAGCTACGGAAGTCTTTCCGCGGAGGTGTATTATAAAGCTACGGATTGTCTAATCCGTAGCCCCAATCCGTAATAATATTAATACAATTACGGATTATGCAATCCGTATATAATCCGTAAATGAATATTGATTGTGAGCTACGGAAGTCTTTCCGCGGAGGTGTATTATAAAGCTACGGATTGTCTAATCCGTAGCCCCGGGGGGGGAGTGTTCCGGATTGAGAGAATCCGTGGGGTGGGGGGGGGTGGCGTTAGCCCGGGGGGTCTGATTGGGTGGGGGGGGTTGATTTTGTGGGGGGGGGGGGGGATTGAGAGGGGGGCTTTTTTTTTTGGGGGGGGGGGGGGTTGGTTTACGGATTGAGGGAGGGGTGGTGGTTACGGATTGTCTGATCCGTGGGTGTTAAATCATACAATTTTTATTTCTTACGGATTATCAAATCCAGAATGTTTAGGGTATTACGGAATACCCATTTCGTAATATATTGTTATGTTACGGAATGGGTATTCCGTAATACATTTCCGTTGTACTACGGAATAGGCATTCCGTAACATTGTAACACATTAC
Organism: Pueraria montana var. lobata; assembly: GCA_026413185.1. NCBI lineage: Eukaryota > Viridiplantae > Streptophyta > Magnoliopsida > Fabales > Fabaceae > Pueraria > Pueraria montana. Next base: position 54,153,066 of record CM048656.1, on the reverse strand, counting down.
GGATTGTGTAATCCGTAATGTATATGTACATATACATTACGGATTACACAATCCGTAATGTGTTACAATGTTTTCGGATTGAATAATCCGTAATTGTATTAATAGTATTACGGATTGTATAATCCGTAATGCTTTATACAATTACGGATTATACAATCCGTAATGTATTTTAACTCTCCCAGACAGTAAAGGGAATCCCAGATAGTTCCCAATGTTATGAGTATTGGCAAAGCCGAGAATGCTAGCAAACTTGTCAATGCTACGACTATTTATGTTTTTTGAGGCAATAAACTTGGACTTTGGGAGGTTTATTTTAAGACCAAAAGCTTGGCAGAAGGCATCCAAAATCTTTCGAACAACCCGAACCTGAGAAATCTTTGCTGAAGTAAAGAGAAGACAGTCATCTGCAAAGAAAAGGTGGGAGATCCCTGGACCAATTTTAGCAATCTTCACAGGCTGCCAAGAATTATTTTCCACAGCTTGTTGGATTAGGAAGGCTAATTTCTCCATGCATAACACAAACAGATAGGGTGATAAAGGGTCACCTTGACGAAGGCCTCTGTGGGGGGTGAAACTCTCGAGAATCTCATTATTCCACCACCTTAAAGACAGGGATGTAGAAGTAATACAGTTCATGATAAGAGCGATGGTGGCAGAAGGGAATCCAAACTCAGATAGAGTCACACGAAGAAACTCCCAATTGACTCTATCATAAGCTTTCTTAAAATCTATTTTGAACATAAGATAGCTTGACTTTCCTTTTTTCTTGTGCATAGAATGAACAATCTCCTGGGCAACCAAAGCATTGTCACACGTACCTCTGCCAGGAATGAAACTACTCTGGAAGGGAGATATGAGATCATTAAGATAAGGTCGGATTCTTAGGACAATTACCTAAGATATAATTTTCAGCAACACATTGCAGAGACTAATGGGGCGGAAGTCTCTCAGGCTCCCAGGATTGTCCACTTTAGAAATTGGAACAACAAGAGTTTCAGCCAGGCAAGGGTTGATCGTTCCAGTTGAGAAGCATTGGGCAACCATCTCCCACACATCGTTCCCAACAGTATCCCAATAAGTCTGATAAAAGAAAGGTTGAAAGCCGTTAGGCCCTGGGTCTTTATAAAGACTCAGAGAGAAAACAACATCTTTAACCTCCTTCATGGTAACAGGTCTTCTAAGAATTTCAAAGAGCTGTTGGCCAATACTAGGAAATTGAGCTATCTACAAGCTTCTAGGATTACAAGATGCTTGTTCCTGGAAGAGCTTCTTGAAAAAGCTATTAGCCTCCCTCTTTAAAACTTCCTCATCAGAACAATCTGAAGACTTGTAATTTTGTTCCTCCTCCTCCTGATAATAGTTTGTGTATGAAAAAGCTTGGTTTTTCTGTTACCGAATTCCACCCACTTCTCTCTAGATTTTTGAAACCAAAGCATCTCCTCTTGAGCCAACACCTCATCATACTGCTTCTGCAAACTTTTCTCCAACATTGCCAAATCAGAAAAATAATTTGAGTCCAGAATTTGATGAATACCTCTTAATCTAGCTTCCAGGAGACGTTTGCGTCTAAAAATATTCCCAAACGTTTCTTTATTGAATTTGAGTGATTCATCCCTAATGGCTCCCAACTTATGCATGATAGACCCACGAGTACTTTCCCAAGTCGAAGAAACTAAAGGAGCATAATCTGGGTGGGAAGTCCAAGAAGCCGGGAAATGAAAAGCTTTGAAACGACAACTTCTAGACTTGAAGCAATGCACAAAAAGAGGATTATGATCAGATCCATGAGGAGGGAGGAGCTCAACAAGAGAATGAGGGAACATAATGCGCCAATCAGGATTAGCCAAGCATCTATCAAGTTTTTTTCGGATATGAATTCCATTAGGAGCATGCCTCCTCCAAGTATAACAACCACCAACTATATCCAAATCCATCAAGCTGCAATTATCCAAAGTATTTGCAAAGAGAGATGCACGGGAGAAAGAGAAAGATCCCCCCCATGACCTCAGAGGAGAAGAGAATTTCATTCATATCCCCTAAAACCATCGAAGCACCTGTGATTAAATCTTTTAAGGAAGATAAGTGATCCCAGAGCGACTGACGAATAAAAGGGATAGAAGATGCATAGGTTGCTGAGCACGTCCAAGTCATGGTTCTTTTTGTCATAGAGAATGTGATACATTGAGGGGTAGTGTCCACCAAGGAAAAGAGAATATCATCCCTACAAGATAACACCCAAATTCCACCTGATCTGCCTCTAGCCTCTTGTAAGGCAATTGGTTGATATCCCACATCCAACCACCTCTTCTCCGAACTGTTAAAAGGGGTTTGAGTTTTGTAAATACAGAAGATAGACGGATGAAAGCGTCTGATAATATATATCCTTTAAGTGCCTCCAAGTATTGCTATTGGATGCACCTCTCACATTCCAAGAAATGATAGAAACATCATCGAAGAAATTCATGATAAACAAAGATGAAAAGATAAGGCCATGTGCCTAACTAAGAGGACATGGTGTTAGTAACACCATTGTTATCAATTGCTCCAGAGAGGGAACTTACCATGTCTTTTTTAGAATTGGATGGTCCCACCATTTTGGCATTTTTTAAAAGCTGCCATATGGGTACTGATACCTCATTCTCTTTCCTTGGTCTTTTATTCTTGGGCATCCGTTTATCAATACTCTCTCCTCCATCAGTGGGATTTTGAGGGCCCACTTTATTTAATTTGCACATGGGTTGACATTGGAATTGCATGGCTTTTATCCTTGTTACCCTTATTAGGTAATGATTGCTCCTCCCATTTTGTGCCTGATTTCTTCTTTTGAGATCCACTCTTTCTATTTTTACGTTGCACCAACAACCACTCCTCATGCAGTGGCTCCTTATTCATAACTTCCGTGACTGTCGTAACTGGACCATTAATTGGCTCCACATTAATTGCATTAACCTGCACTTATTGGGGATTATCAATTAATGGTGTTGCCTGAGATGGTTGTTGGTTCACCGCCACCGTCGCCTTGGTTGTTATTACAGCCGCCTCCACCTGAGGTTCTGTGAGTTAGGAATTAATCTGTGGCTGTGATGAGTCACGTTGAACCACCGGATGAATCTTGCAGTCCTTTGCCAAATGGCCATAGCAACCACATACAGAGCAAATTTTGTGTAAGCCCTCATACTCAACCTTATACCAATGTTCCCGAAGCCAAACTCTTCCAATCACAGGTTTATTAAGATCAACTTCAACACAAACTCTCGCAAATCTTCCCCTCCGAACATCCAGTGTATTAGCATCCACTTTCACTGGTCTCCTAACTGCTGATGCCATTGCAAGGAGAATGCTTTCATCATATATAAAGGAACAAATTCAAACCCGTAAAACGTATCCAAACCATGGTTTTGTCAATGGTTGCTTTCGGAGAGACAAATTAAGGCGACCAGGTTTGGACTGTCAAGTAATGATAAAAAATCATCCATGGGCCTTCATCCATCACCTTGCTTCTGTCCTCTTCCAGATCAAACTTCACCGTGAAGTAATCGTTCCCAATATCAATCAAATCAAAACCTGCTTTCAACTTCCAAATCCTGGTGAGCCTATCCTTCATTGTGACGAAGCCAATTCTTTTTCCCAATAACTTGACCAATAGAGCGTCCTGCCATGGTGCACATAATCCTTGGAAAACATAATCATCAATGTAAAACATAGGTTTCAAAGGATTCCCATCTTCGTATACAATATTTGCCAAGTTCTGTTGTAAATAGTCCACTCGTTGTCTCGATGGAGGCCTCTTCTTATTATTAAGAACTTTATCTCCAAAAGAAACCTTAATTTGGGATGTCATTAGTTTCACCATTGATGTTATTGTTGCTGTCGTCATCGCCGTCTGGAGGTTTTTTACCCAAGCTCGCATCGCCCACGATACCCGTAGAGAAAACAAAACCCTAAGGGTGTGCCATCTCTCCAAATTTTAGTGAAAGCACTCCTGAAATAGAAGGAGATAGTAGTATTTCTTACGAGCACAGTGACGAATCCTTGTCAAATGACTCAAATCCACAGCAAGCTTCTGCCATAAGAGGCAAGTAGCGCAATCCTACTGCATTCTTGGAGGAATTTCACTTAAATAGTAAATTAGTTAAGGGATCGAATAACTAGCTCTTTTATAGTGTTGGTCTCTAAAAAAACAATCTATAAAAAGTAGGGGTATAGGGGTTGAGATTACATATCAATATCCCTAATAGTGTGTTTGATAGAGCTAAAAATGTGAGGAATGAAAGTAAAAAGAATTGAAAGGAGTAGAAAATAAAAAAGATAGGTTGTTTTGATTGAGGTAAATTAGGTTTTAAAGTTTTAAAAAAAGCATGAGCCCCATGCAAGAGTCTTTCCATGCAAAAATGAGGTAAATTAATTATTATTAATATTTTATTCTTATTTAAAAATAAAATAAAAAATAATAATAAAATATTAACAATAAAAAATAAAATAAAAAATAATAATAAAAAATATAAATGATAATTAAAAATAAATAATAATAAATAAGAATAATATTAATGATAAAATAATTATAATAAAAAATAATAATTATAATAATATGTATTTTTATTTAATATTAAATTTTGTTCTTTTTTTTAACCTACCAACCAACTTTAATTTAAATATTTCTTCTCTTTTTTATTTTATTTCATTTTAACCAAATAACCTTACTTTTCAATTTTTTTTTTACTCTATTTCAATTTCTTTTATTTCTTTTCTTTTCCCACACAACTAATGACAATGTAATTGAGTGCATGTATAATGTAGTGACCAAAACTTAGCTAATATTATATAAAAAGGTAATTAGTTTTTTCATAGCCCCAGAAAATATTAATCTCTCATTGTTAGCCAGAAGATATGATTGGTACACACAAACAGAAAAACTAACTTAATTAACTTCTACATGAAAATAACAAAATACAGTATTATTTCTCAATGTACAACTACAACAAACGGTGTAGATAATGTTATATTAATTTGTTTATGTTTATGTGACATGAAAGTGGACAAGTGCACCTTTCCTATCACATCATAAGTTGGAAAGATTAGGCTCAATTATCATGTTGGTTCTCTAATTTATTTTTTAAATTTAATTTAATTTTTTAATATTAAAAGGTTTAATTAAGTTCTGTAATTTTTAAAAATGATTTAATTAGGTCTTTTTATTTTTTAAGAGGCTCAATTAGATCCTTTATTTTTTAAAATGAGTTCAATTTGGTTATACTTAAAATCAAATTTGATCCTATTTTTAATTTTTTTTTAAACGGATTAAAAATAATGGGATCAAATTGAACTCATTTTAAAAAATAAAGGATCTAATTGAAACTTTTAAAAGTAAAGGGATCTAAATGAACATTTTTAAATATGACCTAATTGAATCTTTTAATAATAAAATGACCAAATTAAACTAAAAAATAAGTTAGATGATCAATAGTTAAGCCTACTTTTTTTATGCCACGTGAACTTATACAGCACACACACTCACAGACATCCATGTAATAGGAAGTTATTTCCAAAAAAATATAAATCATGTTAGGTAGAAAAAGCTCAAAATAGGAAAGAACATCACTATTAAAGGAGCCAAATCAATATGTCCCAATGTTCGGCAAGTTAGTTGAGGGAGAAAAAGCTGAAACTAAAACAGTTTTGAAATAATAAAAAAAAAAGATATTTAGACACCCATATATCTTTAGACACCTAGAGAGAATGTGAAAAAAAAAGAGAAATATAGGTATGATAGGTGATATGATGTGATAGGAAGAGAGAGATACAGAAATGTTGATGGAGTGTTTAAAATATAAAGGTGTTCAAATATCATCACCCTATAAAATATTGAAGATTAATAATAAATAGTAAAATCAAAGTATAAATGTAACGCATTTATCTACTTCACTATAAATTCAGTCATTGATCACCTCTAATTTCGCCAGAGCCATAAAACTAAACACACGGAGACATGGTGGTTCATTGTCCTTGTCTGTCTTTGTCTTTGTCTCTGCATGCTCTTCATCAAATCCTCTAACTCTTTTCACCTCCCTCTTGGACCTCTCCACCTTCCCATTATCACTAACATCCTCTGGCTTTGAAGATCATTCTCAGAACTTGACCCAATTCTCCAAAATTTCCACACCAAACACGGCCCTATATTCACGCTCCACTTCTAGTCTTGTCCCAACATTTTCATTGCAAATCAGCCCCTCGCCCATCAAGCTTTAATTCAAAACGTTGTTGTCTTCGCTAACCGCCCAATACCCTTTTTCCAGAAAAAACACTAAAGTGACCAACTTAACATCTATCCTTCCTCCTACGACAACACGTGGCGCATCCTCCGCCGCAACCTCACCTCCATGATGCTTCACCCTTCCCGGTTTAGTTCCTTTTTCGGAACACGTAAGTGGGTCTTGGATGACCTTCTAAACCGATTGAATTCTGACACAGAAAAAAACCATTCTATCAAGGTCATGGAGCACGTTCAACTTGCCATGTTCACCTTGCTAGTTTTCATGTGTTTTGGCGAAGCAGTTAAGAAGGAAAAAATTTAAGACATAAAACATGTCCAACATTGTTTAATGTTTAGCCTTAGCAGATTTGGTGTGCTAAGTTACTTGCCCAAAGTTGTCACTCGCGTGATGTTCCAAAATCGGTGGCAGGAATTGTTGCAACTTCACAAGGCCCAAAAGGACATGTTTGCCCAATAAATAAAAGCAAGAAAAAATGTTCGTGATGGAGGCGTTATTTGTTACGTGGATACTTTGTTAAATTTGCAATTACCCAAGGAGAATCGCAAGCTTGATGAAGGTGAAGTTGTGGCGTTGTGTTCAGAGTTTCTCATTACAGGCACGGATACAACTTCCACAGTTTTGGAGTGGGTCATGGTTAACTTAGTGAAGCACTCGCACGTTCAAATGAGGGTTATGGAGGAAATTAGAAAGGTGGTGGGTGATAGAGAAGATAAGGAAGTGAAAGAGGAAGATCTGAACAAGTTGCTATATCTGAAGGCTGTGATTTTGGAAGGGCTGAGGCGTCACCCTTCTTCGCACTTTTTGGTGCCACATGCAGTGATGAAAGATGTGGTTTTGAATGGTTATTTGGTGCCTAAAAATGTGACTGTGAACTTCATGGTGGCAGAGATGGGGTGGGATCCAAGGGTTTGGGAGGATCCAATGACATTCAAGCCTGAGAGGTTTTTTAGTAGTGGACTTGAGGCATTTGACATTATTGGAAGTAAAGAGATAAAGTTGATGCCCTTTGGAGCTAATTCATGTTAAAAATCAATTAGTAATGTGTAAGATTCAATCATAGGCCCCTAGGGTTTTGTTTTTGGTGATTGGGGATCATTGGGAACCCCAAAATAAGTAAAATCGCAAAAACGCAGTATGCTGTCAAAACTGCATGAGCATGCACGAAACCGCACTAGCATGCAAAATGTGTCTGGCTCCTACATGAAATCTGCACGGGAGTGCAAAATACTAAAGCTTATTTCGCGCTAAATGTCTGAAAGTCTAGTAATACCTCTTAGAGTGTTACACATACGACACGAGATAGTAGTTTCTTGGAGTACTCTACCAAACCATGAGTTTTTGTTTTTGTTTCCTTAGGGCTTAAATATGTTTTTGTTTTCTTAAATTTAGGTTATTTTTATTTTTGGTTCTCTAAATTTAAATTTGTTTTTTTAGTCCCTTAATCTCGAAAAATGTTTTTTTTAGTCTTTCCTAACTGATTTTTGATAGTTTGGATGTACAAGTTGTTGCAATTTTTTACAGTAAGAGAAATAAAAAATAACATTTTTTTGAAATTGAGGGATTAAAAAACAAATTTAAATTTAGAGCCCAAAATAAAAGTGACCTAAATTTGAAAAACAAAAACATATATTGAGCCCATGAAATAATGACCGTCCCCCTAGATATTGAGAAATTTATTGCCTAGTCCTGAACTACCACCTCAAATGTGGCCCAATCCAATAATTTCTTGACACGTGGAAATTTTGCAACTCATTTAAATCAAATGCAAATTGACTAGTCCTCATGAAATATAGCTGAGGTGGTAGTCCAGAACTAGACAATAATTTCTCCTAGACATACGTGAAGGTGTGAGTGAATCAAGTACAAAGGAGGTTGCTAATGAAGTTGACAATGTTGAGAACGAAGGTGAAAAACTCCCACCGTTGGGTGAGGCCAATATATGTCATGAATGTTATATTAGCAGCAGCAGAAAGTGCTCCCTTCTCCAAAATAGGTAACTAATATAAAAAGAAAAACAATGACTAAGAAAAGGATAAATTCACTTTTCCCTTTCTTTCCATGAACAGGTAGGTTGGGCTCTAACACATTTGTCACAATTCACATATCCTTATTATGGCATATGACATATCTGCCTACTAGTCCTTATCAACTACACAAGTCTCATAAAGTTAAGGGTTAAGACCCTCTCAAAATGACAATTGTGCTCCAAATTGATCACAACTATTAGTGAGAGGGATCGAAGCATTGCAAGTGCCCTTCTTGGGCCGACTTGCCTCACTCAACTAGTGAAAAACAAATGCCACGGGTTTAAAGTATAGAGAAAAGTTCTCATTCAACCAAGGAAAGTACTCAACTAATACTCATAAGTCAGCCAGCTAGTGTTTAGTGTCATAATACGGTGTAATGTCACTTCCACCATTGGTAACGTATGAAGACGCTACATATTAAAACTTAGTCACATGCTAACATTCTATTATTTTGAAGGTGGACTCTGCATACCAACACATAATCACATACTAATTAACATCCTATTATTCTATCGAGGTAATAAAACGAGAAAGTAAGTGACTTACAATATGTTTGAAGCAAAGGAATTAAAAAGGATTGATACTAGACCGATGGAAAAATTTAAAATATGCATTCCTTCCTTTATTTGATTTTACTTTTGAAAACCCTTTTGATTTTGAAAGTATAAGACATTATCACATTAGTCATTGAAACTAAGAAAATTCTAAATAAGTCTATAGCTAAACTTAACTACTTACTGTCATTTTAATTCCTAAACATATGTTAATATTATCATTTAAGTCACACATTTTTTTTTGGACCAATGTGATTGACGAATTACATTTCGAGAGACTTATTTTAAATTTTCTTAGTTTCAAAGACTAAGACCAACTTTAACGGACAAATATGAAGCACTCGGGCTTATGAAGCAAAGTTGCTTCCTCAGTGCATGCCGTTGTGTTCTCGTACGAAAATTTGTCAAGGAAGCACCGGTTGCTTGTTGAAGCACCGATGCTTTAGGCTATAAAATTAAAAAAAAATATTATTATTATAATATTATTTCATTGTATGTGAACATTAATTTGAATGTTATTTTTTTTACTAGCATTGGATTAAGTTGCTATCCGTTAATTTTTTGAATGTTAGCAACGGTAGTTTTTATTAACGGTAAAAAAAAAAATTCAATTGTATATTTTTTTAATTATTGTATATGAACATTGTATATAAATAGGAGGCACTTCAATCTTTTTCTACACAATTAAAACCTCTCAAATTTCTCTCATTCTCAATCTCAAAAAAATCTCAACTTCTTATTTGATTTGTTTTCATTTAATGGATCTAAACCAAAATTCATTCAATATGAATCCGTAGTTTAATTTCATGTCAAATTATCAACTTCCCACGAATCGAAATTTTCAAAATTCTCCAAATTTACCAAACCCACAAAATAATCCAAATATGGCAAATTTTCAATTTCCTACACTTCCATTTCCATATCAATTTCCTATGTTTCAATCACCACCAATTAACCCTTCCATGGATCAAGGGTCTTCAATGGATACTAGTGGCGACCAATGTAATGAAATAGAGCATGGCACATCATCCGACTTTGCGTCAGAATATGAAATTCCACCATTTTCCACCTAAGTTGGGTTGGATAATATTGTAGTCAATGAAGGAGGAGAAGAAGAAGAACCATCCAAAACACAACAAAGATCATGCTTCACCGCAAAGGAAGATGAATGTCTGATCGACTCATGGCTAAATGTTTCTAAAGATGCAATTGTGGGGGTAGACAAAAAAAGTAGAGCTTTTTGGTCAAGAACTACATATAATTACAATAATTGTCGTGAGCATTTGAAAGCGAGAGAAATGTCACAACTAAAATATCGATGACAAAAGTTGAATACAAGCTGTCAAAAATTTTCAACGAGCTACAAATAAGCCTGTCAAAGAAAGAAGAGTGGTAGCTCCGAGTCTGATATCATGCGAGATGCACATGCGATTTATATGCAAGATAAAAAGACAACTTTCAAATTAGAGAATGCATGGCAACTAGTGAGGAAGGAACCTAAATGGTTGGCACAATTTGAAGGATCTAGTAAGAGAACAAAGGTTTCTGCCTCTGGAGCATACTCATCCTCTTCTAATTCGGACATGTCGTCAAGTTACGAGCCAACACCACCTACCATGGTTCGTCCAATAGGGAAAAAAGCAATAAAGAGAAAGTCAAAATCAAAAGGAAAAGAAAAATCTTCTAATTTTGTTGATCTCACAACTATGGAAGAGATAATTAAGTCAAAAGTTTCAGCATTAGAAGATATCGCATGTGCCAAGCATGAATGTAACAAGTTGAGGGACAAAGAGATCGACTTGGAGATCTTCTTCAAGGATGCTACTGGTATGACAGACACACAATTATAACTTCATCAAAGCTTATGTAACAAAATTAAAGAAAAATATGGACTTGAGTAACTATGCTAGTTATTGTAATGTAATTTTTATTAATTATTTAGGTTTTAATTATGTAATTTTTATTAATTATTTAAGTTTTAATTATGTAATTTTTATTAAACTCTAATGACATTAAAATATGTTGTGATAATTATGTCACTTTAGTTATTTTTACCATTTTAAATAAAATTGAATTTAGTTATTATGATTTTTTATCTTTATTTTTCATAATATTAGACTAGCCGTTATTCCATTTACCAAACATCTAAAATTATTTTCATCTTATTTTTTTTTTCCAAACATCTAAAATTATTTCCATCCATTATAGTACCAAACAAAGGCTTAAATAAATAATACTAATAACTCCCTTTCACAAATAAAAAATAAAGTGACTTGATTGACGAGATGAGGGCAAGGGCAAGTGAATTGGCAATTTGAATAGCGTATCGAATTCATTTCCCGCCAACGCCCTTTTTCTCTTCGATTTTCTAAAATCCCAATCTCCACTCAGGACTCACTCGCTTCTTCAAGTTCCACCCTTCACCTCAACCAACGCTTCCTCCGAGTCGACTCGTCCGCGCCAATGGACCCGCACGCCGAGTCCGCACCCGACTCAGCCACTCGCCACCGCTCCTCCTCACGCCCAAGGCTCTTCATAAAGGAGATGGTCATGCGCAACTTCAAATCCTACGCCGGCGAACAGCGAGTCGGTCCCTTCCACAAGGTTGGTTAGGGCTTCTCATCCTTCAATTAGGGCCACTTGTTGCTTCGGTTTCACCTACGAACTTCGATTTGCTTCAATTTCACTTGCGGACTTTTGAATTGCTTTGGTTTCACTTGCGAAGATTTTTTTAATTGCTTCGGTTTCACTTGCCAACTTTTGAATTGCGTCGATTTGTTTTGAACTTCGAATTGCTTCGATTTCAGAGTTTCTCCGCCGTCGTGGGACCTAATGGGAGTGGGAAGAGCAACGTTATTGACGCGATGCTGTTTGTGTTCGGGAAGAGAGCAAAGCAGGTGCGATTCTAGAGTGTTATAGAGTCTTTGGAATTGGAATGTTCTTTTTTTTTTTTTTTTAAAAAAAATGCTTTTTTGTGCTTTTTTTGATTCGGAAACCGGTTGTGGTTGTTGCAGATGCGGCTGAACAAAGTTTCGGAGCTCATACACAATTCCACCAATCACCAGAATTTGGATAGTGCGGGGGTTTCTGTTCATTTTCAAGAGATTGTGGATTTGGTAGCTTTTCTTATTGTTATTAACCTTGTTTGATGTTAAATTTTGGATTGTTCTTGTTGCTTAGAAGATGAGATAAAACGAGGCAAAGCATTGAACCAGTCAATTTTATGTTTGAAGCTTGCTGTTTTTTTTATTTCTTTTTAAAGACTGAATAGTTGAGGATGTATTTGGGCTTTTATTTATTTTGTTAATATGTTTATTATTATTATTATGAAAATGATATTAGATTTGTTTTTTGTTTTCAAGAATTTACAAAATGAAAATAAAAAACAAACCGAAGGCACCAGAAATGATACAAAAGAGAATTTCTAAAAAAAAATGATAGAAAGAGTACCTTCCTCTTGCCAGGTTTCGGTTGATTTTTATTTTTCTTACTTTCCTTTGTTTTTTTTTTTTTTTTCCTGTCATTGTGGTTTTATGAAATGACCTTTTTATTATTAATATTTCCCCATTTTCATCTTTGCTTAAGGGAAATGAAAAAGAAACAACTAAAAGTAGTATCAATGGTTGCAGGATGATGGAACATATGAGGCTGTTCCAGGAAGTGATTTTGTGATTACCAGGGTGGCTTTCCGGGATAACTCCTCTAAGTATTACATTAATGACCGCACAAGTAACTTTACGGAAGTTACCAAGAAACTGAAAGGGAAAGGTGTTGACCTTGACAATAACAGGTTTCTAATTCTTCAGGTTCGGTATTTGTTATATGGTGCTTTTTAGTTGTTTCAGGATGTGTTTGTATCTACCTCTTTTGATGTTTGATCTGTTTCTTATCAGGGCGAAGTTGAGCAGATTTCACTTATGAAACCAAAGGCTCAAGGGCCTCATGATGAAGGTTTTCTAGAATATCTGGAGGATATCATTGGAACCAACAAATATGTGGAAAAGATTGATGAATCACATAAACTGTTAGCACTCTTTCCATTTCAATTCTGAGAGAAAGAGAACATGCAACTTTCTCAATCAACATTATGAAACCATTTATACTTGTAGTAGTGGTCTGATTTTTTTTATTTGATTATGATTAAGTATTTAGTGTGTTTTAATGAATTTATTTGTTTTCAAAACAACTTATAATCAAAACCATTCTATGAATGCTTTTGAAAAAAAACAGCAATTCTTCCCAGCTTTGATTAATTTATACTTGTTTAAAACTTTCTTAGCAATTTACACTAAAAGCAAATCCAAACATGCTCAATTTATGTTTCATTTATTGTAACCGTTCTTTATAGATACTGCTGCTGCCTGGAGGATAATTTACATTCTTTTGAGCTCATTGTTGAATTAACTACTTTGATTTCAATTTTAGAATTTCTAATTTCTGAAACAATGTTGTTGATGTTTTAGGTTAGAATCCCTGAATGAGAAAAGATCTGGGGTGGTACAAATGGTTAAGCTATCTGAGAAAGAAAGAGACAGCTTGGAGGCATGTAAATTTGTGGTTGTATGTAGCATTTGATGTTTATCCAACAGCTAACAGTTCTTTTGCTGCAGGATGTGAAAAATGAAGCAGAAGCATACATGCTGAAGGAGTTGTCTCTGTTGAAATGGCAAGAGAAAGCTACAAAGTTGGCCCTTGATGATGCGGATGGAAAAATGGATGAGTTACAAGGGAATGTTGCTACTCTAGAAGAAAATCTCAAGGCAGAAAGGTAAATTTGGATTTCAATGGGTAATTTATTTGTTTCTTTATTTGTTGAATTTGTATTCTCGCCTCATGAAGAACTTGCTGATATCTTATTCCAGGGATAAAATCCAAGATAGTAAACAAACTCTCAAAGAGCTCGAAACTAAGCACAATGACTATATGAAAAGACAAGAGGTTTGGATGGCATGGGTTTTGAAATTGAATCAGTTTGCATTATTATATTGTTGGGCATTTCATTCTTAATGATAATCTTTCGAGGCAGTAATCTAGTCATTATTTTTTTCTTTCATTTTCATAAAATAGGAGTTAGATAATGATATGAGGAAGTGCAAGGAAGAGTTCAAAGAGTTTGAGAGGCAGGATGTTAAGTATCGGGAGGATTTTAAGCACGTGAATCAGAAGATCAAAAAGCTAGCAGATAAAGTAGAAAAGGTAGAGGGAAGTCATAGATTATTGCAACTGAAAGTATGTGTTCATGAGACATCTTATCCTTTTGTTTCTACTTTCTATGTCAGGATTCTTCAAAAATTGAAGCCCTTATAAAAGAGGGTGAGGAATCAACTGATCTAATACCAAAACTTGAGGACAATATCCCAAAACTGCAAAAGTTGTTGCTTGATGAGGAGAAGGTCTTAGAAGAAATCACAGAGAGTTCCAAAGGTGAAGTCTTTTCTTTTTTATATCCAATATATTGGAAGGTGCTTTTAATTAAATTTGCTTTGCTGAAGTAGTGATGCATCTCCAATAGTTATGCCTTAGTCAAAAGCCTCTTTAAAACTTTTTTGATTCTTAAGCATGCTTCCTTGCAAGTTGCAACATTTAATTTTCCATTCTATTTTACCATTAAAATGCTTAGTTTAGTTAGATTCCTTATTCTAATACTTAGCAGATAGTCATGGCTTTCTGCTGCTTCAGATTTAAGAAACACCATTACTGTATTAGGTACTCTTTTATATATATATATATATATATATATATATATATATATATATATATATATATATACTTTATTGGCATGGTTTTATAAAGATTTCAAAATATACTCCGGTATTTTTTGTTTGAGTCAACTGTATATAATTATCCCTCAATGTTTAAATTATTTTTCTGTTGTTATTGTCTGGGATACATCATGCTGATTTTCAGTGTTTTTGGTGGTGGAAACTGGTCTTTATTTGTTTAATTATTATCTACCATGTACATAAATGTAGCTGATATCCTATGTGGAATAGAGGGTTTTTAGCTACTTTCTTGTATTTTTTTTCCCCTTTGTTAACCCCGTCATTGACTGGTAAGCAGTTGAAACTGAGAAATACCGCTCTGAGCTTGCTAAAGTTCGTGCTGAGCTTGAACCTTGGGAAAAAGATTTGATTGAGCACAAGGGAAAACTTGAAGTTGCATGTACAGAGGCTAAGCTTCTAAATGAAAAGGTGAGAATGACTTCTCTTACTTTTAAGTGCTATTGCTCTGTCTAAGCTTTAAAGACAGTAATTTAATCTTTGCTCTTTAAAATTTCTACATATTTCAAAACAAATCTTAGTTAATTCATATACGTTACATTAATTATTTATGGTAATTATAGAAGAATGCTCTCTAATGAGCTTTGCTTCTATCATTTCTGTTAAAGTTTTCTGCTACCATATAATTTGGTGGACAGCACAAGCAGAACAACATAGATGATAAAGATAGCTGGTTGAAGCTAGCTTAGTCATAGATATAAAGATAGCTGCTTGAAGCTAGCTTAGTCATAGATGATATGCTAGTTTCTTCCAGCTATAACAGTTTACCCCGATAAGTAACAAAGCCAAAAAAGGGTTAAACTTATAAAATGAAATACATAGAAAACTAGTAACGACAAACCAAAGTTTCCCCTTCACTTTAACTAAAAGGGTATCTTTCGGAGATGCATGCTCAGGATTCATGGGGGATGCACTTGTTTATTTATATTGAATTACTCTACATACGTAGTGCAGAATCCCTTTATATTTTCCGGTAGGTGGATGTTTAATATTCTTGATTTAATTTGCAGCATGAAGGTGCTTCTCAAGCTTTTAAAGATGCTCAAAAGCAGATGAAAACCATATCAGAAACAATTAAATCAAAAACTGCCAGCATTTGTCAAATCAAGAGTGATATAGAAAAGAACAAGCGTGAAGCTTCAGAAGCTCACCAAATTGAAGAAGTAAGCAATTTTCCTTCTTATTCTTAATTCTATTTCTTTAACATTTTTTTTCTGAGGCTTGTGGTAATATTATTGCTCTTTTTAAAGGAATGTATCAAAGAACAAGATGAATTGATTCCTCTTGAACAAAGTGCTAGACAGAAGGTTGCAGAAGTGAAGTCTGTTCTAGATTCTGAGAAGAGTCAGGGATCAGTTCTGAAAGCAATCCTGAAAGCTAAGGAAACAAAACAAATAGAAGGAATATATGGTCGCATGGGTGATTTAGGTGCTATTGATGGTAAGGTTTTCCAATTGCAATTTTTCTGGCTTCATGAAGTTCTTTGCCTTCCAAATTATACCACTTGAATGCTGCAAAAACTGTTAGAAAATGTGGTTTTGGATTGTCATGATTGTATCTAATATTAAAATTAAAATTTATGTTCACACTTAGCACTATAAAATATTCAAAAAACAAATATATCTTATTCTATATAATGGAAATGAAATAGGTTTTGTAGGCTTGGATCAAGGCTCAATCCATATTATTGTGGAACTCTTGAACTACTGGCTAAAAGTAAAGCTACGCTTGTACTTCAGCCTATTCATTATTTGGTTCTTGTTTGGAGAGTAAGTAAACTCGTGGTGGGGAACAGTCTCACTTGAAAACTTAAATACCTACCTCAAAAATCATATTTAATAAGCATATTCTAATATCCAGACATAAATTAATAGAATAATTGATAATATATCTGTAATCAATATTTGACAATCCAAATGCAAATCCTAGAATCAATATCAAACCCATTATGTATCTCATGTTTTCAGCAGCATTCTTTCTAGTCTTGGGAGTAAGATTATATTTCTTGATGGTCTTGATCATAGCCATCAAGCAAGAATTATAATTAACAACAAACATGGTACTTAGTATACATTAGTCATTTATACTTCATGGAAAAAGGGATCTGTGATTTCTTGAGTTTATTATTAATAGTTAACACAGTCCCAATTTTCTTAGTACAATACAGTAGTCATTTATACTTCATGGAAAAATGGATCTGTGATTTCTTCTGAGTTTACTATTAATACTTAACACAATCCAAGTTTTCTTAGTACAATTGTTTTGCTCTTAGAATGATATTACATTAGATTAATACTAGGCTAAATTGCAATTTTGGTCTCCCTTTAATTCTTGATTTGCGATTTTGGTCCCCCATATTTTTTTTTGTGATTTTAGTCTCCACATTTTAGACAATCAGCAATTTTAGTCCAATTCTTAGTTTTTCATATGTTTTATTTCTTTTATTTTGGTCCAATTGAATGTATATCTCACATATTTATTGAAGGTATTGTCAAGAAATAATTTAATTAATTAAAATGTAAAAAATAGAAGAAATAAATGTATGCAAAATTGAGGATTGGACAAAAATTGTGAATTTTCTAAAATGTGGGTACTAAAATTGCAGGGAAAAAATAAGGGGTCAAGAATCATAGATCAGGAATTAAAGGGGATCCAAAATTGCAATTTAGCCTTAATACTATTAATTTTATCTTTATCAATCCAGGAATGTGGTTAATAATGATCTTCGTGCCACTTTGCTTTGTATGTAATCAATGCATTTCATTAAATTAACTTCGTACAAATCTTTGCAGCAAAATATGATGTTGCAATATCAACAGCATGCCATGGACTTGATTATATTGTGGTGGAAACAACAAATGCAGCTCAAGCATGTGTTGAGTTACTTCGTAGAGAGAATCTTGGTGTTGCTACTTTCATGATATTGGTATTTTTTTATATTAATAAACTTGTTTTTGTCTCTAAATGGCTGTTTAATATTTTGAATGGCATGAATTAAATTTGTTCACTTTTACTTCTAGACCCTTGGATTTGTATAATCGTGACTGAGTTTATGCTCTTTCATATGTCTGCTAATTTAAGGGCATGTTTGGTATAAGGGAGTGTTTTCTGTTTCAATTTTGTTTTTTATTTTCACCTCTAGTTACAAAAATGTGATAACAATTTCACTATTTCTTGTTTTTAAAGATTTATATGAAAATGGTGAAATCACTCATTGGCATAGTTGGTCTTTAACGGTTTTAAACTACATGAATTTAAGAATATAGTGTTAGTAGCAATTTTATATTGGTTTTGGAGGGAGTATAGTCCTAGGAGCCTTTTAAATCCTAGTTGGGGAGTGAAAGCAAGTCGGCTTCTGTCAAGATTGAGTTTGTAAAATAATACCCTTGATTGAATACAATTTGTCAATGGTTGATGATATATTTGGTTCTGTAATGTTTTTGGTGTGCTGATAATACTTAAAATGGATGTTTGTTTGATAAATATAATTAGGATATCATTTCTTTATTCAGGAGAAGCAAGTTGATCTTCTTCCAAAGTTGAAAAAGAATGTAAGCACTCCAGAGGGGGTTCCACGCCTTTTTGATTTAGTGAAAGTTCAAGATGAAAGAATGAAGCTTGCTTTCTTTGCGGCACTTAGAAACACTGTGGTTGCTAAAGATCTTGACCAGGTCAGTTGCACTTTCGTAGCAGGATGGTCCATTCTGATGATAAATATTAAGGATTCATCATAATGGTATTTTTCAGATATGAAAATCATTATGCCCATGGTTTAGAATTGTTTGATAAGCAAATTTTGTTGATATGGTTTTGATTTGATCCTTCGATGCTTATAACATAATGACTATTATGTGGACTGCTTAAGAAACAAAGGCACAATAATCAAATAATGAAGCTTAACTTATTTACCATTTGCTTGCAATAATATAAAGTCTAGGTTTGTTGCATTTGCAATTGTTCATATAGTGAAGTTAAACGGTTAAATAGTAACATTTTCTTGCTCCTGTAAAATTTAGGCAACACGTATAGCATATGGGGGAAACACTGAGTTTCGTCGAGTTGTTACCCTTGATGGTGCGCTCTTTGAAAATTCTGGAACAATGAGTGGTGGGGGTGGTAAGCCCCGTGGTGGGAAAATAGGGACATCTATTAGAGCTACAAGCGTGTCTGTAGAAAGTGTTGCAAATGCTGAGAAAGAGTTGTCTAGGTTGACTGATAAACTGAATGACATCCGCCAAAGAATTATGGCTGCTGTGCAACGTTATCAGGCCTCAGAAAAAGCTGTTGCTGCTTTAGAAATGGAGTTAGCTAAAAGTCAGAAGGAGGTAATGCATTAGTTCTGAGTCTGAGAAAGGTGAATTGTAATTTTCTTGGAGTTGTTGATGCAGGGCATTGAGACTTTCTTTTCCCCTTCCTCTACAGGTTGACAGTTTAAATTCACAATATAATTATATTGAGAAACAACTTGATTCCCTTGAGGCAGCATCAACGCCACAGGAGGATGAGCTTGACAGATTGAAAGAGCTGAAGAAGATTGTTTCTGCAGAAGAAAGGGAGATTAATAGACTTACTAATGGATCTAAACAACTGAAGGAAAAGGTTGGCTTGGAACTTCATTATCTTTTAATTCCTTTACAAATTGAGGGTTGCCTGACAGATCTTACATTTATTTTTTATTTCTCAAGATGAATGGATGTTGAAAATAAAAGTTATATTTATATTTAACTTTGATTGTTTAATTAATGTTTGCCATTCTCAGGCTTTGGAGCTCCAGAGAAATTTAGAAAATGTTGGGGGTGAAAAATTAAAATCTCAGAAGTCAAAGGTCCAGAAAATTCAGTCTGTAAGCATCTCGTATAGTAAGAACCTTCAATTATATTTGATATTGGGAATTGTGTATGTACTAATGGTTCCCCGTTCCCCTTTTACTAGGATATTGATAAGAATAGTTCAGAAATAAACCGCCATAAGGTCCAAATAGAGACGGGACAAAAAATGGTGACAAAATTGAATAAAGGAATCGAGGATTCAAAGAAGGAGAAAGAACGGCTTGCTGAGCAAAAGGAGAAGTTAACGCAAGCCTTCAAAGAAATAGAGCAGAAAGCATTTGTAGTTCAAGAGAATTATAAAAAAACCCAAGAGGTTCTTTTTATTGCCTTGTTTTGGGTTATTTAAAATTTGTGCCTATGTAATGAAATACATTGAAAATGTATAGTGCAATGCACCTTTTCAAAGTTATGTATACAGCTTGATTGTTGTATGGTTATGTCTAATTTATTTTTACCGTGCAGGTGATTGACAAACATATGATTGTCTTGGAGGAAGCA
Source organism: Pueraria montana var. lobata (assembly GCA_026413185.1). Lineage (NCBI taxonomy): Eukaryota > Viridiplantae > Streptophyta > Magnoliopsida > Fabales > Fabaceae > Pueraria > Pueraria montana. The sequence continues at coordinate 54,133,106 of CM048656.1, read as the reverse complement.
AAATCTGATTACAATAAGATGAAAAAAGTGATGGATGAATTGCGTGCATCTGAGGTACTAGTTTGTTCATTTTTCATGTCTCATAAAACTTGGGAGTTTTCTCATTGCAATCATTAATTTGCAGGTTGATGCTGATTTTAAATTAAAAGACATGAAGAAAGCATATAAAGAATTGGAAATGAAGGGGAAAGGTTACAAGAAAAGACTAGATGAGTTGCAAACTGCTACTCACAAGCATCTCGAACAGTATGTCATTAGATTACTGTTTTCGAATACAGTGTTTATCATTCTGAAGTTCTGATAAGACTGTAAATGGTATGCAGAATCCAGGCAGATTTAGTGGATCAAGAAAAGCTACAGGCTACATTGGCTGGTGAACATCTTAATGCTGCTTGTGACCTGAAAAAGGCCTGTGAAATGGTTGCTCTGATTGAAGCACAACTAAAGGAGATGAATCCAAATCTTGATTCAATTTCAGAGTATGAGTTTTTCTAATTTGTTACCCCGGTTACATTTACTTTTTCTGATGTTGCAGTAATAAAGATTCACAATTTCTTATGATTATCAGATATCGAAAGAAGGTATCTTTGTACAATGAGCGAGTTGAAGAACTTAATGCAGTCACTCAAGAGCGGGATGACATAAAGAAGCAGTATGATGAATGGAGAAAGAAGAGGTTTGCATAATATTTTTTGTTTTTATTGTTGAATTTATTTTATGTCTTGCTTTTTGACAAAAATCTTACCTGAATGTGTCATGGCAGATTGGACGAGTTTATGGAAGGATTTAATGCCATATCTTTAAAGTTAAAGGAAATGTATCAGGTTTGGGAATCTGATCTCTCTCTGAGTGCTCCCTTTCATTGACACACATGGAATTGTGCATCACTCTCCAGTATTATTTACTGATATTTTAACTCGTTATGGATTCTGTCACCTTTCTTAAGACTTTCAGACCAGCATGTTGGCAACTTGGTGTGACTATGGATGTCAAGTTGTCAATAAAATTTTGCTTTGTTGGTTGTAAAATGGCACTGAACCAATTTTTTTTTTAAGGTGTTAATCTTGTTGTGCAGAGTCTGCAGACAGATGTAAAATTTTTAGGACATAAATTGCTATATTCCTCTGAATTTATTTGCTTAAGAGTGTGAGTTTAAATATTAATCACAAAATAGGTAGTTTGTGGTAGCAATGTACATTTGCTAGAGTCTAGCAGTAACGGAATGAATTCACCATATAATTAGTAGAAATATTTGAAGAAAGGTCACTATTCTTAACATTGATTCAACCCTGCCATGAACCATCTGTTATTTCTGTTGCCTTCTGAAGACACGCTAGCACTCTTAAGTTGCCACGTGTAAAAATGTCGTCTTTTACAGTTTCTGTTGTCTAAAACCATTGGAGAATGTCTCACAACAATGTTAGATGATGCTCAGGAACTTCTCTCCTAGTGGTTACCATTCCTTTCCTGTTGTGCCTCTTTACAATGGTGTCTCCCATTGCCTGTTTTCTTTTTTACTGCAATACCTAATTTTCCTTTGGTGCATCCTTATCTCCATTGGTTTTTGTTTTCTTAAATTGTGATGCTGTTTTGTAAATTGTAACTGGAAGTCATGGTTTGTAAAGCCTGTTAAAAGTTGGGATTTGGTTTATCTTTGACGTTTCTTTTGTTAAGTGTAGTTAAAAAAGCTGTCAAAGGGTGGCAATGTTGTTGAGAAATGAGAACTTTAAATCATTTGGAAACAAGCAAACTTTGGTTAACATGGACTTGTGTGCTCACCAAATTTCAGCAGTTGTGTGTTCCATACGCTTGTGATCATTAATATGTTTAACCACTTTTATTGTTTGCAGATGATCACTCTTGGAGGTGATGCAGAACTTGAGCTTGTGGATTCTTTGGATCCTTTCTCTGAAGGTGTTGTGTTCAGTGTCAGACCACCGAAGAAAAGCTGGAAAAATATTGCAAATTTATCGGGTGGTGAAAAGGTTATCTCAGCTGTTTTTTAGCATTTTCCTTTGTGTTGGCCTCAATTCTTGCATCGCAAATCATTGTGTATAAGCAAGAATTCTATTTCCTGGTTGAAACCTGCATGAGTGTGAAGCTGCTTGTGCTAAATCATTTTCTTAAACAAGAAAAAATGTCAAAATGCCTTCATGGAGACCATGATCTTTATCCTCTTTCAAATTCAGTGATATAATTTTGTTATTTATTTTGCAGACACTTAGCTCGTTGGCTCTTGTATTCGCTCTTCATCATTACAAGCCTACCCCACTTTATGTAATGGACGAAATTGATGCTGCCCTGGGTACATACTTTTAACTTTATAGCTAAATTCTTGTATTGTAAATGCTTTATAGTTTTGCAATAACATTAAACTCCTGTGCTATATGGTTTGGCAGACTTCAAGAATGTATCCATCGTCGGGCATTATGTGAAAGACAGGACCAAGGACGCTCAATTTATAATCATTAGGTAGGTTTGGGGTACCCCAATAATTTATGTGCTTTGCCCGGATTATTGTAGTAGAGAAATGCTAGTAATACATTCATTTAAACACATTTTTACTATTTGTTGAAATCTATTGGAACTAACAAAATTGTGGGTCTCACTTATTTTACGAGTGTCATTCATGATTTTATTGTTTCTAATAAATTTTAACCAATAATAAAAAGTGGGATAGAGTATGTTGCTTATTCTCTTCATCTGCCTAATTAATCTAATAATTGGCATGGTATGTTTATTCCTGCTGCAGTCTTAGGAACAATATGTTTGAATTGGCTGATCGACTTGTTGGGATATATAAAACTGATAATTGCACAAAGAGCATTACGATCAATCCGGGGAGTTTTGTGGTATGCGAAAAGGCTGCTTGATGGAGTTGTCAACGTTTTGTTGATTTAATTTGAAGAATACTTCAATAACTATTAGTCTCTTGTACCAGTTTGATCTTGCATGTAATCATAATTGTTATTAACTTATTAGTGTTTTATATGTTGTATATAAAGTTATGGGGTCTGACTTTTTAGTGTAGTATGCACACACGAGAAAAACGAAAAATATATGTAATTAGTTTTTATCTGTTCTATGGACTTATCTCTTGTTTTGTGTATATTGTGATAGGACTATTTTAAAAAAAAATGTTATAATTTGGATTAATTTGATTTGATTTGGAAAATAAAATTTATATTTGAAACCAATTTTGAAGTTCAAAATTTGTTGGAAATTCATAAAAAAATGGATTTGGTTGAATTCTGATATATTAGGTAGGTCAATGTATATAATTAAATTAAATTTTAGAATCAATTTATTTGATACAAAGCTTTATGTTAGAAATTGTATATTTAAAGTGATGAAATTCATAAGATTTTCAAATCTAATCATTTTCTATTTTTTAACGTCTTAAACAATATCTATAAATCAAATCAAACGTTTTTAAGCATTTTAAACATTATTTTTTATCTCTTTATGCCCAAAATCAACTTTAACATGATTGCCTCTAAGGTAACTTAAGGAAGCAGATGTGAAAGTTGAGTGTATATTAACCGTTAACTTAAAATAGGTTATCTTTAGGTCATAATTTAAATTAAATTAATAATAAATAAATATTTTCTTTCTTATTGTTTGCTTTTCGCTTTAGTAGCCAAAATCCTTAGCTGTTAGGTGGTATTATTGAGATCTCACTCACAAGGACAAAGGAGACTTTCTTTCCAACTCATATAATTGATAATTGATTTTGAGATACACGCAAGCTCGGTACAATTTAACATCGTCTACAGGCGTTCACCCAATAAAAAAACATTCATTATTTGAGGAAAATTATATTCATTTCTCTTAAAAGATGTTAAATTATATTTCTTTTTTATTCTAAAATATATACTCTCGAATTTGAGAAATGAATATAATAATAAATAATTATAAATGTACTTTATGTTCTTAGTAATCTTTTTCGTTTTTCTTTTTATAATTTTTAATATCACTGACAACTAATTTAAAAACACATTATTGATTTTAGTATTTTAGAAAGTAGAATAAAGTTTTAAATATCTCTATTATTAACTTTGTATTTTCATATAACAATTTTTTTATAGTCACAAAATTGATAATAAATGTTTAAAATTAGCTATTAATTATATTAAGAATAATTTTACCAACAAAAAGAAAACTAAAAAGCTTATTTATATTAAAATAAAATAAAAACTCAAATGTAACACATTTATTTTTTTTAATGGAGGGGCATGCATATTTTAAAATAAGAAGAGAAAAGTATAATTTACCCTCTGTTTGGTACCGCGGAGAGAGTTAATATACCGCGGACGGAAATGAAGCATATGCGTTTGGTACCAATGAATTTGAAGAGAGTTAAAATACAAATTTCTATCTTCTCAAAAATCATTTCAAACAGTAAAAATCGATTATTTCACTCAAATAATTGATTTTTTTAACCAATTTAATCGATTATTTGTACATAATAATCGATTTTAAGGGTTATATCATAAAAAAAATATATTATTTGTGGCAAATAATCAATTATTTGCATATTTTAATCAATTATTTGTGCATCATAATCTATTTTTTTGGGTCTATTTCTCACCCATTTCTCTTAAAACAAACAACACAACATACAATTTTATTTCTACTCTATTTCTTCTTTTTCAAATTATCTCTCTTCTATTTCCATCTACCCTATTTCTCTCTTCTAAACCAAACACAGCATTAAGCTCTTTTTTTTTATGAAAATATAATTTACTTTAAAGTGCTCCCTCCGTTTCAGTTTATATGACATTTAAGATTTTAGCATAAGTATTAAGGAATATAATTAATTTATTAAATTTCCTAGAAAATATTAGGTAACTTCCTAATATATCCTTTATTTATCTAATTAATTACTTATAGTACATTACTCCTACTAAATATTGATTAAGGGTCATCCTGGAAAAAAATATTTAATGCAACATAGATTTTGTAAAACTATATCTATTTTGGAATAATTTTTTTCTTCTAAAACGTCATATAACCTATAACGGAATGAGTATTATATATGAAAATTAAGAAGAGAATGACAGATAAATGCATAGTGGCAGGTTCAACTATCTTTATTATATTGCAACACTTTTTGCAAGATAGGCATAAGAGACAAGGTATGCAGTGTGGTTCAGCACGTTGGACAACAAACAGTGCGGTTGTTGCAGACTCGGTGTTCATAGTAAATAGCTAGACGGGGATAAGATTCATGAGCACCAAGAAGAAAAAAAAAAAGGTGGGATGCACTGTCTTGTTTTTGGGAAAATGGGGATGCACTTAATTTGGACATGCTTGGTTTTGTTCTTTGGGAAATGCTAACCAGTCACCTAAGGATACTGGTTAAGAAACTAAAATGCAAAATGATTTTGTTGGGATACGTAACATTGCGTTGTTTATAATTTTTTTTACGTTCTTCTATGATTTTCGCAATAAATATTTTTTCTTTTTAATTTCTCAACCGGCACCCTTAGGGCACTTGTTAATAAGCCCTTGTTTCTTACTACCTTCATCCCTATATATAAAGACCTTTTTCACTTTATTTGTTGTCCTTTTTTATAAGACTATCTTCCAATTATCTGATGCATTAATTACTTTTTTTTCGGTATAATACCCTCAATTAATTACAGTCTTCTCTCTCCAAACATTAATTACTTATAGGTGATAAGCAATTAAGTGGAGAGAGAAATTAGGGGTAATTTTGAAAAATAGTTCAAATAATTGACAAATTTAATGTGGTTAACTAAATTAACCAATTTTCTTAAGGGGTGTGAATTAATTGAAAGAATCTTATATTTAGGAACAGGGGTACTACCTAATTAGTTGAAAGAGTCTTATATTTAGGGACGAAGGTACTACCTTTGTCCCTAAATATAAGACCCTTTCAACTAATTCACACCTCTTAAGAAAATTAGTTAATTTAGTTAACCACATTAAGTTTGTTAATAATTTGTATTATTTTTTTAAAATTACTCTTACAATTATTGGGACTCATCATCTCTCTCTTTCCATTTAATTTTTTTCTACCTAATTAATTAATGTGTGCTAATCATCTTCTCCAATCCTCATAAAAGAGAGAATGTACTTATCTTATTAATTTATAGCATTTACTGTAGAGTGATTAAGGATATTTTGGTTAAAAAATAATTAATGTAAAAGATAATTTAAAAAGAGTCTTATAAAAGGGGACAATTTTTTTTTCGAAAAGAATCTTATATTTAGGATGGAGGTAGGATATATATATTGAGCATAATACTGATCCTGCAGTAATTTATAAGGTACTCAAATATAATTTACAAGGCTAATTAATCTTGAAGAGTTGGATTTAAGAGCCTTCACTTTTGTGGGTAAAACATTAAATACACGTAAAAATCAATTGTACTAATTATCAATAGCTCATGCATTAAAATGTGGAAGTTATTTTTGATCCCTATAGAAGAGGTTGGTCAGTTTTCGTTCTTCTTTTTCATATGTAGCTCCTTCTCCGACACCAATATAAGAATAGTTTGAATAATGAAGAGCTTAGACAACACTTTTCAGGACTTTTGAAGAACTATAACATTTTTCACTTTAGAATTAATTTTCGTTAGCTTCACAACCACCTTTCATCTTTATTATACCGTGGTTGTGAAAGAAAAAAAAATACGAAAGTGGTATGCCTTTTTTAAATATGAACTGGTTAACTTTATTTTTTTCTTTTACATTACAAATGTTAGCAGGAAAAAATTGAATTTGTCTCGTTTAAAATAAGTAATCTCAATGGTTAATGAGATAATTAACTGTTAATATTACATACACATGTATAATAAATTGTGTGTATTAAAATATCAATGGTTTATTTTGTAATCAATAATAAGTTACTTACTTTATACTCTAAAGTAATTTTTCTCTCTTTTAAAGTTAGCATTTTTTTTTTTTTGACAGAAAGTTAGGATCTTGCAGGTATAAAACAACTCATGTCCCACTATTAATATTTTGTATGATGATTGAGATGAACAACTTTTTTTTAAAGAGATCTTTTGATATTTACAAACTACTTGAGTAGCTAGAATTAGATAAAATTCATTACAGTTTAGGCCTGTACACTAATTCTTTATTTGAGCATCTGTTGGCAAACACTCTGCTCAGTAATATTGAATTTGAAAGTGTTTTCCTTTTTCAAAGCTCATATTCTTTTACATGTATTTTGCTAATTTCACACGTGTAAGAGGTAAAACTAATATAAATAGTGACATATGACATTATATTCACTCATTTTAGTGACGAAATACAAGTGTAAAAAAATAAAATAATTTGCCATGAGACTAAAATAATAAAATAATGAGCAAATTATGTGGTGGAATTTTGTCATATATAATAAATTTATTTACAATTATAATAATTACTTTGATAATTTTAGACTAATTCACGTAATAAGAAAAGTTTAACGGTCATGTATTTATTGACAGTGTATAAAATAATTTTATAATATTATCTAATCATAAATCATTACGTAAGATAAATTTATTAATTTTTATAATAATTATTTTAAAAATCATATATACTTAATTGAAAGATGACTTAAAATTATTTTATATTATTGATACATAACTTATTTTTACTAATAAAAAATTATAATAAAATTATATAAAAATTAAACAATTTTTAATCCAACTCGTTTAACACGAAGTCAAACCTACCCCGATACAAAACATCATGTTAAACCCCAATTTCACAAGAACAAGACAAGTGGACACAACACTTCATTTGAGTACCCGACAGCACGATGAAACCAGATGATCATGGACTGGTTCGTAAAATTTCACGTTTAAATTTTGCGATCCTCACCACTTAAAATACATTAACAATGGGACCCTTTTATGTCACCAACTTGTGGTCATCTTAAGCTCTCATCCAAAAAAACATCATTCCATGTTGTTGTTTTTTTTATTTTTTAAAATTTTTCCCATTTCCAGTTCCTAAAGAAAGCCTTTACCTTTCGATTACACTCTCACTCTTTTCTTCACTTCACTCCGACCCATTTGCATAGCCTCGTTGATCTCTCGTTTTCACCATCTGGGTACCCTCAATTTTCGCCATAACACTTGTTCTTCTCGATCCATTGGTGATGGCATCGATGGGTTCTTTACCGTTTCTTGTGGAAGCAAATGCTGATTCCACTTTGATGATGATGATGCTTCACAATAAGAATCACAAGTTTTCACCAAGGTTTAGCACTGTGAATGCTTCATCGTTAGTAAGAGGGTGGGGGCGTGGAAGAGTGAACCATAGGTGTAGTAGGGGTTTGTTGTGTTTGGTGGAGAAGAATAAGCACACAAGAGCTTTAGGGAAGAGTTCTGGGACAAGTGAGGATAAGGATGAGTCAGAGGAAGTGCTTCAGGCCACAATTGAAAAGAGTAAGAAGGTTCTTGCTTTGCAAAGGGAACTGCTTCAACAGGTATTGTGTTGTGGAATGGAATGGAATGTATTTTATTACAAAGGGTCCTGGATTTCATCTTTATGTTGTCCCAAAAGGGTTTATGTTGAGACCCACATAAGTGTTGATTTATTTATTTATTTTTTAAAATTTGATACTTTTTTTAGACGATAGGTATCTTCTACGGGAGGTAATTCTGCTCATTTGATCATAGTTTTTGGTCTTTCATTCTATTGATTTGTTCAGATTGGGAAATTAGGACTTTATTGGAAAAATAAAGGAGATAATCTCTTTTCCTCTTGGAAAGGTGAGTGTAAGTAGAGTAAAGCAATGGCTAATAACTATGCTTTGTTAAAGCTCCCTGGTCCAAAGTAATTGATCATGCTGTAGCAATGGCAACTTTTTGCGGATTCACTTGTTGTTGTGGGTCTTCCACTTCTTTGGTCTATTTTCCAGATTTTAGAAGAACTGGATGCAAAATTATGTGGTGGAATTTGGTCTATGAGATCCTTGTGCAAATATGCGCCGTTTGGAATTACTGTTTAACTCTCTCTGGTTGTGAGGTCCTTCCTGTGGTTATCGTTTTTAGGATGAAGTGATGCTGATAAAGAATTAAGAATAACTGAGTAGAAGTGATTAAGATATGATTAGAATAGCAGAGAAGATAGCTCAAATTAACTGAATGACAAAATAGAATGTGAGACTTTCAAATTTTTTTTTATTTTGTTTTTAAAGTAAAAAAATTAAAATTCATGTATGCTACTGTATAAATTAGACCTTTCTTTAACTATTGTTCTTGTGTTTTGTTTTGTAATGTTTATCTTAATAACTGTACCGTTAAATTCAGGATGATATTACTATTGACTATTGAGTATAAGATATTCACTTCTAAAAGTTAAATTAGTGGAGATTCAATTGGGTGCTGAATAATAGAGAGGATCTAAATGAGACTTTGTTATTTGAATTGATTAAGCTGGTTATATTCTAAGGTTGAACTTGTTTCTGGTTATGCATGCTTCTACGTCTCATGTAGCTGTATGGAATTTTCATAATTTTTTTAACAGGATTGGATACTTCACTGACATGTTGGTGAAGTATCCGAATGTATCAATATTGGATACATATTGGATATGGATATGTGAAACAAATTAAAGTATCAGTACTTTATAGATTCTGACAATGTTACGGGTACATTTTTAAACTATTCATGTACAAACCATTGGCCTGAACTTAAGATCATAATTGTTAGTTAGAAACTTATGGATGAGTTCAAGGTATTTGAAGTTCTAAAGTTTCTTCACTATGACAGTTGAGTTGATTATACAAGTTACAATTTTTTTGTGTGTGTGAGCATACTTCGTTTGGTTTCTTCTTATATGCTTTGTTAACCCTACATGTTATTATAAGCATTCATGTGGTGATATTATTTAGCTTTATTGTCTATTGTAGATTTCTGAAAGAAGGAAATTGGTTTCTTCAATAAATAGTGAAAGCACTCCTGAAATAGAAGGAGACAGTATTTCTTACGAGCACAGTGACGAATCCCTGTCAAGTGACTCAAATCCACAGCAAGGTTCTGCCAGAAGAGGCAGTGCTGTTGAGAACGAAAATGGTGTTGTTGTTTCAAGCAATTACGTCCAATCTATTGAGAAGGAAATACCAGATGTCTCATTTGTTGGAATTGATCCTGGTTTTGACAAAGGTGAAGAGGAAGATGATAATTTGTCTCCTGCTGAAAAGGCTTCACCTTGGCTATATTTTGATGAAAAGTTGAATAACAAGAGATATGAGACAATTACACCTGATACCCTGCCAAAAGAAATCCCATATAGCACTGAAGCCTCCAGTCTAAAGTTTGAAATACTGGAAGGTCTGAGTGAATCAAATTTTAAGGAGGCTGCTGATGAAGCTGACAATGTTGAGAGTGAAGGTGAAAAACCCCCACCGTTGGCTGGGGCCAATGTCATGAATGTTATATTGGCTGCAGCAGAATGTGCTCCCTGGGCAAAAACAGGTAACTAACATTATTTCTATGGAATGTTTTCTTTAATGAATGTATGTTGCTGAGCTCCTTTGTGACAAACCCAGATAGGCACTGTTTCAAGCAATTGCAAATAAAGGACAGAAAAATGAAAGAATTGTTTTGGGGGGTAATATTTTCTTTTGAATTTATATTTTTATCATTGCAAGCCTTGTTCTTGAATTATGGCACTAACAAGTTAGCACCCTAATGAGGCATATATTCCCATTCATAAGCATTCTTATGATGCAACTAATTACATGAAGCAAGTCCATGGAACTCTCCCACTTTTCCAATTCTTCAATCTTTGGTTGTCATTTTGTGCATGCTGCTTTGTTTTGATGTAATTTATAGACTTATACCTGAACTAATAGGTGGTCTTGGAGATGTTGCTGGATCATTACCTAAGGCTTTGGCTAGGCGTGGACACAGAGTTATGGTAACATGCTATTCCCTTAATGAACTGACAGAGTATCACTATCACATATTTGGGAAGAGAACTTGCTCTTTAGATATACTCCTTACTTGACAAAGAACCGCTTAAATGAGTCTTGATCATTGTTTCCTTTGTTGCTTATTAAATCTTCTATCCATAGTGTAAGAGGAATAGTACTATAGATAGAGAGTTTGTTACAACTTGAAGATAAAATTATTAGATTTTAGAAAGATTGATGAGAGATACAGAAATAACTGTACTGAAATATAGAGACCAAAGAAAATAATCCTCCCAAAATTGACAAATCTGAATACCCTTAACTTATTCCACCTCTTTCTTGTTGTTCAATCTAAGTCCTTACTCTTAACATATATTTTCTTTGATAAACTACACTAACTAACTGATCTTTTGGTCCTATCAATGCCATGCCCATGAAGTTCCTCCTTGTTCTCAAGGTTGAAATTGGGGAAATGAGTTGTCATAGTGGTACCATCCTTTCCCCTATGCTTATCCATTCTAGGATTCCATTTTAACAATCTCCTTGTCCTCATCCTTGTTCATCTTTGGAGAAAATCATAACCCTCACTTTTTTTGGGCACTTGCCCATCCACCCCAGGAGTAGTAAGCACCTTTCAAATTATCCAAATGCTTTGTGATATTTTGAAATTTCAAAAACAAGAAAGATCTTTTGAAATCTCAAAAAAAATGATCCAAAAACCCACTCTTAGCCACATTGTTCTTTTGATAAGAACCTTAGTAGAACCACACCGCAAAAGCTAGCTATTGTAGTTGGAGAGCTTTTAAGGGAGGGTTCCCCTAGTGCTTGGGTGCTTATCATCTTCAAACCAGAAAAAGTTTCAAAGAAATAAAGAATAGAACTTTTACAAAGGCATCACAATTTACAAAATACCTTATTATGTTGTTAATCTAATCAATGACTGTAAGCAGATCATATGTCTGATGACTGAAGTATACAAACAACTATTTACTTTTATAAGCTGCTGATTATGTCTAACCAAATTCAGCATATCTTGTAGAACACATAATCTATCCTGATTCCTGATGATTTACTGAAAATTATTTTTAAATTTGGTCAGTTCTGCTCTTCAAGTGTTGTTCTTTGTCTTTTTTTCATAACACCCCACAGAAATTCCAGATATGGCTTTGGGGGACTGTCTATCCCATATGTACACTAAATGTGAATTGCAATGACAGCTTGTTTCATGTCTCATCAGATTATTATTAGATACTTATATGAATTTCAAGTTCCTTTATTATTATTATTTCCATTTTCTTTTTTCTTTCTTTTCATTTTCTTTGTAGGTTGTAGTGCCACGGTATAGTCATTATGCTGAAGCACAAGATACAGGAGTACGGAAACGATACAAAGTAGATGGTCAGGTTTGGAGCAGCCACTCTATTCTCAATCAATTAAAATTTGTTGAATCAATTGATTGCTACTACCTTGGTGTTGTAACACTACAATGTTTTTGCTTTACAGGACATGGAAGTAAATTATTTCCAAGCTTATATTGATGGTGTTGACTTTATTTTTATTGACAGTCCAATCTTTCGCCATTTACAGGATAACATATATAGGGGAAACCGAGAGGTAGTAATCTATTTTTGTTGAGTTGAAGATTGCCATTAAGTACTTCCATTGTCATAAGCTGTAACATTCTCCTTTCCAAGGGGGAAAATAGAAGGAAAACCGGGGGGGGGGGGGGGGGTTGTGAATTATTTGTTTCCTCCATAATGATTATGACTTATGGGATGAATGACCAAAATGCTGTGCGGTTTTTGATTTAAGGTATTCTAGAAACTCATCCTGCATTACCATATATTGAAGACTGCTCAGTTACCTGTAACTATTTCTCTGCTCTTATTGATTTCTTTTTAACTCAGTTCATGTCCTTTAATGGAACAGGATATTCTAAAACGCATGGTATTGTTTTGCAAGGCAGCCGCTGAGGTACATTAACTAAATGATTTAGAGACTAAATCAATTATGGGGATACTCAGTTATGAAATTATCTATCCGAAATATCTTTTTATCAGAATACATATGCTATTTTTTTTATAAAAATGATTGAAACCAAATGTATCCTTATACCCGATTTTAAATGTAAATAGTCTGTTTCAGGCAACTTGAAATACTTAATCTGCACTCCATGGGGCAAAAATGGTGAAAATAGGAAATGGCTAGTGGTAGATTTTTGTGATGAAACAAAGATACTTGCCATACTAGGCTTCCAATGATGACAACATGGGGCATCTCCATCTTCATTTGTCAGAGATTACTAATTCTGAATCTCTCCTAATATTATCTCTTATAATCATTTTTATGAATGCTTTCATGCATTGCTGTTTATTAGACAGGACTGCCACAGGAAATATGTAAATATACCTTCAGAATTACTTAACCTTGTGTCCCCAAGAAAATTTTGTGATGTTTTGACCACAAGGAAATGGCAAGGCCTATAAAGTAGGATGCATTTTGAGTAACATATTTGATAGGATTATTCTCAAATAACAGAGTAGTTGACATGGTTTATCCAAATCATTTTGTGAACAGTCAAAGTCATTCTGCAGATGTGTTCTTTATAAAATCCTTATATTTGTCTACTTTCAATGGATAAACGAAGTTAATGATTTTCAGGTTCCCTGGCATGTTCCATGTGGTGGTGTTTGCTATGGAGATGGAAATTTGGCCTTCATAGCAAATGATTGGCATACTGCATTGCTGCCAGTGTATCTGAAAGCATATTATCGTGACAATGGTTTAATGAAGTACACAAGATCTGTTCTTGTGATTCATAACATAGCACACCAGGTTCATTCTCTATCTAGATATATAATAATTTATTGTTTTGTGCAGTGAAGAAAGAAGATATATATAGAGGAGGGGACATATCTATTGAGAGCGTGAAAGGAGTTAATCTTGACCATACAACCATATATGGATTATCAAGATTATTTTACCTAAATTTAATCTTAACCATCCATGTTGATTAAATGGTCAAGATTTACTCCTCTCATTTTCTTATCTCTTACTTGATACGCTTCCTATATATATACGACTCTTATGAGGACACTTGGTTAATGTAAGAAATGAAAATTTTAAATATAAGCCATTAGATCATATTTGAATGGTCAAGATTAAAAGAAAAAGGCTTAATTACTAATTTGGTCCCTAAATTATTTAAAATGACTGAATTTGATTAATAAATTTTCAAACGCTCCAATCAAGTCCTCTAATTTTTTAAAATGGTTCAATTTGGTCTTTTTCATCATTATTTTATAAGTGAAAACCGCCACTATTCGTAAGTGAAAACCGTCGGAATTGGACGAAAAGAACATGATCGAAGCACTTTTAAAAATTAGAGGATCTGATTGGAGCATTTGAAAATTTAGGAATCAAATTGAGTCATTTTAAATAATTTAGGGACCAAATTAGTAATTAAACCAAAGAAAAACGCGGATACTTTTTTAAGTGGTTATGTGACCACCAACTAGTAATCTTATTGCATCTGGTCCAATTGTTTTATGGAATAAGAATAAGAAATTGATGCCATTATTGTGATTTTCACTCAACCCCATACCCAGATAAAACGGCTCATGTTATTGATATTTCAGCAAAGGTATACATGATTTGCTCTACAATCTCAAATTGTTTAAATATTCTGTGGATATATCACCATTGCAATAAGCATGTAAAATATCTTGATTAATTTCATTGCATTAGTTTAAAACACCATGGCCCCAGCATCTTGCTGGTGATAATAGATTTTGGTAATAAACTAGCATTCTGAAACCCATAGAAGATTCTGCAAGATGTTCATTCTTTCCAGAAAGCAAGAGATATTTACTAAGGAATCAAGAAAATGTTTCTCATCAGATGTATCTAAGTTTGCTTTGCTTATGGCCGTGGGTTGTATCTAAAAGCAATTCTCTTATCTTTAAACAAGAAAAACTACATAAAGGCAAATCATTGAAGCTGATTTCATTTTCAAATGGTTCAAGTTTATATTCCATTTTTTCTTATATAGAGAAGGAATACTAACAAATCTACTTTACATACAGGGTCGGGGCCCAGTCGATGATTTCCGCTACACAGATTTACCTGAACACTACATAGACCTTTTCAAATTATATGACCCTGTTGGAGGTGAGCACTTCAATATCTTTGCAGCAGGTTTAAAGGCAGCAGACCGGATTGTCACTGTTAGTCACGGATATGCATGGGAGCTTAAAACTTCCGAAGGTGGTTGGGGTTTGCATGGGATCATAAATGAGAATGACTGGAAATTTAGGGGAATTGTGAATGGAATTGACACCAAAGATTGGAACCCCAGGTTTGATGTTCACTTGACATCAGATGGATACACTAACTTCACCCTTGAGACCCTGCAAAGTGGCAAGCGTCAGTGCAAAGCCGCCTTGCAAAGGGAGCTCGGTTTGCCTGTCCGTGAGGATGTTCCATTACTCGCATTCATTGGAAGGCTGGATCAACAGAAAGGTGTTGATCTCATAGCCGAGGCAATTCCTTGGATAGTGGGCCAGGATGTGCAGCTAGTCATGTTGGGAACCGGAAGGCCAGACTTAGAACAGATGCTTAGGCAATTCGAGTCCCAACACCGTGACAAAATCAGAGGATGGGTTGGCTTTTCGGTGAAGATGGCTCACAGGATCACAGCAGGTGCAGACATACTGCTCATGCCATCAAGATTTGAGCCCTGCGGATTGAACCAACTCTATGCCATGAATTACGGAACAATTCCGGTTGTACACGCAGTCGGTGGACTGAGGGATACTGTGAAGCCTTTTAATCCGTTCGAAGAGTCAGGCCTTGGGTGGACATTTGATAGTGCAGAAACTAATAAGTTGATAAACGCGTTAGGGAACTGCTTGTTGACCTACAGGCAGTATAAGCAGAGCTGGGAAGGGCTTCAACGGCGAGGGATGACGCAGGATCTTAGTTGGGACAATGCTGCTCAGCAGTATGAGGAGGTCCTTGTTGCTGCTAAGTACCAATGGTGAATTCTTGGCATCTACTTTATCTAAGCAGACTGATCAATATGGAGTGCTTTCATGCCGAGTGAGTGATATCATGGTCTGTGCAAGGGAAAGGACCTGTTCAAGTTGTTACAACCTTCATGATGCTGGTCCTGGAGGAACATTTTTACCCCTAGACTAAGGATTATGTAATAATTCACTTGTTATATATGTCATCTCTGGCACATACCAATGTAGCTAAAAAATCAATCCACCAAGATATAAAATAAGGTTAGAAGAATCTTTATTGTCCTTCTGGCTAAAGAAAGAAGGGAGTATTACTATTACCCCTTTAGAAAGAAAAACACTTTTTTGTCACTGCCCCCTCCTCCCTTCAAAGTTTCTAACTTTTCAATGCTGCAATGGTGTGTCTACAACTAATTAATTTCCACCAGGCATCAGCAGCAGCAAAATAATGGAAACTAGATATGTACCTGCATGTCACGCGGGTGCTGAAATATTTTCATTTTAATATTATAATTGTTAACTTAATATGTAAGATGCAAATTAAAATTCGAATTTAGTAATAGTTTTAAAACTAAAATAGTGACTTTAAGATGTTTTTTCTTCTTTGTCCTAATATGTATAGATACCTTTGTTGTCCTGATAAAGATATGGATCAATTTTAACAAACTTTATTACACATTTTTCATCTTTGTAGTTTGGAACACACATAGACAATGAAGGGTTAGTAGTTGACAATAGGTCATTTAGGAAAAAAATGTGCCACCAACATTTATTCAATTGAGTAATTGAAGAACCACGTTTGAATAAATGTAACAGACAATGTATTAAGAAAAATAAAGGATTGATTGAAGGAAATGTGGCTAGATTTCTATAGAAGAAGGAAAAGATTAGATCAAGACGTGATACAGTTGACAAAATGCTGATGTGACAAGATGTATGTCAATTATTGTATCGAAAAAAAAAATGTATGTCAATTAAGTAATTGAAATGTTAATACCACAATTTATGCTTTAACTTTTATATGTTTAAATACATTTTTAGTTCTTGCAATTTAGTGTCTTCTTCTTTTCGTCCTTGTAATTATTTTTGTTTTGTTTTTTGTTCTTATAGCGATTTAGATAACGTTTTTTTAACTGTTCAAAACACTAACCAAACTACTTTAAGAACGAAAAATAAAACAAATATAATTTGTAAGGACTAAAACAAAAAAAATTGCAAGAATGAAAAATAAAAAAACGCTAAATTGCAAGGATTAAAAAGGTATTTAAGCCACTTTTATATTATAAATAGATTTGTTTAAGGTTGTGTACTAAGAAAGAACATCTAAAACTATTAATTAGGTTGTGGTGAAAAGTTTTCAGATTTCCACCAAAATGGAAACAAAACGCTGGACAAGTCTAATCATGGAGGCGAATTTTGGTGGTGACAAGATTTGTAGCTCAAGTTTCTACTTTAATATTATATATATATATATATATATATATAAAGCTTTTAGTTTTTATTGTTTTGGAGGTTCTGTAAGTAAAAAATGCATTTATTTTCATAGTCCTATTCCTATGCATAGTGCAATTACTAATATTATAACTATTCAAAAACTAAAATTTGTGGTTGCTCTTCATCCACATTTGAAAGCAGAACTTTTGTTCTCCACAATGTAATCGTACTTTGATATTCCAACCACCAGCTTGTCCATTTTATGGTATATTTCTTCTGTTTGGGTGTCATATAGTTATTAAGGCATATGGCTGCTATATAAATAACTTTACTCCAGCTACAAGCTGGAAGCATTCTTAAACCCTTCCTCTCAGTTGTCTGAACAATAATATGCTTCTCTTACACTCATTTAAAAATACCTCTATCAAAATCTATATGCAAATTTCCCTACTTCTATATTCTCTCATGCATTCAACATGTGTTGTTGGTTTGCAAGGAGCACTACTTATCAGTGCAACAACTTCATCTATTAGGCCATTTCAACCTAGTAGTTCAATAAAACATGCACACTTCATTGCTCTTCGTTTCATCTTGTGATCTCTACCGAGAGTGAAAAATCTTCCAACCATAGATTCTGATAATCCTAAATAGATATCTACAAGCAGAAAATAAGATAGCAAGAAAAGTGACATAGTTGGGAATCATCATCCTTTCTCGCAGCATCTGTTCAAACATTTCAACTGCCTATCTCCTTGACCACAGTTGCCATATGCAGCAATCATTGCATTTCAAGATATAATATATTTTTCAAAGTATAACTTTGATAGAAAGTTTTGTCAAAAATTTTAATATGACAAAGTCATGTTAGAATTGTGTTTATCTCTCTTGATAAACATTAAATATGTGATACCTATTTAATATTTATGAGAAAAGAGATAAACAAAGTTTTAACATAGGAACATGTTATATATATAAGTTAATGGATATACACTGTCAATCAATGAAAAATCAGTTTTTTTCGTGTGATTTTTAAGATAATTATTATCAAAATTAACAAACTTATCATATATATATATATACACACACACGCACGCGCGCACACACACACACACGGTGATTTGTACTAATTTTACACTGTCAATATATATATTTTTTTCTCTTTCTACATAAGAGAATTCACTTGTGCTCCAAAAACATGACAAATGTAACACATCACGAAGAGTGTGTTTAATTTAGCAAAATCCCACTTTCTAATGCACATCGAACTCAATTCTTCTCTCACATTAGATATTGGCATTCAACCTGACGAAATGTGTTCAAACACAGTCGAACTTGTTTTGCATATGTTCTAATTCTAATGAAGCCAATCTTGCGCAGACAATGGTCACAATTAAAAAAAAAAAAAAAAAAAAAAGTGACACGGTCCATTTAACACCACTATGACCACAAAGAGCACACAGCCAGCCAAAATGGAATTCCACATTGCAATTGTGTTCTCTTTCATATGGTGAAATACACATTTAGGATCTTCAATGCTACCACACTTGCTATGCATGTCATGTCAATCACTCCACATTACCTTTCTCTTTACGCAAGTGCACTAAAAAAGTGCCTTAATTAACTACTGAGCTTAATAAACTACATCTTTGTTTAAAAGGGTATTAATTCATATTGTTATTGAAGAGGAAACGAAACGTGTAGCATGTGATTGTGATTGTAAAGAAAAGATGAGCGTTGGAAAGAGTTTGCACCAATGGTCCAGCCATAGGTAGGTTTGGTAGTTAGTTACATAGGAATATAAATTGTTGCCGTTGAATTTAGGACACACAAAAATATCATTAAAGAGTTGGAACTTGGAGGATCTACAACAAGAAAATTTTGTATAGCTTAGTATATCACATTATTTTCAGTCACTCAAATTATTAGGTTAAAATAGAGAAATAGTTTCTACTCTTTCATTCAATTTGAACTTTGGTGTTTTTAATTTATTTTAATTCTTTTTTTTTAAGTAATCACAACTATCCTTAATTTACTGAATGCCTCAATGAATAGAAGCTATTGGGATTAGAACTCAAATAGGATTGATATTGTTAGTTGTAGGCTTGACAAAGCCAAGACAGAGTGACAGTCAAATTTAACCGTCATGCTTATTTATGAGCTTATGAAGAAAGAGTTACATCATCCTAATAAATAGTTGTAGACCTTGTGGCATAGTGGTAGTGTTAAGTATTCGATCTTATAGCTACCTTGACAAAAGGACCAATATCCAAAAAGAAAGAAGAAAGGGCCAAATCTAAATCAAATGAAAATACAAAGTTTACTTTTCTTTTCTTTTCTTTTAAAATCTCACGTTCTAGTTTTGGAAGCCATTTTAGTCTAAACTAATTTAAGTTGTGTCTTAAAGCTTGTTTTGTTTATTACTTAAAGTTGAGAGAAACCAAACTCCATGTTAGTAAGATAATTGACATTTATATAAAATATATCCAAATTACTATTTAACATATGTATAAAGACCTTTAATAAATAGAGCATTTCTATCGCGGTTCCTTGAAAACGCTTTTTTTTTTTTTTTTTTTACTTCTAAAAAAAAAGGACCTTTAATAAATAGGGCATTTCTAGTGCAGTTCCTTGAAAGCTTTTTTACATATTTTGAATATTAATTTTAGTGTCTATGTGCAATTTTAGTCCTAAAATAGTCAATCAAATCTCTTTATAAAATTAAGCAGACTTGATCCTATTGCCAATTTCCTTCTTCCTAAAAACCTCAAATTCACATTTTTTTTTTAATTCAAAATCTTTATAACTTGAATTAATCAATATGTTATAAACTTTTTGCTCAAAAAAAAATAGTAGGGCAACACGGTATGCAAATTAAAAATCCTTTGTATTGAAAGATTTTTGTCCCTAGCATAGCAAAAATGACATGCAGCATGAGTAGTTTCATATCACTTCCATCTCCCACTCCCCTTCCCTAACCCGTTTAGGAAGCAATGAGTCCCATAGGAGATGGTGGGATCTTTAAAAAAAAAAAAACAACAACAACAACAAAAACTTATCCTACTAAGTGAGATCAGTTATGAGTCACATGATGTCATTAAGCTCTATTAAAGACAAAAGTTATAGAAATATTATTTACCTTAAGATCCTTCTTAACAAATCTTCTGATGTTCTTCTTAGTCTCCCTCTCCTCTTCACCAAACTAAAAACCATATAATCTACTCTTCTCACTAGTGCCTCACAAAGCCTTTTTAGTACATGTTTAAACCATCATAATATGCTTTCTATTATCTTTTCCTTGACCAGTACTACCCAAATCACCCCTCATATCATTTCATACCTTGTTTTCTTATATGACCATACATTTATTTTAACATTCTCATTTTTGTCACTTTAACCTTATTCAGAAAAAGGGAAAAATCCCAAAGAAGGAACTCAATAGAAATGCAAGTTTTATGTTTAGATTGAAGGCTCAAATTTATTACTACATTTCCTTTGGTTAAAAGAATATTTCAATGGTTCATCTTAATATATTTGTATGAATATGTATCTTGGTGCGTTTGTTTTGTGCCTACTTTAAGATTCTTGACTTGTTGAAGAGAGATGATTCTCTCAGTTGTATCTATCTATTATTCGTCGGTTAGAATTTTTAACAAAAATATATTAATAGAAATTATGCTTTGATTTCACCGCCACCATTGTACTGCTAGTGCTCATTTGTGACCATTTATATATTTATATACAAATACTCTTTGGATCTCTATGCTCCACATCTTATTCACACCTTCTCATACGTCTTATGTGCATTTAAGCACAAACATAACAGCTTTGATCTATAGCTTTCTCATGATACTTGGAGTCAGCATAGTCAATTATTGAAATGTTCATGACGAAGCTTTCTTGGAGGGAGTACAAAGCAATAAGCACCTGCACAAATTTTTAGTGCCATGTAACATCATTAGATTTAATAGCATAATAGATTTGTTTACATATTTTGAAAATTTGTAATTATTTCACAACCAAATAAAATATAAGGAGTATATTATTTTGCCCCCTTAAACTTTATTATACCTGAATGAATTATCAATATCACCTCATTATTAGGTACATGCATTTGATAGGTACAATGAAAGAGACTGAAATATGAAAAGCAATCAACATTCATTTTTGCAACCCAAAAAGAGATTATGGCATATTTCTCTAAGCTCATTTCCCTAACCCTTTAAAAGTTGTTCGACTGTTATACTAGAAAAGGGAACATAATTACCTAATGTAAGGATTTTTTTTCAGCTATCTGTAACGTAGTTTTACTTACACTACATTAGTTTATATTAGTCATTTAGTTACCATATCATTCCTCTTTTGGGGGCACAAAAGGGGGAAAAAAGAAAAAGAAAAAATTTCAGGATCATCCTTAGTTTTAGATATAATTCCCCCTAACACATGGAATGGCAGCAGTAAAAAAAAAAAAAAAGATAACTATTATAAGGCAAAAGTTTATAGATTCAATTAAACTAGAACAGAATAACAAAAGAAAGGATCCTTTTTAGGTTACTTAAAAGAGCATGGCATGCTGAATCACTGATCACTAAAACATTCATTCCATGACCCTATATTACAATGTTGGGCAGTTTCTTTCTGAGGAAAAATGAAAGGTCACAACCTTATGGTAGTGGTAGGAGAACCTTCTAGTCTCCAAAGACATGGATTAGCACTAGGGTAGGAAAGAAGCCCACAAATGGTAGGTTAGGTGATACCTAATCAATTGAGAATTTGATATAAGGTTTGGCCATTCCTGATAGCTTCAATTCATCAATTTCAGCTTGCAGACTAGGAGAATGTCTGTCCAATATATATATTGGAATTAAAAGAATGAATGGCACTTAAGCATCCACAATATTGAGTCCATCTTGACTTTCTCATAATTTAATTGGCCAGAAGTGCATCAGGTTTTTCTTTTAACTAATGCTACCAACCAAGTGTTTGTGGAGGGGAAACAAATACTGATTGATATGGTTACTCAAAAATTAGCAGTTAAAAGAAGAGGAAATCCTAATATGCTCTGGTGGGTCTAAAGCACCCAGGACATACAAAATGTGACACAATGCAGTTACAAATGGATTAGATTGGTCATTGGTGGCTTGATTTTTTGAAGAAGTAATCTGAACTGGGGTGTGAATTGTGATGAACCTAAAAGTAAAAATTGCTCTAAAAGGTCTAGCGAGTCAGTTGCTTGATGTTCCAAGTGCTAAGAGTTCGAATTAATGTTAGCAATACATTCTCTAACACATTCTTAGTTGTTTGGCAAAATTCATGTGGGACATACTAAATAGGAAGTGAGATTAGTAGACCCACATCATTTAATGGAGCATACAAAGATTTCACTCAATAGTAAAGATTAAAGAGAGAGTTGGAAAGAGTATATTAAAGTGTGTTGTTAGCATTTCTCATGAGTTTATGCTGATGGAGATTTATGAATTTAACCTAGGAGATTTGTCTTCTATCTTGTTGAAAGAAAGATTGAGAAATCAACATTTGAAAAGGATATCTTGATAAAGCTTGCTCTGCGGTATTTTGTCCCGTCCACCAAAAATGTTCAAGTTATTGGCAAGGGTTAATGGTGTTTTTAGTCCCTGAAAATTTTATAAATTTTGGTTTTTGTCCCCGACTTTTAAAATCAATAGTTTTCGTCCTTGTATTTTTGAAAATACTCAAACTTTAATCCCTAAAGCTAATACTTTTTCACCCTATACAAGGACCAAAATTTGGGTATTTAAAAAAATATAGGGACTAAAACCAAAATTTAGAAATTTGTTTAGGGACAAAAATACCATTAACCCCATTTGCAAAATAACAGAAGAAATATACACAGTCCAATTGAGAACTAAGAGGATATAACTTAATTAAAGAAGGTAAGACTATTCAACCAGGTTGCAAGACTAGATAACTGCAATTGAGACAAGAAGGCTGCTTAGCAGTCTGATGATTTCTATGAGTGAGACAGACCGAGTATTCAAATTGACAATGAAAAATCAAGTATGTTCAGATTATCATAAAACATAAATTCAGATACAATAAAGAAAAATGTAGAAACCAATAATTAGCTCAATGCATTATAAATTAACATCTTACCAATCATACTGTTCAAATCTGGTCATTATTCCATACGAGAACTTCATGTTCTCCCTCCAGTTACTCTTCTGTGGTAGAAAAGATTCACTCGTGCAATAACCTTGATTTAAGGTTATTGCAAATGAAAGAAATCAATGTCATGCTACCGACAGTTTAGCACATCTGCATGCAGGAAACAGATGTGGTCAAACAGCAACCATGAAAATTTATCTGCAAACACCTTGTGTAATTGTGTATTAAAAAAAATAAATTAGAATCAAGCTCACCAATATAACAGATAGAAAATAAACCATGAGCAAGTTCCAGCAGTAACAAAAAAAGGCAATAGTAACAGATAGAAAAATAAACCAAGTGGATTTCATAGGGAGAAACAAAGGAAGCAGGAAGGACAAAATATAAGGTCATATTTCAGAATCCAAAATAGTTTTGTTCTATTTATACAAACAAATAACAAGATGAATAATTAGTACAAGACTCTAGATGCAACTGGCTAAATAGAAATCCAACAAACATACACATGATATACAATACAACAAACTACAGAAGGAGACACCGATAAGAAGAAAGTAATAATTGTCAAAATCATCACCCAATTGTTCTCTCCATTAGCAAATTCAATTTTCTGACAAAAGAATTCAAATAGAAAACCAACGCTTTCATATACCTGTATAAAAAGATGTCATGTGCTTGAGCTTGAGCAATCTATTCCACAGTTAATATTCCAGACATCCTCTACTAGAAGAGTCTGCCTACAATCATAACACAGAGCAATGAAAATAGGGGAAAGTTTACATCACTGTTCAACAGTAGAATCAAGTAACAAAAAACAAAAACATTTAAGCTACAATTGATTTTTTTTCAACACTGAAACAAACAAAGACAAAATTCAGATGGATGTTCAGAAGATCAGAACATTAAACTTATTCTATCATAACCTGCAGCTCTTAACAAAATTGAGAACTTAAATCCTAGGCAATTATCATCACAGAAAAACACAACATAACAATAACCATAAGAGACAGTAAAATTCAAAATCAAAACCCTGAAGCAGAAACTTTTCAGAACTATATATAAATCTCGAATACTTGAAAAGTAAATTAAAATAAAAATGTTTTTCATATTTCCAGGTATAACCAACTAAACTGTGTATGACCCATAGTTCCTTACAACTTATTGCCAAGGGGCTTATTTAAAGACATCCTAGTTTCCTACTAGATCAATGAACATAAGGACAACAAGTACAAATTTCTATTTGATTCAATTATCATCCCTTTCCTTAATTCCATCCAATAAATCAAAAGGGTGTCCTCTCCTCTCCTGTGTCCTACTCGTCTCGAACAGGATTGCTGCTACTTCTTGTTGATCTTTCGAAGATGCTTCCTTGGACCCGGAACCTCTAACCTACCAACAGAACATCCACACCTCGCCCTGAGCACGAGCACAGCCCTTCCATTAGGTGGTGCCATCTTCTTGAGCTCAGCCTCCAGCTCCCTATGGTGATCACGGGGCAATTCAAAGAGACCCTTCTTCACTCCACCACCACCATCTTTCGCCACATTCGACGACGACGAAGAAGCCGAATTCTTCACACAATCCTCAGTCTCCAACTGAATGTCAAACTCTGCAGCCTTCCTCAGACCCTTGCAATTGGGATTCCCACACTTCCTGGTGGTGCAAACCACCACACCCCACGTAGCCAATGCAGCACACACAACACTCAACCCTATGGAAACATAGATCCAAGGTGCCACAGATACCTCTTCCTTAATCAAAAACACAACAAGCTTAATAACCTCATAACACTTTGTCACCAAAAACTCTACATAAGGGAAGAACAAAAAGCCACAGGCACAAACAACAGCAATGAACATCACAACATCGACCATAGCCGATCGAGATCGATCACAGGGTGGAATCTGAAGGGAATTCGATGATGATGAAGAGCTAGGGATTCTCCGATTCTTCTGAAGATGATTGATTTGCCTCGATTTCGAACCGAAATCCGCAGAACAAATTGAATTCGCCATGGCAGAGGATTGATCAACGGACTTGCAGAGAGAGATTGAGCTATGGAAATAGACCATTTCAAAAAAGGACAAAATCTTGAATCAGAAATAACCCAATTTTTCTTTTCCTTTTTCAGATCAAACCCACAATTATTCGAGCGAAATCGGATCGACCCACCTCGCCAAAAGTCGAAAAGATTACAACTTTGGCACGGAGAAGATCGAAATCTGTCGGTGGCCAAATGGGTCAAAATTCACAAAAAGAGCACTTTTTTTTTTTTTAATTTTTTTTGCAGGGAAATTTTAGAGGGGGAAAATGAAATTGAATATGTGATGATCCAATAGAGAGTGTTGAAGGGGGAAAAAAAATAGATTTTGGGTAATGGGGTTTAGGCCGGCTTGAAGGGGTTGTTGATGATGGTGGTGTTGTTGCAGAGAGAGTAAGGAAAGAAGAAGAAGAAGAATAGAGAGGACAAGGAAGGAAGAGTCATCATTCACTGCTTTATTATCATCATATGAAATCAGCAATGTTTATTTATTTTATTTATTTATTACTCGTAAGGAGGAAGAGAGAGACAGGGTCATACATAGTTAAGTTACATACACGCCAGCCACCTTACACGAGGAAAGGACACGTTTTGGTTTAAGGTGGGCTATGTAATGTAATGGAAAGGAATGGGCTTGGATGGATGATGCAACTCTTTTGGAAATCATGTGTGAATGATTCGGTGGGGTATCCCTATGGGCTTGACCCACATCTCTTTTGGGAAAATTGCATTTTGCCTACCGTGTTCTTTAATCATTGTATTTAGGGGTAAAATATGTTTTTATCTCTCATTTTATTTAAATTTTTGTTTTTGGTCCTTCATAATTTTTTGTGTGTTTTTAGTCCCTCAAAAATTATTTTATTTTATTTTTAGTCCTTGACATTAATTTTAATTGTTCAGTGATATTGTGATGAACATAATTTGTGCTTGAAAAATTTCTGTTTAAGTTTTTAGCGGTTTTTAACTACTGCAAATTTTCTGGCAAACTAAAACTGTCAGAAATGTTAAAAAAAAAAATCAAAACCTCGAACACCAGATTTTCTGAAAATTACAAGAAATGTTACAAAAGTAAACATTTCTGACCGCCAAAAAATTTGTAGCGGTTAAAAGTCACTAGATACTTAATTAGAAAATTTTCAAACACACAGTTTATGTCTGTCATGTCATCACTTAATAGTTGAAATTAACGTCAGGGACTAAAAACAGAACAAAATAATTTACAAGGGACTAAAAACAGAACAGGGCAATTTATGAAGGACTAAAAATAATAAAAAAATTATGAGGGACTAAAAACATAAATCAACAAAAAATGAGGGACCAAAAACATATTTTACCCTTGTATTTGTGACCAAAAGAATATGTTCTTATGGTAAATATTATTTGAGTAAATAAAATATAGGTAAATAGTATATGAGAAAATAGGATGTGCATTATTAGTGTAAAACCTTTTTATACTATTATCCAATCACAAACTATTATATATGGTAAGTTTGTTAACTTTTGTAATAATTATCTTAAAAGTCACATCAACGATGATTTTTAATTGATTGATGGTGTAAAACTATTTTACATTGTCAATGCAAGACCATTAAATCCATAGTATATATACTGAAATTGTAAAAACTTTTTGCTCTATTATCTAATCACAAATTGACATATACAGTCAATTTGTTGACTTTTATAATAATTATCTAAAAAGTCATATCTACTATGATTTCTGAATAATTAACTGTACAAAGATTTTTACACTAATAATACTTAGAAATTGAATTCATAATTAATATATATATATAGTATACAAAAGTTTTATACAATTCTTCAATCAAAATTGTTATGTATGGTAAGTTTGTTGAATTTTTTTATAATTGCCTTGAAAATTATATTAAAGGTTTTTTTATTTGGTTGAGAGCGTAAATTTTTTTACAATACATGCCAATTAAACTTATACTACTATTATTTTGTTATGAATGACTTTTTTGTGAAAAGTAATATAAACTTATTTTTGACTAATAATAGAAGTGATAGATATGTTAGTAGGGGGTAGAAAAGTTATTTTGAGAGAGAGAAATGTCTTAAAAAAATCTTTATAATTTTTTGCAACTTTTGTTTTATTTAAAGAGATATTTACCAAGGGGTCTAACTTAGTTATTTGAGCATGGTGCGTGAGTGTTGTAAACCCCTAATACTGACTTCAATTCCTACAGATAAAAAAAAAGAGATATTTATAATAGATCTTTATAAGAATTTTAAAGTAAAGAAGAGTTTAGATTAAGGCACACTTGCTTGAAAGTTCAAATACAATCTTTAACCTCATAACTAGTGTGAGCAGAAAACTAAATAAAAAGGGATTATGAGAATGAAAAATGGGTGAAACACATAGTGGATCAAACTTTCTCACTTATAGTTTATGTTTCGTAGTTTAATTAACAAAATATTTAGATACACATCCATCCAATATCAACGCGCATCACACTGAAACTAGAATAAGTAGCTTTTACGTCTTTTATACAGATTTAATGTGAAAAAATTGAAATATGTGTTTGTGAATTGAATATAGACATGCACTAATCAAGCTAATTTGAGGAAATGTAATTGTTTTCACGAAAAATGTTTTGTATCTTTTAATGTTTTTTATGTTGTTATTCTACATGTGATTTTATGGTGATTGAACCAAAGAAAAAATTGTTTTTGCAACAGAAAATATGGTTCATGTTTAGTTTTGCATAACAATATTAATATAATAGTGATGTTCTAGTATACTATTACTATAGAGTCAGAGAAAGCCACCATCCTTATAACTAATGTAAGCAGTGATTGAACGAAAGAAAAAGTTACTACCTCCAGTCATATTTATAAGAAATAAGTAATAATGTATTTTACTCTATAACTTTTTCTTACAAATAGGACCATAGATAGTATTTTTTTAATTTTGCATAACAATATATTAGCGATGTTGTAGTTTATTATTAGTATGAAATTGGATTATTTCGAAGATTCCGGTAGTTTCTACCAAAAAAATACTATCAGTATAGAGTGTTGGACATATAAATATCAATATACCACGTTATGATAAAATTTATCGATGGTTGAATTCCATATCTAAATTCAATTTATTGATTGATAAAACTATATTAGATTTGCATAGTTTGATGAGGTTAAAACTTGATTATTGTCGTCAATGTAAAACTTTTACCTTATCATTAAACAATAAAATGACACAATAAAATGTGGCAAATAATACACGTCATCCTAATATATAAAATTTTTCAGTTCATGATAAAAGGCGTTAGTTTAGTCATTTTTTAAATAGATGGCATCAAGTATCCCATAGTACAAAAAAATTATATTGTATACCAATGAATCAAGTTTAACACTAAATTTAATTAATAATATCATTTTGAAGCTTGTCTAGGTAATTTTTTAAGCCGTGAAACATATCTTCATGATTATAGTATCAATGATATTCACCAAAGATATCAAACTAAAAGAGTGGTTAGTAATAAAAAAGAAAGATAAAGTGAAAGGGAAGAATAAGAGAAAGGATTCTTGTAAATGTTGACGCAATGTTAGTTATATTATATATTATATACCTGATCAAAACACATGCTTGGCTTGACAATCATCTTCTTATAATAGTTTTTTAACATAAAAGTGATAATATTCATTATGTTAGTGTAATGAACATATGCAAGCATTTGCATGAAGTGGAAGTGTTTAACTCGTCCAAGTAAGTACATTCCATTATTTGATATATTGGGAGAGTGGTGAGAAGTTGAAAACCATGGAAAGGTCTTTCATGAGCCTACGTATATATGGCATTTATTTTAGAAAAACTGTTTAGGAATCAGCATCTTTTGATCAAGCAACGTGAAATTGGCAATTGGAATTTATATGAGAATAGATAAAGAGGCTAGACCGTCCTTCTCCACAAAGCTATAAAGAAAATTCAACTAATTTCCATATATAGAGAGATAGAGATTGAGAGAGGTGGATTAAATTATACGTATACCTTTGTAAGTTGTACACAAAGTTACATCTTTAATAATTTTTAATTAAATAATTTTATCTTAAAATTTATTGTTGGATTAAAAGTTTCTTTTATCGATACGTTGTTGGTCTGAGTGTAATTGAGTTCGAACTTCTTAAGCAAAGTTTTAGATTTAAATCTTGTTAATGAAAAAAATGTGATTAAGAAGGAAGATCCCACTAAGTCATTGGCAAAACCAATAGGTATTTTATACCAATAACATAGTTAAGAAAAGAGTTTATTTTATATAAATTATGTTTATAAATTTTATATTAATTTAAAATTATTTAATACATCATTCAAGTACATCAAAATTAATGTAATATTTATTTTTAAAACATATAAAAATAAACCATTTAATAATTTTCTTATTGTTTTTTAATTTTGACAAAATTTAATACAAACAATTAAATATATAGTTATAATTTCACGATTGAGAAAAACTATATTGTATATAAATTTATTGATTGTATAAAAATCAATGTAACTTATATGGATGTAATTAGTTTGATATACGTAGAATATATATACACATGTATATTTATTTTATAATTTAAATATTTTTTAATTTATATTTTTAAATTTTATTTAAATAAAAATCTGTGCATTGTAGTGTGAGATATACTTGCTAGTTCATGTTAAAATCACAGTCGAAATTTGGATAGAAATATATATATATATATATATATATATATATATCATTTAATCTATATAAGCATTATAAATTATATATAGAGAAGATATAATCATTTAAATTTGAAAACTCATAATCCCCATTGATAGAAAATTTTACAGTTTCTAACACTTTTTTTTTTTTTGACACAACAGTTTCTAAAACATAAATATAGAAATAATGTGTGTTAGTCTGTTAGATTAATGTTAAAAATGAGATTAATTGAACTCGACTTATATCTAAACACGCACTATGACTTGAAGCTCCGTTTCAAACCTAATTTTATTGGGGAACCAAAAGTTGAGTCTTGGTGTAATAAATTCTACTCAATCCCATGACTCATGACCCACACATCAACGCATCAGAAAGTGAGAAAACCCATAAGCGTACACACAATTGACAATTGATAATTGATAATTGACTTTAGTATTCCTTTCTCTGTTTCATCATTGTTAGTGTTAGGGCTTAATCGCCTAATTCTATTACAATTAGTCAACCAACCTCACATCATTATCAATGGTTGCCACTTCAAATTGTTTTACGCGTAAGGTAGATAGAGATTTTAGGCAAATGTACTTACACTTTTCACAATTAGGCAATTGTTAACTAAAATATTAATTATATTTCTTTGAAGAAAACTACTCCATTATCTTTCTCTTATTTGGACTGATCACCTCTTTATAATTTCTCTCTTTCCAAAAAAATAAAATAAAATAAACTAATTGCACAAAAATTATATAGTGCATGTTTGCTTTCAAGCTTGCAAACATTTTTCTACCTATTAAAAAAAGTATTATATTTGACAAATGAGAGTATAATAATTTTCTATCATGATGAGTTAAAAAAAAGTATTATATTTAACAAATGAGAGTATAACAATTTTCTATTATGATGAATTAAAAAACATTTTTCTGAAAAAAAAACTTCAAGAAATTCCAATAGTATGAATTGTCTCATTGGTTAATAGGAACAATAGAAAATTTCAAATTATGTTACAAGAGAGTCTTTGGAAGAGAGAGACACGTAAGCTTAAAAAGTGGGAATTAAATAGTTTTCTTTTTTAAAGAGAAATTATAGGATGTGAATCCATAAAATAAATATGAGAAAAACAATTGTTTTTTTTTCAAAGAACTATGATTAATATGCTAGTGAAAATTAATTGAATTTTTTCTTTTTTACTTTTATTCATCTTAACAACACATATTTAAAGTTTTTTTCCCTATTTTTTTATCCTTTTTTTCCCCTTTATTTCACTCCTAAATACCAATTAAGTTTTTCTGATTACCCGACTCATGAGTTGTGATTAGGGATGACAAAGTGTACCTGGACCCTACGGATACCCACAAGAATATCTGCAAGCGGGTCGGGTAAATACCCGCTTATTGGGGCTGGGGCCGGGGCTGGGTATTTACCCGCAATTTTTTGTGGGTGCGGGTACGGGTATGGGTACTATAGTACCTGCCCCACCTCGCCCCGCCCCGCACCGCACCTACTATATATATATAATTAAAATAACTTAAATAAATAATTATGTTATATATACACTTTTCTGTAAAAAAAATAATTTTATATTTTCCATAAACTAATATTAATAGTAAAAGATTTATGTTATAACTTACAATAATTTTATATTATATATTTTTAATATTATGTGTGGATGCTTTTAATGTTAAGTTTGAATTCTTTAAGCGTGAATTTTCAATTTATTTGTAATAATTTTTTAATTAATGTTTTTATAGCTTAAATGCAATTTTGGTTCATCTATTTTGCACAATCCGCAATTTTGTTTCCCCTATTTTAAAATAGAGACGTTTAATATCCCAATTTTGTAAAATATGTAATTTTGGTCCTTCCATCAAATTGAAAGCGTTGACTGTTAAGAGATTAACGTTAACCTTAACTTGGTCCAAATATAGTGACGTGACACGAGATTATTTATTTAGTTTTAATTATTTTAAATACTGAGTAGAATAATTGATGAAAAATATATTTTAAAAAAAAGTAATATCATTTATTTGACTACGACGTGCTATATACTTCAACAATGTAGAACTAGTTTAAAATAAATGATAAAAACTTGTGATTTCTATTTTAGGACTCACGACTACCACAACCATTAAAATCGACCTGACATGTGCTTTAGTGACATAGATAAACATATAATTATTACTCAGTATTTAAAATAATTAAAAAAATAAATAAATAATCTCGTGTCACATCACTATATTTTGGTCATGTCAAGGTCAACGTTAATCTCTTAACTGTCAATGCTTTCAATTTGATGAAAATGACCAAAATTACGGATTTTACAAAATTGGGAGACTAAATGTCTCTATTTTAAAATAGGATGACTAAAATTGCGGATTGTGCAAAATAGGGGGACCAAAATTACATTTAAGCCTATTTTTTATTAATTTATTAACTTCATACATAAGTAAAGTGCGGGTAGCAGGTGCGGATATGGATATATAGGTACCCAGCGGGTACGGGGATGAAAATTAAAGTTGCTACCCGCACAGGTATGGAACGGGGTACGGATATATTTTTTAAACACGAATATGAGAATGGGTACTATAGGACGCTACCTAGACCCTACCCATTGTCATCCCTAGCCGCGACTACCTACCATTCAGTGGCAGTCAATCACAACTTTTGTCAAAAGTGATATAGCTCATCATATCATATATACTATATGTCAAACGTTAGTTGATGTATTTAGAATTTTAGTTAAAAATAAAGAAAAAATATTATTAACATATCTCATAATAATTTCATGTATTTTATGTATTTTTAATACTTTTTATTTATTAATTCTTTAATCCCTATGTTATACTATATACTTATATGTCAAGGTAACGATACTTGCATAGACAAAACTCAAAAGCCATATTTATATTCAGAGAAATACCAGCTGCAACATATTACTACTATTTTTATTAATAGATTTTTTTTTCAGTGTGTACTCTTTATTTTTTTTTACTATAATTTATTAAAAATAACAAAATTTTATGAGTCTCACTTTTTGTTTAATATTAAATTTTACTCATAATTTTATAGCTTCTAATAAACATTAACTTATAATAAAAATATATTAAAAAAATATGTTGGTATTATCCCTCCTCTTATATTTATAGTCATTATTACGAAGCGCGTACAAGAAACAATGTCCTTCGGTCCTAAGTTAGTGGTCAAGAGTCAACATGGATTAGGTTATTCATAATCAGTAGAAAAGCACTCAAAATATGTTGCAACATTTTTTTATTTTCTATCTTTGACGTTTAAAAAGCTTTATCGCACTATTATTTTACGGAGATATTTTCATCAGAAGATTCAATATGAACCATTTAATTTATAGGTTTTGACTTATCTCCTTTTAAGTTCTTGGTACATTACATTATATTACTCTTACTTTGCCAAATTGTAGAATCAAGAATCACCTAAAAGTGCTACTGGACCCAGAGCTTTTAAGTTTATACTGTCTTAGTACTCGTTTATGATGTCATGATAGTATTCAGAACCCTATTTATTTATTTATTTATTTATTATTTAGTGTATTAAGTAGCGATCAGTTGAGGAAAGTGACTCTTGTTTTCCAGTTTGGCCACACTTATCCTCAAGGCCTCAACTACAACAGTTGTTAAATGAATTATCTCTCCATATTTTTCTTTACATATTACAGGTATTTTTCATTGGAATTATTTGAGTTGGTAGGATTATTATAGATGATAAAGTTTTCTCTTTAAATATTTAATGTAATTTTATATTAAAATTTAAATTTGAGATCATTAGTTAAGTTAGAATAATTTCATGTGATTACGTGAGTTGATCTACTAGTTAAATAAATTATCTCTACACATTTTTAAATTTCATAATTTGACTTATTATTTATAAGAGCTTTTTTTTTAAAATATACTAAAGATATCCTCCAAACTAACATATAAAGGTTAATTCCTTTAAGACTTAGAGATTATTAGAATAAATATTGTCTCTTCTAACAATTTTTATACACATATATGATCAAGAATTAAATCTTTGTCAGCATGGTTAAAAGATTGAGTTATCTATCGACTGAGTTGCACTTTTTGGTATTTAATTACTTAGTTTTGAAATAATTGAACTGTGTCTCTCCTAGTTTGATGTTTTAAATAATAGGTTGGTTCAAGTGTTTATGTTTAGTTTTTCTTAAGTAATATCATGTGGAGAATACATGTGTTTATACCAAAAATATTTACAAACTTTGATGAGACTTTTCGAAAACAATTTATTTTATTTTCCAAGAAGATAACTAATGAAAGATATGTATGTGTGAATAGGAGCTTTTGTCCTTTAATTTATTTACACTAGTGTAATGTAATTGTGTTGTGTGTGTAGGATTTTTAATTATATGAAACTGTCCTAGAAATATTCTCATGTAACAGATACAATAGAAATTCAAAATAATAAACATTGTGACTTTCAAACAAGAATACAAGAAAGGAATTGGGAAATCTTTCAACACAGAATGAGATATTTTAGTCAAACAAAACACACTTATATCGATCTCGAGACAGGTAAACATGAGACGATTAAATTGGTCAAAAGGACCATGCAGATCTCTTTATCCTTTGTTGATATAGTTGATGATAATGATGGTCATATTAAATGAATAGGAAAAGGGATTGGTGATCGACAAATGAAGGGAAAAAAATAAGAATGTTAATTAGTGGAGAGAAAGAAGGAATAAATCTATTTGTATATTATAATTTAGAATATATAATTAGAAGAGTGAATTTTTATTTTCTTAATTAGATATTATTAACTTTTTTTTTCTTATTTGAATGATAATTTCATACATTAACTCCACAACTAGCTAAAAAAACTCTCTTTCAACTATTTTAGACTACCATTTTTTTTTATATCCTCTCTTTATAAATTAGAATAATTATTTAGCATTTTTAGCAGCTATTATTTAATGGGAGCGTTTTCAAGAGTTTTTCTTCTACAAAACGTTTTTATGAATTTTTCTTAACCTTTTATCTCTTTTAATATATCTTTTCATCTTTATTTCTAAATTAAATTTCAATATATATTTTTTTAAAAAAAATATCAATAATTAAAAATAATCTTCCATCACAATATAAATTATTTATCATAAATCTAAAATATAATTTATATGTTAAAAATATTTATATATTAATAATTTTAGTTATAATATAATTTATATATTCAACAATATTTATTTATTATAAATGTATTTATACAAAATTAACATGTGCATTGCACAAACTTAAATACTAGTTTATCTATATATTAGTATTTTAGTTTGTATAATGCACATGATAAATATTTATTTTATATAATTCAATTTTATAATAAAGATAAAAATGATAGATTAAGATTAAAATTTATGTAAAAAATACATTGAAATTTAATTTAGAAATAAAGATGAAAATGATAGATTGAAAAAAAGAGAGGTTATAAGAAAAATTCTTAAAAATATTTTCATTGAGGCTATGTTTGGATTGGTGGTAAAGATCATAATGGAATGGATCAAAACATAATAGAGAGAAATGGATTGGATTAAAAATACTATTCCATTGTTAGAATAATTTATAATAGAATGGAATAAATATTCCATTTCATTGTTTGAAAAAAGAACGGAACAAAATAAATTATAACTTTTTAATTTTCATATTATCTTGCTTTAAAGTGATTTTTTTTATCATAAAGAATAAAGAGATGCTGAGAACACTGGTTAACACTTTTAACAATCTATATTTGGGTATGTATATTTGATCTATGTGTGTTATGTCTTTGTATATTTCTCTTCTTTGTTCTCAAAAAGGTTTGAAACTTCACTTATGGGCAAATTACATCAAATATACGGATAGTTTATATAGGTAAATTTTCGCTTAATTATTTGACGGATTTATTATTCTTTTGGTACTACATATATCTTTATTTCTTTTAATTTATTGGAGGCAAGCAGCCATCCCCGCATAATAAATCAATCGTTGGAACCATAAAAAAAATAATAATAATAAATAAATAAAAAATTGCAAGATGGATTGAAATGAAACCTAAAGTTTTACAAAGACCAAAATCATATATATGTGTCTCCATGTTTTCATTAAGGTGGATGTTGTTGGATTTTATGTCACGATGAACAATTTTTTGTTTGCACTCGTGGTACAAGTATGTCAAGAGCTATCTTTTGGTGATCACTCCAATTTAGTAGTTGCCGTGTTATTCAATATTTTCTAAAGTAAGGATTGCTTAAATAGGAAGGACAAAAGAGTTAATAGATAATATAAAATTTTAGTTCTATCACATTCCTTTCAAATTGGGAGAGAAGAAAAATATATAACTATAAACAATGAAATAGAATGAATCTTGTTCCAACATTTTTTAATGAGTTCTATTCTAATTTGTAAAATCCAAACAATGGAAAAAGTTATCTTCCCATTCCATCTTCCCTCTATTGCACCCATCCAAACATAACTTGGAAAAAAAAAAACATCTTTTCTCAAAAAAGAAAAACTTATAAAAATATTTTTGTTGAAAAATAATTCCTAAATATTTTTCATTAAAGAAAACTATTCTAATTTTTATATATAGAGGATTTGATTTTCTTATTCATTTATCTTTTTAAATTTATCCTCTTTTATTTATCTCCATCTAGAAGTTGAATTTCAATTCTTTTTTAAAGAAATTACTAATTAATAATTAAAAAATTATATCACAATTTAAATTATTCATTGAAAATCTAAAATATACTTTACATTTTCAAAGTTATTTATTTCTTATAAATTTTAAGTATAATATAATTTATATATTCATTTAAAAATATTTATTTATTATAAATTTTAATTATATAAAAATAAATATTTATCTTATTTAATGTATAAATTAAAATACTAGTATAACAAAAAAAGGGAGAAAAGATAGAAATAATCACATTAATCAACCACTAATATTTTACATATGCAATTAATATTTATAAGAAGAGAAAAAAATATAGGAGAATGAGAGACTCACTAAAAAAAGTAGTTAATTATTTTTAATAGATTAATATTATTTATTGAATAACTAATAATTCTTTTAAAATTTCTACAAATATTATTAATTAGTTGAAAAAATTACAATTTAAAGCTAGGGTTTTAGCTGATTTAGATTTGGGTTGGTCAGGTGTTTCTTTTTAAAAAAAAAATGTTGATATGAGTAGTGCATAATCATATACAGCTGATTCATTTTTAATTATTTAACCATTGTCGTGTTACTGGATCGGTTTACATATTGAGACACGCGTTTTTATTTGGAAAGAACAATGCAACGTGGCACGAAATGGAAGTTCATTAGCAAAATACGTGGCTATAGTAGAAGTCTGGAAGAAACACTAGAGCTACATCATTTTAATTGGGACTAATAAATAAATAAAGACTTTAATTAGAATACAATTTTTTTATAATTACCAAATTGCATACTATCATTATCATTACCATCGATAATAAGTTTATTAATTTTTATAATAATTATTTCAAAAAATTATATTCAAGATATTTTTTAGTTAATATTGTAAAAAATTTACACTATCAGTATATATAAAAATTAAACTTATAAATAAAATACCTCTAAAACAGTAATTAGACAAAAAAAACCTTAAAATTATAATTTTTGCATCTTTATAATAATTATTGAGCATTAAAACGACTGAAATTGATAAAATAAAATTCTTATAGAAATTAAAAAATTAAAAGATTAAATTTGATTAAAAATATTTAAAGATCAAATTGTTAATTAGTCTTAAAAAAATAATTAAAAATTAGTTTAATTTGATACATTGTTAATATAATTTTTTATACTATTAACTAATTAGAAATTACTTCAGATATATTTTTTAAGTTAATTATTATAAAAATTCACAATCTTATTATATATAATAATTTATTATAAGATGATAGCATAAAATTTCTCTACACTATTAGTATATTATAATTAACTTTTTAAAAATAACCGAACAAAATTTCACTTCTTTTTTATCAAAATGAATTATTTTTTCATCAAAAAAGGCCACGCTTTTTTTAATAATATTGGATGAGTAGGGTGTGTGAGTTGTTGTAAAAAAAACATGTCAAAAATAACTCAGTTAGTTGAATAAGATGCATGAATTGTTGTAAATTGATACAATCAATAGGAATAAAGTGGAGGGTGTGTACATAACTCGGTAAATTTCTTTTAAAACTAAAACTAAAAATAATTAAAATTTTAAGCAAGTGTTAATTTATAAAAATGATAAATACTTGTACAGAGTCTCCTATAATAAGTTATTTATTTCATTATTATTCACTAAAAATTCCAACCTTGGTTTCAATTTTTTTTTTTTAAATTTAACACTGGGCTGGCTAAGCCTAGCAGCCCATGGGTTGAAGTTGGACAATTTTGATTAAAGGGTCAACTTTCCAAACCGCAATGCTTGAAAAATTGGGCCAGGCCTATTTGTACTCATATTGAATAACATGTTTTTTCTTTTTTTTTAATGGAATATTGAATAACATGTTGTTAGTTGGCAAAAATAAAATAAAATCATAGGTACCAAATAAAAAAATCATAATTCTCGCTCAATAGATATACAATTAATTCATATAATGCATCTTATTACATAATTTATCTCATATACATTTTAAATAATTGTGTTTTTTTATAAAAAAATTGTGTTTTTTCTTTAACTTATTAAATTATGGAAATAAGGAATATGGAGAAATAATTAAAATGGAAATAAAGAATATGGAGAAACAATTAAATTTATTGAATGCAATATTTTTCTGCCTTCCATGAATCACTTAATCTATTTGTATTTCAGAAATGTACTAGTATATATTTTAACTTTTTTTTTGTTTCGAAATAAAAATATTTAATAGTGCTATTAGACTCGTTTTCTAAGTAAAATGTTTTTGGACCTGTAGTTTGTACATATAAATAAAGGTGTAAAACTAGTTGGTTATAAATGAGTTTTTGTGCAAAAACGAAATGAGAATAGTGAAATTGTAAAATACAAAGCACAACTTGTTGTTCAAGAATTTTCACAAAGACCCGACGTTGATTTTGAAGAGACATATTCACCTGATTTTGTGCAAGTACTTTTCGATACTTAATTAGTTTGGTTGCACATAAAGGATTCAATTTACATCTAATGAATGTTGTTACAGCCTATTTGTATGGGTCTTTTGATAATAACATTTATATGAAACTCCCTGCAGGATTCAGTTTGCTCAATAAAGCATGTTCTAGAGAAGAATACTCAAGCAAATTGAATAAGTCTCTCTATGGGCTAAAGCAATTAGGACGCATGTGGTACAATCGTCTTAGTGGGTATTTGTTAAAATAAAGGTATAAAAATAAGCCTATTTGTCCTTGTATTTTTATGAAAAGATCCAAAAAAAGGATTTGCCATAATTGCTATTTATGTAGATGACATAAACATCATTGGAAATCCTGAAGAACTTCTAAAAGTTATTGATTACTTAAAAGAAAGAGTTTGAGATGAAGGATATAAGAAGGACAAAGTTTTACTTGGGATTACAAATTGAGTATTTAAATAAAGGTGTTTTTGTGCATCAAGAGGCTTATATAACGAAAGTTCTTAAAAGGTTCTATATGGACAAATCACATCCATTATGCATTCCAAGGGTTGTTTTTTAAGGTCTTTAGACATGGATAAAGATCCTTTTAGACATTAAGAAAAGGATGAAGAACTACTTGGTCCTGAAGTACCATATCTTAGTGCTATAGGAGCAGTGATGTATCTTGCTAATTATACACAACCTGATATAGCATTTGCTATAAATTTATTAGCAAGATATAGTTCTTCACTTACACGAAGACATTGGAATGAAGTAAAGCTCATACTTCGTTATCTGAGGAGGTACTATAGACATGGACTTTATTTTATTCAAATGTTTCAAAGTCAGGTCTAATTGGTTATGCAGATGCAGGTTATTTGTCAAATCCTCATAATGATATATCACAAATAAGATATTTGTTTACATCTGGTGATACAACAATTCCATAGCAATATGTGAAACATGACAAAATAGGCACATCATCTAATCATGCAAAGATTTTTGCTTGACATGAGGGAAAATGACATCAACGATCATATGTGAAGTCAATGCCGCATTATTGCTCAATTGAAAGAAGAATACATTAAAGGAGATTGAACAAAACATATTCTACCAAAATTCATTTTCACTCATGATCTCCAAAAAAAAAATGGTGACATTAATGTTCAACAAGTTCATTTGTGTGAGAAACTAGCAGATCTCTTTACAAAGTCATTGCCAAGGAAGACTTTTGAGCAACTGATCCACAAGATTGGACTTCGCCATGGTTTTGTCCCATTGGTTTTTTTGGCAAGATTTTTAATGAGGCAGGGGATAACATATTGAATGATGATGTACTTTTTTTCCTTCACTAGGTTTTTATCCCATAGGATTTTTCCTAATAAGGTTTTAATGAGTTTTTCCTAATAAGGTTTTAATGAGATACATTTTGAAGTAATGGATATCTAAGGGGGAGTGTTATGAATAATCTATTTGTGGCTGTTCATATCTTTTTGTATATTCTTTTATGATATTTCCTTATTTTTATTTATCTTTTGTAACTTCTCAGTTATCTCTTGTATTTATAAATAGATTACTCTTCTCGAAAAGAATATATACAATTCTCATTCTCTCTAAACTCTCATTCTCATCTCTTCTCTTACTTTTTCTGCTCCCAGTTATTTTATTTAACAATTTTTTTTTTGGTACAACTACAAACACTATTAGCAGAAACAAAATATTCTTTAGTTGCTCCGAAACGCCCTTTCATAAAAGGTAGTTTATAATTTAATTTTACATAAATTTACAAATAGTTTAATGCAGTAAAAGAAAATGAATTTAAATTTATCAGATTTTTGTTTACAATATTCTTATTATTTGTAAAAATTTCAATTACTATTAAATTATTAATAGCATTATTTTCCTTCGTTTTGGATTAATGTCTAATAATGGATTTTTGGGCGAGGAGCCTTCGTTAGCTGGACGTAATAAGACGTAGGACCCAAATTCACGTGCTATTTTTGGGAATCTTCAGGAGATAACGTGTTATTTTATGTCTTTTTGTTGATTTCGTCATGTCAAAAACCACAGCTGCAGCATAAAATACAATGATTTCTAAGCATTTTTATTGTTGTAATTAATATTAAAATAATGTTATCACTTTGCTTAAAAAATAAAACGACATACATATTATTTAGTGTCAAATTTTTATTAT
Source organism: Pueraria montana var. lobata (assembly GCA_026413185.1). Classification (NCBI taxonomy): domain Eukaryota; kingdom Viridiplantae; phylum Streptophyta; class Magnoliopsida; order Fabales; family Fabaceae; genus Pueraria; species Pueraria montana. The sequence goes on along the minus strand of CM048656.1, from coordinate 54,091,586 downwards.
TCCTAAAACTTTATTTTTTAATTGAGCCAAATTGTATTGTAGATCTATGCTAGCTAAGAGCATCTCCAATTGTTTATGCTACTTCAATTTTAATCATCCCAATCAATTTTTTTTTCAATAAAAGTTTTTATTAATAAGTTGTTTAACTCACAAATATTCCTTCTTTCTCTCCAAGATTTCATATTCTCTATCTCCTATATTTAATACAAATGTTAAGCAACTCATGAGGAATAATTGTTTATATAAACAACTATCTCTAATTTTAAGAAACTTAAAATCAAATATGACATATCAAAATAATATTTTTTTGATAAACAACTTGTAGAAGCTCTTAATGGGATAAGATTTTATTATTGTAAAATTAATCACATCTTGTTTGAGAAACGAAGATTCTTAAATATGATCTTTAACTTTAACAATTACCTATTATTTTAATGGTTAACTTTGGAATCCATAAGTCATTTGATCTCTAGCACTAAGGGTGTTTGTTTCACGAAATTTGTTGGAATAATATTGTAATCTCATAAATATCATAAACAAAAATGCTATTCTTGAAAATTTTTAAAAATACATTTAATTAAATTTTAACATTTTTAAGACTATTTTTAATTTTTAAAATAAATAAAATAAAAAATAAGTTAGAATGAAAGTTACAATTGAGTTAGAAAATACCTTTCCACGTTCTTATGAGACTATAACTTTCCCACTCCTAGTAATGATAATATAAATGACTTAAATCATGGTATAACTATTTTTTTGAGATTAAACAATCCTCAATAATATTTTTTTTTGAAACTCATAAGAAACATGGAAATACTACACTTTCAAATTTACATTCTCAAAAATGATTTTTTAATAAAAACAAACACACTCTAAATAATAAAATAAGAAATGATTATCAAATTCAAGAATTAAATTACTTATTTTGATATAGAATGTTATTTTAAGTCATTATTTTGATAATGTTAATGACTAAATTAACATATAATATCAATTTATCTCGTGTTTCATTAAGTGGTACCATTTAAATACACACACACACACACACACACACACACACACACACACACACACACATATATATATATATATATATATATATATATATATATATATATATATGTTAATAAAAACATTACCAAAAAACTTATAGTTATAGTTATTTATGAGAGACAATCTTGCTATAATTGATAGAATTATTATAGATGACAAATCTTTTTCTCTAAATATTTAATACAATTTTATAACAAAAATTCAAACTCAAGATTAATAATTAAGTGCGTGTTTGATTTTACGTTAGATAATTAATTCTGAGTCTAAAATTAATTTTATATAAAATTTCACATGTTTAATTTCACGAAAGAGAAGAGTTTAAAATTAATTTTGAGTTGAAACAATTTTGATAATTTTTATGTTCAATAAAAATTTTTATACTAACTTTTACTCCTAACTTATTTTTATAATAAAAATATCTAAATATAAATCAATTTCACCTCAAAATCAATTTTACAAAATAAATTCTATTCAAAATTAACTTTTTCAATTCTTATTCAAACACACATTAAGTTAAACTAGAAAGACTCTATCCCAAGTGATAAATGCACTCGACAAATTTTCTATTTCTCTCTTCTTTTCACCTTGCATTCCTAATCATATTTGATTATTATTATTATTATTATTTTTTTTTTGTCTCTCTGATTCTGTGAATGTCTATGCCCAAAAGATGTAAACTATAATACTTTTTCGTGTTCAATTGAATGTTGACATGGTTTTGTACATTCTACATCTAACTAAATTACTAAAGTACTTATATAACCTTTTATACTTTTTTTAATAAAATTGAAATGCATTTCTGCGTCATCAAACAAGAGACGTGTATTTGGTATTGGCACACCATTGAATGAAAAAGTGAGAAAGAAAGAGAAACTTCTTTCTTTGGAATGCCACAAAGTGATTGTGGCTCAAAATCGTTGTTGCGTATCTGACGTAGCACCTCAGTCCCCATCCCACACACAACGTGCCACCACGCACACACTCTCTCTCTCTCTAAAACTTTTCACTTTTCAGAAACAAAAAGCAAAAACACACGCGGCATTTTTAAGGTTTATTTATCCTTATATTAGAAAAGTTAAGGAGAAAGAAAAATAAAAAACCAAAGAAACAGAAATGTTGGAGGCAAAAGACTCGACGATCAAGCTCTTCGGGAGGACGATCCCGGCGCCGGAGATCCCCGCCGGAGCTCCGGCATTGTCTTCTGGTGATGTTGTTGGCGACAGTGTTGGTCAGAACCATGGCTCTTCAAGTGTCAATGGGGGTGGTGAAGAGCACGAGATTGAGCAGGTGTGAAAAAATTTTGATTTTGAGAGTGACCCTTTATTGGAAATGCGAAAATATTTAGTGGGTCGATGTTAATTTCTCGGATTAGTGGCAGTGGCATTGGAGATTTTGTTGACTTGTTTTAGTGTCTTGTATTTTTATTATGGTTTTGCTTGAAAGGGTTTAATAACTTGGTGTTCAGTTGAGATTTGGGTTTTGTTCAATTTGAGGTGTTCATTGATTGATGTTTTGTTTCACACTTACAACTTTAATTCACTTGTGCAACTGTGCAAGTGTTTTTCATGCTATCTTTGACTCGCTGCTGTTGGAGTTTCTGATGGTTTGAATAATTGAACCAGTTATGTTGCTCTAATGGTATAAGCATTTGGATTGAATCTTCAGCTATTTTGTTAGTTTTGAAACTGCAGCATGGGATTAGCATTATTTGAGCAATTTTCAATTTGTTTCTGAGCATACTTGTGTGTATATTTTCTGTACTTGCTGGTTCTTGGACACTGATGACATCTCTTAGTATTCTTGCAGTTCAGCTTCTAAACTCTTATTAGCGTGGTAAATATGAACATCTATAGTCATTAATCTGATTTTGCCTTTCTTTTTCAGATTTTACCTAATATTTCTGGCAGCAAATGATGAATCGTTCTTAGTTGATAAAATGCTTTTTCTATTTGACTTTTCAATTATGTATCATTCTTTCTAAATCTGGGAACAGAAGTATTGAAAACTGTCTGTCTTACAGTTTCGAGGTCAATTCGCCATACATTTTGCTTTGGTTTTTTTGGGTAGTTGAATTTTTGTCTATAATTACTGTTAGCCTTGTCTTCTTTTGAGTTTATAGTTGTTGTTCTATCTTGTAAGAAAAGAATAATGAGCTGCAGATTCTCAGCTCATGGTTCTTCAAGAAATTCAATATTATTCAATTTTGCAATTTTGCTGTACAACGTTCCTGTTTGATTGCCTTTTCAATTATTCTCATTTCCCTTGGTTTTAGCCAGTCAGTGACTAGAGTTGGATCGTAATATTTTCAACCTTAACCTTTTTAGGAGATATTGGATTAACAGATTTGTTGATGAGACACAGCAATTTGGGATTTTGATAATTGACATTGCCCTGCAAGTCTTAAACAAGAGATGCAAATTTTGTTTTTTTCTTTCTTAGATGCTGTGGTACTGAATTTGTTTTCTCCTAATCCCAATGAACTGGCTTTCCATGCAGCATTTTCAATATTAACATTATTTTTTTGTGTTTGAAAGTTTATTTTTAGTTAAAGAACCTGTGGCATAAGTATTGCTTTTAATTTTTACAGTTATTTTGTTTGACTTGGACAAACATATGTAATTGCAGAAGGCAGAAATCTAACACAGTAAAATTATGAGTCATCCTTATCATACACTAATGTATTTCTTATACTAAATTTTTAGTTTAGAACAACATACTCAGCAGCTGTTTTCATAAATGCAGGACACAATGGGAGAGGAATCAACTGAGAGCAAGAAGGAAGATCAAGTGACCAATCTTGATACTGTCTCAAGACCAGGGGAAGAGTCTATTAACCCCTATACCGAGAAAGAGGATCTTACATTGAAAACTTCAAAAAAGACTGAACAAGAACAAGGTGAAAATTCACAAGATAAAACCCTGAAAAAGCCGGACAAAATACTGCCTTGCCCCCGCTGCAATAGCATGGACACCAAGTTCTGCTACTACAATAATTACAATGTCAACCAACCCCGCCATTTCTGCAAGAATTGCCAGAGATACTGGACTGCTGGTGGAGTGATGAGGAATGTTCCTGTGGGTGCTGGTCGCAGGAAGAACAAGAATTTCGCTTCTCAGTATTGTCAGATAACTGTTCCTGAAGCAGCACTCTCAAATTCTCAGCCGGACTTGCCAAATGGAGTCCATCATCCTTCCTTGAACTGTGATGCCACACTCCTTGCATTTGGGTCTGATACACCCTTGTGTGAATCAATGACATCTGTTTTTAACCTTTCTGATAAAGCAGTGAACAATTCCACAACAAATGGATTTAATGGCTCTGAAGAACTAGAAATTCCTGTTACTTATGTTGGTGGAGAAAAAGTGAATGATGATTCCAATAAATCTACTGACACATCAACAAAGCCAATGGAAGGTGAAACCACCATTAATAGGTCCCAAGAACAAGTCATAGAGAATTGTCGTCCCTTCCCACCTCAGGCTCCCTACTTTCCTGGTGCCGCTTGGCCTTTCCCATGGAATCCAGCACTGTGGAGCTCCCCAGTACCATCACCACCTGCTTTTTTCCCACAAGGATATACCATGCCTCTCCATCCTGCAGCAGCTTATTGGGGTTTTACCATACCGGGTGCCTGGAGCATCCCATGGCTAGCGCAACCATCATTACCAAATAGTACAGTGTCTAACTCTGGTCCTAACTCCCCAACCTTGGGCAAACATTCAAGGGAAGAAAACATGCTTAAATCCAATGAGGCAGCAGTTGAGGATGAACGTAGCAAGGGAAATAATAAAGAAAAGTGTCTATGGGTTCCAAAAACATTGAGGATTGATGACCTAGGAGAAGCAGCAAAAAGCTCTATATGGACAACACTAGGGATTAAACATAATAAAGCAGACTTAGTTCCTGGAGGAGGACTCTTCAAATCATTCCCGTCACAGGGTGGTGAAAAAAATCGTGTAATACAAAACACACCGGTCTTGCAGGCCAATCCAGCAGCACTGTCTAGGTCAATTAACTTTCACGAGACCTCATAATCCTGTAGCTTATAATTTGTAATTGTTTCTTGGATGCAGCAGTAGATGAGCCAACTGACATGGCAGTATTTCATTGTACTCCAGGAAGTCACATATTGTAAAGACACATTGGTTCACTAGCCTTTTTTGTTTTTTTTTGTTTTTTGAAGAGTTAAGTCTTCTTGTTGGTCAACGGAAGAAATTGAAACAAAGGTTAGAGTTAGTTTTTTCTTGCATTCCTTTTAAGGAAAAAAAGAGCCTTCTCTTTCGAGAGTATCTCACCTTAGATTGTGGCTAGGCAATTTTACTCTCTCCCCTTTTGTTTAGATGTCTTTCTTAGTTCTTGTACATAGGTGATTTTATGTGGCGTAGTGAGACACAATGTATTTGTTTTCCAAGATCTCAATATGTATGTAAATAAGAATTAGAGTTCAATTTGAATTTTTGTTCTGCTATATTTCCTTCAGAATGCAACCCTCTATTTTTCTTTGATTCAGGCTGTCTACCATGGTATATATGATAATGATTGTTATCATTTAAGTGTAATGAACTCAGGAAGTATCTTCTTTTATTGAAACCAATTTTCAGCTTGGTTTAGGGTTGTGAAGATCTTGACTGTTTACCTGAATCTAAAGACATACAATGCATCAGATAAAATAAAAGCTTCAAAGTTCTCTCCTATAAAGATTTTGAAATCTGTATAGACTCCAATGTCTATGATACTTGTAAAACAACAGCATCAGAGTAGCTATTTTCCCACAAAATAATTAGAATACCACAATAATTTGATAAATTTTAGTATTCTATTATGTGTATAAAGATTTATGTTCATTCCTAAAACACAGATTCCTTCTCATGATTTAAATTTTTTTTATTTAATGTTAATTTTAGATCACTTTGTACATTGTATAGATTATTCCCACTTATATGTTCTTCAATTGATCCTTTCTTACCAAACGTGAAACTTCTTCACTCATACTTGTTGCTCTTACAGAAAACAATGTTCAGATGGTAAAAATTGTATAAATGTGAGGTGGTGTATGTATAAATATGGATAATTATACTTGAAACGTAATTTTTCTAACAAAAGAAAGTGAACCCTTCAAAATACGTAATTAATACTTTTCATTAACAAACTGGAACTTTCCATGATCATGTTTTAACTGTTAATTTCTTTAGTACATGTTTGGTATTATGTTTGTCAATGCTTGATCCGTGTCAAGGCAAAAACTACAAATAGTAGTTTCTACATTTTTCCTTCAAATTTGACGCAAAAAGTTAGAGAAACTTGCGTTGAAGACGTGTGTCCAAACACACAATCAACGTTTAGGAATGTCATACTCATTTTGCTAGTTACTATCGAAAACTTTAGCCTTTGCCCCGATCATTTTATGGGTGTAATAATGGCAAATTGTATGAAATCTTTTTCTCAAGTCTTTTTTTAAGTTTTTTTTTTTCAGAATATTTTGTCCTTCACATTCATAATACAAAGCCCTAATTCGTAACTTCTGAACATTACATTAATGATATACATTCCAACTCTCCAGCCTAGCTATGTTCTGTGGTGCCGCACAGCTCAAGGGAGGTCCTACAATGAAGATGAACTTTTTGTAGTTATTCCTTCTGTTTTGTAGGCCTTCAAAGCCTGCTAATTAGTCCAATTTCCTTTAGACCAAAATATAATTACAGATGTGAATATTATGCTTGCTGGGTCAAGTTTGTGTCCAAAATATTTTGGACCACATGCCGGAGCAAAGGGATGGTGGACATTTACATGGTATACAGACTCCTTTGCCCTCACCATAGTCATGCCTTGATTGTTACGTCCCAAAAAGTTAACAGGAGGAAGTGGGGTTGCAACAAGAGGACTCTTAATGCTGTTCAACCATGTTGCAAGTTTTGGCTTCTTGAGGGAAAGTGAGATAAGGCTTCTAGACCAACCAGTTACTGTGGATGTCCCCTTGATCTATAAGCCAACAAAGAATAGTGGGGTTCCTCTTGGGGGAATGTACCGGGCAGTGGGATATACCTAAGGGGAAAAGCAAAAGTGGTGAGGGAAAGAAGTGCTCTATGGATGTGTTGAAAGCAAAATGAAATGACAATGTCCAAGAGAAATGAACTTGAGGCAGAACATGTGATTCAAATCTGGACATCCCTGAAAGCTAATGAAGATAGGGTTTTGCTTGGCTCTTGTGGCAGTTTCAAGGAACAATCCTAACAAATAGAAGCATACGCCATATCAACAATACCCACAAGACATTTCTTTTAACACTTTATTATTAAAATTTATTAAAAATTACAAAATCATGTGTAAAGCTTATTAAATGAGAAGTGTGACCCATAATATTTTACTTTTAGTAAATTTTAACAAATAATAAAAAATGTGTTTACAAAAAAGTGTGTTAGAGTATGTGTTTTTAACATTTATCATACCAACAATGTCAATCTCTCCCTAATGCCTTTGGCAATAACTTGGGTAGGACCAAAACAGAACTATGCGTTATTAAGTAATTTTATAAACTCAGTTAAAAAAATGTATCTGGCACTCGAAATTAAGAAGCATCACATTTAGAAAAATTAATGACTATATTCAAATATTGCTAACTGCGTTTGTCATTGATCGGTGCAACTTCTATAAAATTTTCCCGAAGATTTTAACAAATGATCACCAAAATCTGGCATCAAAATCCTCAAACTATGTACACAAGCTTGCAACCTTTCTCTATTCGAAGTCCAGAAATGAAAACAGTTGCCACGATGCAGTTGACTCGAGCAACATCTAAACTACAAAGCTGTCCCCTACATATGAGGCACAGGGTTGGTAAGATTCTAAACAACACAACCAACAACAAAATGAATTGGGTTGGAAGACCTTGAAAATCAAGACTCTTTGTCCTTTGATATATTATTACGTGGCAGTCTGTTGAAAACACTCTCATCTACTATTCTATAATGTTTTGAAAATTGGCGGTGTATAACTCCACAATATCTATCTACATAACCTCCATATTTGCGGTACAATGCAGGGATAGTAATCATAAGAAGGGTTCCTGTCACCATTAAAGAGGAAGATATGTAAATAAAAAATTAACAAAGGGTCATATTTATCCCCAACTTGTGTTGAGACATGAAGGATATACATGTACTTCAGTACACAAAACATAATAGATGAAGATTTCAATTAGGACTTGTGACATGCATGCAAATAAGTTCAAAAGCACCTAATCATGTCTGTGCAAACATCCAATGGGTTAAATGGAAACCATGCAAATACAACGAAAGTTTTAGAAGGATTACATTGCATAGAGTTGGACACAAATAACCTCCAACACAATCCACCAAAAACCAAACAAGAGAAAAAGCAGTGAAAGGAAAGCCAAAAGGTTCAAGTGAAACTGAAACACCCAAAAAATGATGTACGGAATTTACTCTACATCAATGAGAAAGGAGGGTCTGAGTGAGAGAAATCACAAATTGATTTTAACAAATAGACTTATGAAGCAAGCATACCAATATATGCGAGTGTGAAGAAGGAGAAGATGCTGCCAATGACAGACAAGAGCCACAGACAAATCACCACCTGTCAAGTAGACAATAGACACTGAATTATCTCAGTTAATTTACCATCAAGTCATATACATATTGATAATTACTATTATCTCATTTCTAGGTGCAAAAATCACATTGCTATAGAAAAGAAAAAACTTAAGAGAACACCAAAAACTGCTGACATAACAGAAATGCCCGCAGATATTGTTGAAAAAACAAATGATACATTTGAAGGGATTACTTCAACAGAGTAAATTCAAGGAAGGTAGTTAGTTATTGAAAGCATGTTTCAGAAGCCATTGCCAAATTATGTGTAATCCTTCTAGACAATATCATACAAAACCTAAAATTCTTTACAACAAAAATATATCTTTAGAAAAAGAATTACTAATTATTTAGGTCACACTTCCCCAATCCACAAACCTAAAAGGCTGTAACCGGAAACAAACTAACCTTGAAAAAAATTCTAAAATCCTTGCCAATAGTGATGTCATGAGCTATAAGAAGCATGTTGTTGATTTTGACCCGAAATGAAGCTGCTACATTATTAACCATCTCCTCTGTCACAACTAGTTCAGGTAATGTTGGTGGTTGTCTGCTTGAGAAGAAAAGGATACAAATGACATAGTTCTAATGTTGAAAATGATAAAAAACATAAAATACAAGGGATAGCAGTCATACTTATTTCTAAGGGCAGCATAGTTAGCATGCAGAAACAACAGTACGATCAAAATCAGTAAGACATCTGAACAAATTGTTAAAAATGGTAAACTGGTCCGCTCAAATACAATCCAGGCAACTGTTGCAACAACAATGACACCCAAGGAAACATGCCACCTCTTCCACAATAGAACATCAGCAACTACAAAAGAGGCAAAGGAAAGCAAGCATCAGAACTAGTATTACCATATTGAACCCATAAAAACAAAAAACTGCAGCATGAAATTTTTTTCCCTTCAGCAATTTTATCTAAGTTTGTAAAGATAGAGTTTAGTTTATTAAAAGAAATCATTAACTGGTTTGAATCAGATCTCCAAATGGGGGAAAAATCAAAATTTTCAAAGAACTATTTTCAATTGCAAATCCAAACCATTAAGATTAGACCAAGTTGACCTCCAACACAAAGGAACAGAATATGCAGACAGAAGAGAGATAAATCAAACTTGAATTACCATAGGTACATAGTGAAGCAAAGTATCCATATATAAAAAAGGCTACCGAAGATTCAATCAAGATTTTAAAAAATGGTCCATGACTGCAATTTTAGCTGCAACATCTGTTGGGAAGTCCCACATCGCCTGCCTCAACTCTTGGGGTGCAACTTATATATCTGTTGGGTAACTTCATTTAATGTCAATTGGTTTTAAGATGGAATCTAACATGGTATCAGAGCCTATAGCCCATCTTGATAAATCGCCTGTTCTGGCAGGCATTTGTGGAGGGGGAGGGGGTGTTGGAAAGTCCTACATTGCCTGCCTCAATTCTTGGATTGCAGCTTATATATCTGTTGGACAACTTCACTTAATGCCAATTGGTTTTAAGATAGAATCTAACAACATCAAGGTTTTTGGACTTTCCAAAACTGCAATTGCGGCTGCATCGGCCGCATTTGTCTACCATTTCTCACAATATCAAGGATCGTGACATAACCACGACCGCGACCACTATTTAAAACCTTAGATTCAATAGCCCATCAAGCAGGGGAAAGTTCATATATGTGTCTGTGTCCAATTATCTACGTCTCCACTAGAGTGAATGCATTTTTTAAACCAAACAATGTGTGGACACTAATCAGGAAGTTACAACATACCAAAGGCAGTAGGAAGCTGAGCTTCTGATTCAGACATTAAACTAAACTCTCCAAAAATGAAGTCCTACCAAGCAGATGCCCCAGACCTGGATATATAACCAACATGTTAGCTGAGTCAATTACCATGGCAACAAAGTTTCATAATAAGAAAGCATCAAAATCATTGTACAGAAGTCAGTCATCTGCGCCAAATCACAAGCTGAATTACAACAGCACCCCATGCACTTGAACAACAAACACTGGCCAAAGTTTGAGTGGATAACGGAAACACACAAAACAATGATATTATGAAAAAAAAAAAAAAGACTAAAATTACCAAGATCATAGTCACAACCACCCTAAAAACTAATATATAGTAACTAACCATGAGACAAGTTATGAATTATTATCCAAGCTAGCAACTATATCATCAAAGGAAAACTTCAATCAAAATTATCATTTTCCATCGGAAAAAATCATTCCACAAACAACAACAATAAATGTTACATATTAAGAAATAAAATTGAAACCGGTTACGCAGTATTTACCGGAAATATCCGAGGAAAACCAAATGAAATCCTAGAATGACTGTGTCGTGCCGAGAACGCAAAGCGGAGAGTTAAAAGAGAGAAGCTTGAATCAAATTTAGACTCGATTATGGGTGAGAAAGGGAAGGGAAGCGAAACCCTAAAACTGATTGGGGAAAGATTGAAATTGGGGAATCAATTCAAATATTCAATTCTTTGGAACGAGAAGATGCTTAGAAACGTCAAGTCCCACTCGCCACTCCTACTATGCTTATGACTTGTAATGCAAATAACTTTTTTTTGTGTTTTTCGGGAACAAAAAACATTGCGGGTTCAAATATAATTTTTTTAATTATTTAAATGAGTGTTTATCTTTTCAAAATTATTTAAATGATTTATTAGGAGACCCTTCTAAGTAGTAATTAGTAATTACAGTATCTTTTAAAATTGATTAAGTTAATACGTAGATCCCTAAATTAATTTAATTTTTTTAATTAAGTCCCTAAATTTTAAAAAAAAATTATGATTAGATCTTTGATCTTCTAAAACTTTTGTAATTGAGAGCATGTTGGGGAAACAACAATTAAGCTGTTTTGTGATAATCTAAGCTGTTTATGTAAAACTCAAGATATTTGGGAATCTAGCTTAAATTTGGAAAAAGTTTTTTTTTTTTTTTTTGAAAAAATAAGTTATTTTTATGAAGCTGAAAAATTGTAGCCTATGATTATTTTTCAACAACTTATTTTTTTTTCAGCTATTTTCACACTCTTTTACTACGTAAAAGCTAATTTTTTGTTGCATCCAAACGAAATTAATTATTTTCAAATCACTTTTCAACAAACTTACCCAAATAAAAATTAATTATGATTATAATCAATTATACATATAATCAATTATTGAAATAATCTAATTTTCGCAGCTATCCCAAACACACCCTGAGTCTTTAGGAATAGTTTTTGGCAGCTTAAAACTACTTTTGTTTATTTTTATAGAAAGGCGGCTTAAAACTATTAGAAAAATGATATAATTTATAGCGGTTTTAAAAACCCTAGCCACCCAATTTATAGCCACTCAAATAATTTAGAAACATTAATTTAACCTTTGAAATTTGAACCTTTAGTCTCATTTTAAAAACAAGATTAATGTGCTAGTTTGAAATTGAATAAACAACAAAAGAACATATACAATGCTAGTAATATATTTTTCAATACACTTTTTATTATTAGTTGAAATTTATTAAAAATTACAAAATTTTGTGAATCTTATTTCTTATTTAATGAGTTTCACTTGTGATTTTATATATTTTAATAAATTTTAACTAATAAGAAAGAATGCATCTATTTGGACAAAATAAAATTTAGAAATAAAATAATAATAATGGATGATAATATTTATATATCTTGACTTGATTATATCTAAATTCATTTTCTTAAAAAAAAAGAAAAGTATTTTCTGTTCTCCCTTATGCAATTAGAAATTAAGTATATCATGCATTTGTGAAGTTAATCAAATCATGAAATTCATGTGGGTAGTAATTGGGACTAGAGAAGTTTCTTCTTTTCGGTCCAATCCAACGTTCAAACCTGCAAGATTTTTAGATAAGCCATCAAAATTGTTTTGGAACACATGAAAATAGAGTTGATTTCAAGAGATTCAAATAGCCACAAAATACCCTCTTGGCTATTGTTTTTGATATATATCCATGTTTGATTGACATTCTCAGACGGGTTGATATCCTTAAGCTCTTAGTGCATGCAGATATGATGTGGAGTTCTTTTATGCTCCACAAAATAGTGAAAATACCATGTTCACTTCAAACAAATATGAATGGAAATTTTATCACGTTGCTACCAGTGGTCATTGCACGTACACAACCCTTCTCTAAAATGATGAAAACGGTTAGCATCTCTTACAATTATCAACCTATTTGTGGCCTTTGAAATCAATTTTACAGCAATGTGGCAATCATCACACATCCTAAGGTTTTTAATTATGCGGATTGGCCCTGGTGGAGGTATTTTCATGAGGCCATATGCTAATGCTAGCTTCTCACTATGATAGCTAAGATAACCTTCTTTTTGTTCATCTTCCACATCATGCAGAACAGCACCAACATCAGGCACATACCCTACTGGCTTAATCATTGCTAACAACTGTTGAACTTTCTCATAAATTTGAGTAGACTCTGGATGATTGCTTCCTTCTGAAACAAAGACATAAGTATTGTTTCTTATATCTAGCCAACTCGCACCAGGTTCCTTCTTAATGTTCCTTTCCCTCATCAGTTTTCTAATCTTCACTACTCCATCCCACTTCCTAGCCTTGGCATGCATGTTTGATAGCAATGTATATGTTCCCACATCATGAGGGTCCATCTGTATCACAGTTTCTGCAATTTGTTTCCCTAAACTGTAGTTTCGATGAACATGGCACACATTAAGCAAAGTACGCCACGCAACAACATCCCACTTGACCTGTGTTGTTGTCTTCATAAAGTTTTCAGCATCATCAAGTAGACCAGCCCTACCCAAAAGTGCAACCATACATGTGTAGTGCTCCAGTCCAGGCTCTATGTCAAATTTCTTCATTAGCTGATCAAAGTAGTAGAATCCTTCTTGTACAAGAGCCAAATGAGCACAAGCAGAAAGTACCCCAATGAAGGTTACATAGTTTGGACATTCTCCAGCAGACATCATGTCTTGGAACACTAGTAAAGCTTGTTTACCAAGTCCATGATGAGAATAACCACATATCATAGCATTCCAAGTAATCACGTCTCTATACATCATCTTTGAGAACACACTGTACGAAGAATCTATGTTGCCACTCTTGGAATACATATTTATTAAAGCATTTCCAACAATGAGGTGATTCTTAAATCCTGACTTCACTATACGACCATGTAATACATCACCATATCCTAGGGCCACCAAACTCGCACAAGCATTTAGCAGAACTGCAAAAGTGAACTCATTTGGATGTGTATCCTCCAGCTCCATCTTTGTAAATAGATTCAAAGTTTCCTCAAAGTGTCCATTTTGCAAATAAGCAGTCAATATGGCAGTCCATGCAACCACATTCCGATCTCGCAAGCCATCGAAATGTTTTCTTGCATTTAGAACTTCACCACATTTCCCATACATGTCTATCAGTGTGCTACTAACAAAGACATCAAATACCAAACCAGTTTTCAGCAACTGGGCATGGATCTGCAAACCCAATTGCAAATCTCCAATCTGAGCACAAAGGCCCAACACACTCACATATGTAACACCATCCCAAGACACACATTCATCCACCATCTTGTTCAAAACTTCTGCAGCTTCTCTCCTACCCCCTGATTCCACAAGCGCACTCAAGATAGAATTATAAGAAAATACATCATTCCCAGGCACTGTATCCAAAATCTGCATGGCTGAATCCACATGAAAGCACCTTGAGTACATGTGAACAAGTGCATTCTTCACATATTGATGCAACAACAACCCGGACTTCAACAAATATCCATGGCACTGCTTCCCCTCTTGGACTCTCCCACTGTCTGCACAAGAAGAAAGAACAATGGTAAATATATACTCATTGGGGCATGCACTGTCCAATGATACCAGGTTCCTGAAGAGCCCAAGTACCTCCAACACCTCACCCTTGTGCAAATACCCCACCATCAAGACACTCCATGAAACAACGTTTCTCTGGGCAATTCTATCAAACATCTTTCTGGCACATTCCAATTGACCACATTTGGAATATAAATTGATCAGTGAGTTTATTTGAGTTATGTCACTGTCCTTTGAAGTTTGTTTGCGAATAACCAACTGGGCATGGATGGTTTTGCCAAATCTCAAGCTCTTCGCAGTGGCAGAGAGTTTCAAAAGGTTAACAAGTTCTTTGAGGGAACAAAGATGTGGCAGGTACCTAGAAAACACAGGGGTGACACGTGGCAGTTTCTGAACAAGCATTGGTTTCACTTTGGTACTTGTTTTCTGAGCGTGTCCATGCAGTTTTGGATCAATCAAATATTTGGGAAATTTGTCTAAGGTACATACCAAGACATCCTTGTGTTCATGTTCCTACTCCAGTACCGAATGTATTTTTATATTTTGATTTAGGTTTAATTACCCATTTAATTTTTATAGTTACCAAACTTTTTCTTTAAATTCCTATTCTTGAAAATATTTTCTTTTAATCTTTACACATAATTTTTAATCTTTAATCTTTACACTGTAAAATATTTTCTCTTAAAACTTTTTCTTTTATAGTTACCATAAGTAAGATTTTTAAAATAATTATCATAAAGATTTACACATAACCTATAGGATTGACGCAGTGGTGTAAGACTCTGTTGCGTTCACATGTGAGAGAACGGTCCATTTAGCGGGAGAACCCGTGTTCGATTCCCTTCGAAATTCCTTTGGACTAACCGCACTCACGCACCGCGAGCGGGATTAGTCTCTGACTCAGTAGGTTGGGAGACACCCATGATCTTTGACTCAGGAAAAAAAAAACTTTTGGACATAAAAGTATTTCATAACCAAAATCCCCATATAAAAAAATTGACTGAGACATGTTTATATATTTACTTAGTAAAATCCAAGATTCCACAGCTACATAATTGTCTTATTGTGTGAAGGATCTTGCAAGATATATATTTTTACCAACTTTAGGACATTGTAAGATTTCTACATGCATTAGATGTGTTCACCTTGTGACCACTCATGTGATCTGGCTAACTAATTACAACATCACTATATGATCCATCACATTTGAAGCAATATATTGGGGTCAGGTGACCCTTCATTATTCTATACATTAGTCACTGAAATGGACTTTTTATTTTGCACCCATATCACTTAAATCCTATCAATTCTTATCACCCTGCAGGCCACAAACTAAAAAAGTAATGAAACACGATGACACCTCAACTACTTCTTAGTGTCCAACACATTAGATAAGTGACATTTCATACAACATAAATTGGCTTACAACTTGCCTAGGATTAAGACGCCAAGTTAGAAGCAACTCTGATGCGAATCATTTCCTTCTTAGTTATTTCAAATCAAAGATCTGACTCATTTAATAATTTCAATATTCTTTCATGATAATTAATTAATTATTAATACATGTTGACAGGTATATATATGTATGCCTGGTTGAAAGAAGTAATTGCTTTTTCACACGACTCCATCGCCTGCAAAATGGGTTATCTGGCCCATGTGGTTTGCGGGCCATTCTGTTTGGGAAAAGAAATTTGAATTCAATTCATGCTTCTGAGAGCAACTCACGTAAAATTAAAGTCCAATTTTTTGGACTTTTGACGAAATTTTGCCGGCTAAGCTTAGAGCAGACCATAAATACATTAGACTAAGTGTGAATAAACAATTTTTTTTTGTCCAGGGTCAGAGACCACCGGTGTTTCCCAACCCACTGAGTCAGAGACTAATTCCACTCGCGGTGCGTGGTTGCCGCTGACCCAAAGAAATTTTGCATACAGAGAAAAGTGTGAATAAACAAATATAAGTGTTAAAAACCTCATTCCCAAATCATATAGTGTTATTATAAGCTAGTAAACATGCAAGTTGAATCGTTAAAATGTTAAATTATAATTAGTTATTACTGAAATTAGAAATTATAAGGTGATAATAAACTACTGCCTAAACCTTTTTATTTTATATAAATCAAAAATAAAAAAATAATTATCTTTTCTCTTCCTATTTTGGACTCCATCTAGACTCATCTCAGCCTACATAGGCAAGTAAACAAACATGCTAGCTCAATGTTACCAAACCCAATTGTCTATTATTCGACTAAAGTCCCATGTTTTTCATGGCTCGAGAATTTTCCTAATAGACTAATAGTGCAGCAAAGCTCATGTAGACATGGGAAATGTACATTGAATCACGACTACATACCATTAGTAATAAGCACAACAAATTAAGGGATTCAATTTATAAGTAAACCTAACGAGTAAAAGGTATACACACTCTAATTTTACATGTCTCACCGTCTCTTACATAGATTAATTTGAGTGTCATAGACATTACAAGTGATTACATCATAGTTCGGCTCAAAGAAGATCATTGGAGATTCTAGATTTCATCATGAATATTCCAGACCTTGAACTAGCACTAAGTACTTTCCTTTGCCTTTTTTAGTTCATTAATTTTAAATTTTAATTTACTTAACTAAAAATGAAGTTTTTAATATGTTTGTATTTTAATTTTGGTTATTTCATTGTCAAATTTATACTTATGATAAATAAAAATTAATTTCCCTCGAGTTTAGGTTTTTGTAATATATTCATCAAATATAATACTCGTTTACCGGACATGTCACTAAAAATATTTCATTATGTAAATTATTCTAACACAATTATACATTTTTTATTTTAAGAAAAATAAAAGCCAAATGTATTTATTTTCCATCATTTTTTTATTATTCATACAATATATAAAGGGAGTAAATTTGTATTTGTTTTTTCAAACAATTAAGCCAGCGGAAAATTTTAAAAATAAAGAGTGTGAATAGACACATTACTTTTAACTTTTATTTTAAAAAATTTAAATAAAGATAAAGTGAAAAGTTAGACAAAAACTAAAAAAAAGGAAGAACGTTTGTTTCTGACATTAAAGGCTTGTTTTTTTTTTTTTTTTTTTTTCTGTAAAAAAATGAAGAATGTAAATAAACATGTTACTGTGTTAGAGTATCAATAATCCGACCCAGTTAATAAATTAATTTTTATACATGTTACCTTACCTTGAAGACTTGTACCACATGTTAAAGTGAATTCATTCACCTCTTTTATATACTAGTATTTTAGAGCAGCCACCCTCTTTCAGAGCTAGTGATCATTTTTGTGCATTGAACATTTGAACTTTTAGGACGTAGAGTCAGGAAATTTAGTTTTTCTTACACAAACCAAGCATAAATTGACATGCTCATTCAACAATAACTAAAGCACAACAAGAATATACTTAATTATTATTTAAGTTGATCTTTCTGAACAAGGCAAGAATCCCATTTGCCAAAGTGCAATATGGCACACAAAATCCCACCTCTAACCTACTCTTCTTTCAGCAGGCAAACAAACAGAAGTACCCTTGAAACCATATCTTAGCATATACTAAGGTAGCAATTCTTCTGCGAAAAATCTTGCAACATACTAAAGGGACTAAATTAAGCCACCTATTTTGTGGCCCAACATTGAAACATCATGTACACTATTAAACTATGGCTTAGTTCTTTTTTTATAATGCAATCTTATTATCATGTTGGTAACCTACATTATGAAAATGATGTTCCATGAAAGGAATTGGCTTCTCTCCGGTTGGTTATTGGAACTGTCATCCATTAGGAGAGAGAAAGACACAAACTTTTTGTGGGTTCCACTATGTTTTTCTCTCTTCTACTGGACAGTTCCAGTACCAGAGAGAAAATGCACCCTCCATGAAAAGGGTTGGCTAGTAGCGGAATTGCCTTCCGGTGTAGGTCTGTCCAAAGGACCAACTTGGTGGCGCAGCATTGAAAGAGAGCACACTGCGGCCATCACTAGTGGTGACCAAAAAGGAAAGACTCTGTCCATTCAGGTAGGAATTGCTCTGCCAGTTCTGGCCCCAATTCCTTGACATGGCTTGCCATCTAGTCCTTGAACCTTTGATGGCCACAGAATGCACATCACCAGCACCCCCAACATTAGTCACAAGGACTAAATTGAAGTATGAATGACCATTGATGGTGAACCTGATTCCACCTCTTCTCATGCACCGTACCCTTCAAACAAAATCCAACAAGATAAAAATGTTAACTTCAAGGCCAAAAAGTAATTAAAGTAAGGATGAAACTTAGAGTAACTAGTGTATGTCCTAACTCTGTCATCCAATTACAAAACGTTATGTATGATAAGATTATTAATTTTTATATTAATTATTTTAAAAGTTATATCAATGATAATTCCTAATTGGTTGTTAATGTAAATTTTTTTATGCTGATAGTACATATAATTAAATTCAAAAACTTCCTTAAATGTTTTAGGTGTTCTTCAATTAAAATTAGAGTTTCAGATCATACCTTGTACAATAAAAGTCAACATTTATGGTGATTTCTGAAGTGAAACTTTATTTGTGATTGGAAAATAGTAAAAAAAAAAAAACATTCAAAGAACTGTATTTAAGTTTGGTCTTAAAAGTAATTATGTTTGTACAAATTACTTACATTAGCACACACTCCTTATATACTTGTATACAATTTATTTGATAACACTTACAGTTAGTCATGTTGTAGCTATTTTTGTTAGAGGTCTGAATTGTGCACACACCTCACATGCTGCAGACAATACAATGTGCAAGTATCTTTAAGGATAAAGAAAAATGAGATTGTTGAATTACCTTCTGTAAACTACAGGAACAATACCAGCTCTATATTGGGCAATTTGCTGAAACACAGGTTGAGAAAGATCAAAATGGTGATTGGGAGGGTCACACCATCCACCAGGAGGGCAGAAATTAGTAGCAGTGACTACAATGGTGCCAGGGAGGCACCATTGGGGGTCATTTGCACATTTAATTTGGTAGCATGAGCCACAGCTCAAGCCATTGTTGAACAAGGCAGTGCTAAGTGCTGCTGTGTTAGTTCCATATCCTTGACTATACAAGTTTCCATAACCACAAGCCCCACCTACAATATGATAAGATATATAAGCAAAATTGGGCAAACACATACACTTGTTAGTCACATTTGTTCATACATGCATACAAACATACATACCCATTGTGCCAGAAGCATCACTTCCACCATAGAATGTGGCATGTGCATTGGTCCAACCAACATTGCTGACATAACCATTAGCATATGAGATCATGGAGAGACACCCCAGAAGGAAGAAGCCAAGATGAGCCATTTTCCTGCATAAATGCAGCAGAGCATAGTGTTCACAATTCATTCAGCAATGTGATGCACAAATGGAGCACACTAATATAATAAATTGAGAGAAAACATAAGGAAGACATAAGGGGAGATAAATTAATTACATGAAGGTGAACATTGAATGGAGTTTGTTTGGGGAAATGAGGGGGGGATTGGAGATGGAATAAATAGAGGTCAGTCAACATCAAACCCTGACACACTTGAGCTGTTGGGACCATGCAAGTGCAGAAAACTGTGAGGGAGTAAGAGGCATTGGGACTCTGTTTTGTGGAAACTGTGCTTTTCAATGGGAATCAAAGCATTCATTTACCATGCATATGTCCTCCATGAGTGGTAGGACCATTATAAACGATAAAACTCTCTTTTCAAACATGGTTACGTACTTAGAATCCAAACTTGAGATTACTACTTAAACTAAAATAATCCACGCTAGTTGATCTATGTCTTGGGTAGTGTATTTCTTTACTACTATACTACATTAGTACTTTGTATTTGTTACAGGGGATATTGCATTCAAGATTATTGCTTTGGAACTTTTGTCACCAATAATTTTAGATTTTTCTAACATCTTTTTTCAATCATCTCAAGCAATACACTTAAAAATTTCTTTTGACACATTTTGTTATTTGTTAAAACTTATTAAAAACTATAAAATTATGAGTTGAACTCATTAAATAAGAAGTATGATTCATATAATTTTGTGATTTTTAATAAATTTTAACTAATAAGAAATAATATATTTAAAAAGTACGTTAAAATATGTTGCTGTCATTTCTGTATATGGGTCAATTGGTCAATTTTTTATTAAGAGAATTATTGAGGGTAAATTGTAAGGTTGTTGCGTATATTCGCTCGTTTTGGACTTTACAGAAAGCCTTGTGTAGTCGGCTGTCTTTTTGTTAAGAGAATTATAATAAAAATACTTTAAAAGATATTGTCTTTCATTCACTGAGTTGATAATTTGATATTTGATTTTGAATGGTGAGTGATCAGTGATCAATATTATTTTATTTTATTTTATATGAAAAAAACTATTGAATTCAAATAAAATTTTAACTATGTAACATTAGTCAATTTTATCAGTAAGAGGATTGCGTAAGTTATTTGGATTCTTCCACTCACCAAATTAGTCTTAACTAAAATGATTATTTCATATCTATCCTCCCTGAAAGATAATCTAGTTTGAGAGGCAATTAAATATTAAATATAGATATTTTTTTTCAATGAAAATTCAATACATAATTTATTATTTTGAGAGGACTAATCCCATCTACTAAACCCAATTACTTATACACACACAAACACACACGTAAATTCATGTGTATGAAAGGAAAAATCACTTACAAATTTATAGAAATTTTATATTGTGTGTATTATTCTAAAACATACTGCTATTTTTTTTGGATAAATTTTACATAAATTTCACTAAATAATTCAAATAATTGTTGTATTTAATAACATAAACATACCATTTATTCAATAATAAAAACGTTTTTACTCAACAGTTGGTCACAATTAATAAAAATAAATCATAGCTGGTCTCGACAAATTTTAGTTGTAATATTGTGATTTGTGATTTTTTTTCATAGTTGTGAATTTAAATCTTAGATTCTTAATTCTAAAAAAGGGTTAAGAATTAGTCTTATAGTCATACACGTGGATACATAAATTATATATTCTTCGTTTATATTGATTGACGTTTAAAATTAATGTACAATGAGTATAAAATATTGTTGTATTTAAACTAAATTATTCTCATTTAATATCTCATTACTTGTAATAAATTACTATTGTGATAATTATTAAATAAATATATAAATGGAAAAAATAAGTATTACTCCTACAACTTTAAATTTCATATAATTAATATCAATAATTTTTGAAAAAAAAACTAAAACATCAATAAATATTTACTCACCTCGTGACAGTGAGGTGCATTCATTGGATGCAAGTAAAGCCGTTTTGTCACCTATAAATATATAAATTACAACAAACAAAGTTCCGACCAGTTTTTTCACTTTGTTTTTCTCCATTTTCACTAAGCAAATATAAGGATCCTAACATCTATTATTCCTCGATAAAGAACATTAATAACACACTTTTTAACATATTTTCTAATATATATATTTATTATTAATAAAAATTAATTAAAATTATAAAATATTTTTTTTATTATTGATAAAAATTTATTAAAAATTAAAAGATCACAAATGAAGCTTATTAAATAAAGAATGAGACATATAAAATTTTATAATTTCTAATAAATTTTAAACAATAATAAAAGATATATATAAAAGAGCGTGTTACTAATATTTCTTATTCTCAAATATAATCTTCTCTTAATCCTAGTGATTTAACTTCAATATTTTTAATTCCAAGGTGGGGACCGAGGTTCTTTGCAATGTGCTTTTCCACACAATATTCACACAATTATTAAATTAAAATCGTTAAATGATGATCAATTAATTCATATTTTATTTCGATAAGTCGCGATTTGAACTATTCAATTAATCTCCATCCAACTATTATAATTCTCTGTCTGCGCGAAAGTATGAAATATCCAACTAGCTACACCAAATTCAGTTCGCCAAGGGGGGCCACACAGACACAGTGGTTTATGGTGCAATCAGTACAGATATCTATCCCATCATAATCAATTCCAAAGATAATTCTTATAATTGGATTTTAACTCTAATTCAATCCAGAATTTAGTTTATGAAGTGAGAAATACTTTTATATACATTATTTTAATTATATCACTAGTTAATATAAGATGTTTAACACACATCTTTTGCGTCAAAAAATCATCTGAGTATAAAATTTATAGGTCTAAACATCTATTGACGGTATGACAATGACTTGATAATAACTAATAAGTAGCTTGATAGACTCAACAATAACTACTAAGATAAATTTTGATATATACCATATTATAATTGAGCTTTTAGCCTAATTTAACTCCAAAAACTATCTTATGAGATAAGTGTTACCTCTCACTTATATTCATTATTGTAGTCATATCACTAATCAGCACAAGATCTTCAACGAAAATTATTACATGATTCAAGATCTTTACAATTTCAACCAATCTTCATATAACATACTCCCTTTGTCCCAAAATAAGTATCGTCTTAGGTTGTTTTATACAGACTAAGAAAATCTAATAAATAAATGAAAGAGAGTAGTAATTTTAAAAAACTAACCGTAGTAATATTACATTGGAAGGTTAAAGTGACATTTATTAAGGGTATTAATGAAGAAAAAAAATTTAATATTATATTAAAAAGCTAACTTGATACTTATTTTGGGACAAATTTTTTTCCAAATATAACACTTATTTTGAAAAGGAGAGAGTATGATTGAACTTTATTATTTTTTTTTCATAAATTAAAAAAGGTATACGAAATAAATTGGCTAGAATGATAGACACATGATAATAGCAGAGTATGTAATAATAATAATTTCTCAACGGTTATGTCTACGTCTCTACAATACAATAGTTAACAGAACAGAGGAGTTCCTGCAAAGACATATATGTTTGGCTGGCATGCATGCAAAAGTGCTGGTTCATTAAATTCAAACATGTGGTATTTATTCACATCTGCAGACATGATATCTACTTGTCACTATTATACTATGCTCATGATATTGATACCACATACATGAAGATAAGCAACAAATCAATTAATAACTGCGTGTTTGAATTGATTTATTTTAAAGAAATGATTGGGTATTGATAATTATTTTAAGATAGTTAACATTTAAAACTTATGTTAAATTTAATTAATCAGAGTCAAACCGAATTAACTTTTTTGCAGGGGTAATTTTTTTTATTGTCTATTCTTTTCACATCAAATTTTTTTATCGAGTATATAAAAGCATAATAATTTTTTAATAAAATTTTTGGGTTTAATTATTTAAAATCAACCTTTAAATGTTAAAAAAATTATATTTTTCATCCATAAAATTTAAATCTGAGTTTTCTTGATACTTAAATTATTTACAATTTGATAAAAGTGTTAAAAAGCAATTATTTCCTTAAAAATATATTGAAATTAAACGTGTCTTTGGATAAACAACACTTGTTGAATAAATGCTTATTATATAAGTACTTATGTATACATTGTTTTTATAATGGAAGGAAAAATGGGTTTCAATTGTTTTCATATAAATTATAGATTATTTTTAGAAGTTATCTTGAAAACTTATTGAAATATAAGTTGAAATCAACTTCTAAACATATCATAAGTTATTTCCATAAGTTTTTTTTTCAAACATAGTATAAGATTAAATAAGCTGTAAATAAATGCAATGTACTCACAAATGCTTGTTTACATATTGCAAATGGTTGATTAACTTCATATATCCATTTTAAATGGTGCATATATAAAATGCTAAATAACCAATATGAAAATTAACTCAATTTAATGGAAGTAAGTTCATTTCGTCGGCAGGGTGCTATGAAGTCCCTCAATTTCTGCCTTAGTGTGGGGTCAGCTAAGACAATTCAAAGTACTTTCTCACATGGAAAGGATAAGGACCTTTAGCCCTACCACCATGCCTTCACTTTGCAAGATCTTTTTCGATGTTTCTAAGTTGCATTTTTGGAACACCAAAAATAAATAAATAAATAAATAAAACTAGTACTTAGTTAGCAGACCTAACATGCACCTTAACTCAAATTACATGTGATTGGACTCATGTCGCTTCATCTTTTACCTCTCACATCAACATTATTAAGTAGTTACAATAAGTTGCATATGCGGGTCACAATTGAGAATAAGAAAAAGATATTTATCTATATAGTCAAAAAAAGACCCACATTTCATATACAAAAAATAACCACTATATATTACACATACAAAGTTTGTATGCATTATTATATATATGTATGATCTGATTGCAATTTATATGACCAGATCTTTTTGTCTCTACACGCCAATTTACTAACGACCCAATAATAACTTCCCGTGAGGCATGGAAATGTGTCTATTTTATGTGTCTTGTCAATGAAAAATTCCAATGGGATGGTAAGTTTGATTTTTTTTGTTACCAATTAGTTGGGCTTAATTCATGGAAGTCAAGGGTCCTTTGATGAAGCAATGTTTACTAGAAAGGGAGAACGTATCTTTGGACTAGATTACGTGGGGCTCAGTGTCTATGTTTGCATGTATCACCCACGTGTGACAACTCTTACATGGAGAATTAATATCTAAGTATACGTAAAAGAACCCTATGAGTGGTGAATTTTGTGGAGTTTTAGGAATCTGATCGTTGAGGAGCAATAAATGAACATATATCTTATTTCACGCAATTAGTTTCACTATATATATACAAGAAATTTTCGTAATTATTAAGAAATTTGCATGCATTACTTTGGAATAGGGTTCACGTGTTTATGCAGTTAGTGTATACATCATAAATTCAACTCCTCCAATGTTAGAATGATGTATTTTAAATGATAAAATACAGTTATAACTATTTACTAAAAAATTAATGGTTGATTTTTATAATAAAATATGCACACATGTATAACAAACTATAAGTTGTTAAAATTTTCATCATTGGTTTTCTAATAAATAGTTATAATTATATTTTATCCTCTAACATGTATTTCCTACTTTATATATAGAGTTAGATTCGCACATCTTATGTGATGTGTGAAAAACTTTGACCAAACACGTGAGATAATTAAAAAGAGATAATAAGAGTGATAACATTTAATTCATTATATATATATATATATATATATATATATATATATATATATATATTCTTATACTTTTTTTGTAGATTTTTATGCAAATTATTAATAATACCTTGGTTTTACATTTCTTTTATGGAGTTTAGAGTAGTGCACAGTAGCATATGCGATGAAAACGAAACCTACACAAGTCATTTAATAATATCTATATTCCATATAATTTTTCAAAAATAGTTTCGATGAGATCTCTACCTTTATAATATGTAACAAGTTTATGGTGATAAAGTATATATATATATATATATATATATATATATATATATATATATATTGACTGCAAGTATATAATTAATTACTCATCAATAAAGGTTTAAAAAATGGTAGTTATACACATGCAAGCAGTTTCAACCTCAGCACATTGATAGTAAAGAATAAAAGGAAAAAAAGAAAAAGAGAAAGGAAAATACATGATAGAGGTTAAATTTGTACGAGTCATGAGAATGGAAGTTTGTGGAAGGAACAAAATTTAATAGATATGGATTGTATAGCAGATGTGATGGGAGAGGAAAGGCGCGTATCTGGATTGAAATATCTATATGTACAAAGTGAAGGGTTCTTATTGGTGCCGTACTTGGGCAACACATGGAGTTATATATATATATTTTTACCAATGATTCATAAGGGGTAAGGGTTTGTGCCTCTTAACCAAGTTGTTCAAGGTTTTAATCATGACCTTGGGGGTATGGAATAAATAATGTTGGGAGAAAAATACTCATCTTATGTGCACTTTTGGTCAAGTGTGAATGTGAAATCCTACATTGGATAGAAATGAACAAGTTGAATAATATATAAGTGAGAAAGACCCGTTAATGAAAATCTCCCATAATTTTGCCCCCTCGTATTTCGTAACAAACTTTTTAAATATAAGGGACTGTACTTAATATAATCGAGAATATAAAAGATTAAAAATAAATGTATTTTAATTTTTTTTTTTACCTATCATCCGTATTTTACTACAATAAGATCGTTATGTTTTATCTATCTATTTACAATATTATTATAGGAAAAACTTACATACAATATTATAGGTACTGTTGATGAAACTACAATTAGATTTGGAGTTTCACCTTAGTAATATGCAATGACATTTAATGGATTCCTTTATTTCACATATTATCGAGGTGAAACTCCAAATCTAATTGGAGAACAACATCAACAGTACCTATGATACTGTATCTAAGTTTTGTCCATTAGTATATCTTAGTATATTCCCCCCTCCCCCTCCTCTCCTCCTCCTCCTCTCTCTTATATATATATATATATATATATATATATATATATATATCGTATTACTTATGTCATTATTCTTCCTATAGGCATAAACACGCTCTTTGATGTGAAATGATTATTTTTCATGCAATAATTTCTACTGTACAGTGCTTCTTGTTGACATACAAGCTCAACCATTGTACACGAAACATTTAGTCATGGCCACGAGGGAAAGTCTGAAAAAATTTTTATAAGAAAATAAATGATTTATTGACATATATTTTTGACTATTATAAAACAATCAAATTATTTTTATTTTTTATGGCAATAATTGTCAACAACAATTATTACAACAATTTTTATATAAGAAATTTCCATTGATTCCTAGAAAATCAATCTAACATATGAGACAGTGGTATTTTGTAATATTGTAATAGATATTTTACCTTGGTTGTTATAGAATCAATCTAGAAAATACTTTTTAGATTGACTATATTAATAATTAATGTAAAAAGTACATTCTAGATCGATTTTTTTATTAACTATTCTAGAATGTGCCCTAGTCTTCTTTATTTCAAGCACTCGCATTGTTATCTCCCTCTCTTACAAATGGTGAGTGTGTCTTTTGTTTGAAAGCTCCAAACACTGCCATCATTTCGCTTAACGAATCATTGTTTCGACAGACAACAATAATATTGAGACCCAGATATTCTCTTTTTTGGTTACACGAGCCAAATACAAAAAAATTGGTTGCTCCTTCTTTTGTTTTCGTTTGGTCAAATAAAGATTCAATTCCTTCCTCCAAGATATCTCTCTTTTATTATAAATCATCCATTTGGGTTATATTCAATAAGATGTTCATAAATCGATCTAATCCAATCAAAATCGAAAAAATTGATCTAAAAAATAAAAAATCGAATGGACCAAAAACAGAAAAAAAAAATTGAAATTTTTTATCGGACTGGATTGGATTTCGGATTTAATTTTGAAATCCAAGCCAATCCAATCTAAAATGAAGTTACACACACACACATATGATACCATTCATGTTTACATTTTATTTTTTATATATTTATAAAATTATTCCATAACTTATATTTATTTATGAAAAATCTATTTAACTGAAGATAATTTTTTAGTAACTATTTGATTACAGGTACCTAAGTATAATTATTAGGTTGTGTAAATTCACTTTTAATAGTATATATTTGAAGAGTTATATTACTATTAGTTGTTTATTGACTTATAAAGGAGATATTTAATATTTAATATTTTTTTATTATGCTAATTATATATCTTGCCATTTATACTTTTTCTAAAGAAAAATGAAAATAAGACCAATGTCGTAAACTGATAAACTCCAAACTATTTTAAATTGGATTGGATTTAAATTTTTAACCAAACCACTTGGATGATTAATTAATAAGAAAATTGAAGTGATTAGATCAAACGATTTTTCTCTTCAAAATTGATCAAATCCAATTTACGAACACCCCTAATATTCATTCATCTTTGATAAAGCTTCCATCACTATGTTATACGTAGTACCCATTTTCTACTAGATTAAACCTAGAAATCACTAAAAAATAAGTGTTATATTGTACAAAGCGGTAATGCTAGCTTTTTCAGACATGAATGAATATAATCTGAGTGAGAGTTTATAATAACATAAAGAAAGAGAATTACCTCAAAGGAAGGACTTGAATCCCTATTGAATCAAATGAAAACAAAAAGAAAGAGCAGACAATTTTCTTGCATTTGGTTTATGTAACAAAAAAAAAAGGTTCATGGTCTCTTTGTAATAAGAAAATTATAAACTTGTACTTAGTTTAGTCATTTTAATAGGAAAATTGTACTTGTATTTTGATATGAGATATATTATATATATAATAATTAAATGAAATTGTGCTATGTTGTTTCAGTATTTATTTCTAGTTATGTATTTGTAGTTTTTGAATTAGAACATTGTATTTGTAGGAGACAATGTAGCTGTATAGTGATTTTTTTTTAAATAATAGACTTTTTACATTGGTTGTGTCCACAACTGATAAACAACCAATGTAAAAAAGATGACTTTCTAGATCAATTATGGCTACAACCTATGTACAAAATGACTTTCTACATCAATTCCAAAACTGATATAGAAAGTATTAACATAAGCATACAGATTTCTAGGAACACGAAAATTTTAAAACATAAAACGACGTTTGGTGGAAGCTACTCATAACATAAGCATATTATAGGAATAAAACTTAAAATATTGTACAAGTTAATGAAGTTAATCTATTAACCAAGGGTGTCGTACACAACAAAAAAGAAAATACAAAAAATATAAGGCTTAAATATGTTTCGGGTCCGTGATATATTAGCGAACTTTGCGTTGGGTCCCTATTAAATTTTTGCTTTCTATCGGGTCCCCAATAAATTTTTTATTTTGTTTTTGGTCCCTAAAGCACTTTAGATAACGCTTTAAATTGCTTTAAAAAGTGGTTTAGATAGCAAAAATTTAATAGGAAACCAATGCAAAACTTGTTAATATATTAGGGACCCGAAACATATTTAAGCCAAAATATAAAGTAAGGTTTCTCCTTGCATGCGACTCCAAGCTCCATCTGCGAGCACCTTCACCTGTTTCTTGAAAAAAAAAAAGGGAACTTAAAGGAATGAGACATAAGTCTCAATGAGTGCTCTAAGGGTTCTACGGGTGGGGTAGACCTTTTTACCCAAACATTCCTTTCATTTATCTCTCATTGCTTTGCCTTCGCTAGGTCTTTGGTAAATGGAGGTAATGGATTTGGGAATGTTTATCTACAACTAGGGTGTTTGTATTGGAGTATGGAAGACCAACTGAAGAATTTAGTATGGGTAGAGGGTTAAGACAAGGGGATCCCCTCTCCGCATTTCTATACCTCATTGTGGTAGAAGGTTTAAGTGTGATGTTTGGGGAGGTGGAGAAGCTGGGGCGAGTTTTTGGTTATAAATTGGAGGGTATAGGCCAAAGCATAACTCACCTACAATTTGCGGATGACACCCTTATTATTGGAGAGAAAAATTTTCAAAATGCTTTTGCGATTAAGGTGATTTTACAATTGTTTGAAGTGGTTTCAGGGTTGAAGGTTAATTTTTATAAAAGTAAGTTGTTGGGAGTTCTAGTTCATGAACCTTGGTTGGTACAAGGTGAACGGTATCTCAATTGTAAGTTGGAGTGATTCCTTTCTCGTTACTTTGCCTTCCTGTGGGTGCTGACTATAGAAGATTGTCAACTTGGCAACCAGTGGTGGATAAGGTGCATAAAAGATTGTCCTATTGGAATAACAAACATATATCTTTGAGAGGAAGAATTGTGCTCTTATAAAGTGATAATTGCCTCATATTCCTACTTTTTGTAGTAGTTTAGGGGCAATTATTTGATATCTTTCATGCTTTTGAGCTTTGTTATGTTCATTTTAGTTGAGTTTTAATAAAAGTTTAGTTTAGTTAGGAATTTCTAGTTTTTACCCTTTTATGCTTGATCTTGGGTTGTTTTCTTTTGTTTTTAGGAATTTTGATGAAGCTTGGAGTAAGCAATGGGGATGTTCCAAGAGAGATTTGATGTGTTGAAGATCATTTGGGTTGAAGTTTAGAGCTTTGGAAATCTTGCAGAGGCAAAAGAGCAATTTTGGAAGTCCTGAGAGCTTTGCACACCTGTGCAAGTTTTACAGTGTCTGAAATTTTAAGTCTGAGAGCGTTGCACACCGGTGCATTTTGAGTGCACACTTGTGCATCGAGCTCTACGAGATTTATCCCTATTTTTCTGTTTTATTTTATTTTGGGCTTTAACCCTTTTTGGCCCATAGTCTTAAATAGGGATTTTCTGTCGTAGTTCGGGGTTACGATACGTTGTGCGTAGAGTGAAACAAGAGGTCCGACGACGGCTTAGAACGCGTTTTGGCTTGGTTCTCCATGCTTTCATCATCTCTTGCTTCTTCCCCTATGGCTATGCATAGCCGAGTCCATTCTTCGTTGGGGTTTAATGTAATGGAGTCTACTTTCATGTAATTACTCTTTTATTATTCAATCAAGCATCGTTATTGTTCCTTTTCTATGCGTAATGCTTGTTTTTGGCTTGATCACTCGATTGCATGATTCTATATATTCAATTATAATTGGGAAATTTAATTGAATTGCGAACTGGAGAGAACGTTATTGCTCTTCTTCTATTCTTAATGCTTGTGTTTGGCTTGATCAACCAATTGCATGATTCTATGATTTCAATTGTAATTGGGAAATTCTTTTGAATTGCGAATTGGAGAGAACACCCAATGCTTTTTATGCCTAGGGATAGGGTAAAAAGGATTGGGCATCGTTAGAACCCCTATTCCTAATGCAAGTACTTTGGTTACACTAATTCAAGGGATTGATAGTGAAATCAAAGGACTTAGGTTCTCTCACTTAAGGGATTAAGGTTTGAATAAATTTGTGGGTTGATGATAACAAAAGTTTATTTGAATAAGAAAATTAGTGATTGCATGTTAGGATGACTTGATGAAGTTAAACCCCGACGTAATTCGTTCATTGATTTAAACCCAATTTTCTGCGCACGCTACGTGTTTGGTGAATTTATCCAAATCCTAATTCTCTTCTTTTTCTCATTTAATTTACGCACTTATCTTAATTTTGGTTACCTAAATTCTCAATTTTCGAGTCCATTTAATTTTTCTATTATTTACCCAATTATCGTACAAGTCCCTGTGGATACGATACTTTACTTACCCTTTGTTACTTGAACGATTTGGTACACTTGCCAAAATCGCAACATAAAGCCATTCTTGTCCTCGCTTCCGATTTACTTTCTTTCCTTCTTCAAGGTGTCAAAAGGTACTATCTTATCTCTTGAATCTCGTTTTAAAAAATTTCTTTGGGGAAGGGGTGATGGTAAGCAAAAAATACACTGGATGGCATGACATAATGTATGTAGAGAGAAGAAGGAGGGTGGTTGGGGATCAAGTACATAAGACCTTTCAATATAGCTTTATTAGGTAAGTGGTTGTGGAGAATGAGGATGGAAAAATTGAGTTTATGGTACAAAGTGTTCCTGCATTGATATTCATTAAGAGAAGAGAAATTAGAATTAGTGGGGGAGGTAAGGCTTAAGTTGGTGGAGGGACACATGCTCTTTAGAGCAATCCAATGTAGGTTTAAAGGAAAATTGGTTTTCAAATTCCTTGTTCAACAATACAATACACCCTTCAACAAAGTTGTCAACCTCATTTACTGTGTTGGCCCCAATAAGATTGTTGAGTTTGTAAGCTCCTTCGCTTTTGCTCTTTCTCATATATGTATGTCTGCTAGTTTTTCTTTATTTGTGAATTATATGGTTATATACTTCATTGTGTTTGATTATTTGAGTGAGACTAACGTAGATATATACTTTGTAATTTTATTAGAACAAACAATTATGAAAAAATATAGGATTTTCAATTTATTTATAAACGGTGGCTACGGTGTACAAGTTGCTCATGTGATTTACGGTGTTCAAGTTTATAATGACCACTAAATTTATTAATTAGTAAAATATTTAAGGCTTCATATGAGTTACCAGGAACTTTTTGCATCAATTATTTTAAAGAGAAAAAAGGCTAAGAGCATAAATGCATTTTACTGATGTATCCCTTAGGATTTAGATAATGTCCATATACCCAAATAGATATATGTTCACCATATAATCAAAATTTTAAATATTATATATATACACACACACACACACACACACACACACACACACACACACACACACACACACACACTAATTATGTGCCCGAATGCCTGATACATGATGTGGGGCTTTTCAAGGCACAAGTTTAGCGTAGCCACCGCCATCGAATTTGATAATATCAAAGTTTCAACACTCTTTCATTTTTTTATTTTAATTTATGTGATGGAAAATAATAAAACAACGAACATAGATACAAATTATAGCATGTGATTATAGCGATAAAACTTAAGAAGGTTATCAAATACTAACCTGAATTCGCATTCATCTCCATGAGAATTGGTTGTCGAAAGAAACCCTTAAAATGCTCTTGAGAGGATTTCTACCCACTTTCTAGGGGATTGTTTAAGAGAATCTGAGGGTCAGAGACAGTGTAAATTTGCTTAATGGGATAGCAAATTTATAATCCCCTAGCAGTAGGTAGGGACCTCTAAATGGACTATCTACTAAATGATTGACCCAACCCATCACAAGGTCAATCTTATCATAATCCCATACAAAATATCCGTAATCTAAATATGATAATTATTTTATCCTTAATTGCCGATTGATGATACTAAAAGATAATATAATAATTATTGATTTATACTAATCCACAACAAATATTTTAACATTCTCCCATTTGGATAGTATTAACCAATAATTAAAATAGGAATTATCAAGACTAGAACGACAATTTCAATCATTTGTCAACAACAATGTAAGAAATCTAAGATCTCTAACGTTACAAAATAATTTCCGATAGGGATACATATCCTGCGCATCAAATAGTCATACTTCTCACAAGAAAAGAATATACAACATAACATAGCTTAATAGTCAAAATATGCTACATAACAATGGTCCAAGCATCTAAAAATGCTATAAGAGATATGTTACTAGGATAATATTACTATATACATATCTCATGATAGAGTGTTTTCAGACTCCCACTAACCCAAAACATCAAAAGACTTAACCAAACACATGTGAGCTGTAAAATTCTCAAAAGCTCCAATAGTTAAGTCTTTGGTCAATGAATCTACAAGTATTTTCTTTCAACACCATAATCAATTTAAGTCTGAAAAGCTGCAAAGGCCAGAACATAATTCACATGCATCTAAGTGCTCACGATAGCCCAATAACAAGAGTGATCACAGATGGGCTAAATCAACAAATGCTCTTAGAATATTTGACATTCATTTAATCTGAGTTTCAAGAAATAAGTGACTATGCAAACCCGAAGACAATTAGGAAATCCATTAATTTCCTACTGGGATGACATAGACACCTAAGCTTAAATGAAACGATACTCTAGATTAATGTGGCCATAAAATGTCAATAATGAGCAAGCACTTAGAGATCAATGGTCTAAACATAAAATTTATAAGTACCTCAATGGTGTAAAATTGTACTCGATAGGAGTACTATCATCACAAGCACCTCAACAATGTAGAGAATCATACTTGATAGGAGTATTGTATTTACAATATACTTGTAAAGTTCGACCAAACAAAATGTGAAGTTTTGGGTAAAAGAGATGCACAAGATAATTGCATGCCAAAAGACTAATTGTGCAATTCCCAACAAAATGGCCTTGACATCCGCTAAAGATGCCTACTAAGATACAATGGATTTTATGTATCTCAACACAAAAGGACAAGAATAAATAACAAAGTCCTTCTAGAGTATGTCATATGATCGTTAAATATGCACAAGAATATATGACAATACAAATTTGATAAGTCTCGAGACATAATAAAAGGTTATATGCTCTCATTAATCCTTTATATACCAAAATAAGATTAGGATTCTCATTAAAGCCCACTAGAATTGAAATACTCTAATGATAGTGGAATCATAGCTCTGTAAGATAATACTCAATGTAAACAAATATTCACTATTTTCTCTCTCAAAGAAATATGTATTAGAGAGAAGTAGAGTAGTATAGGATTAATGAGAGAAATGGTTAGAAACGAGAATATGAAACCCAACATACAATTCATCTATCAATTACAGAGCTTTACAAGGGGGTTTCATAGCTAACCACATGTTAATCCTCAAAGAATATTGACCCTCAAAAGCATCACCTAAACAAGGTAACCTTTACTTTACAAACATGAGTGAGATAGAAAATCCCTAATATTTAGAAGTAGAATATGGGATCACTTGCAAGTTTTCAATTACTCACTCAAAACATAAACTCAAGTGCTACAATTATAAACAATATCTACACACACTTGAGTATAAGATTTGGTTACATGCAGCGGAAGTACATGGGACCTATACTCAACAAATATTAAGGATATAACAACAAATAGTCTCTAACTCTCATCACAAATTATGATGGACATAGGTTTAACTATATCCCAAATTAAAGCATATAACTTTAACAAAATTACGATATGAAATACCATTAACAAGGATATAAAATATGGTATAGAGAAATTAATCTCTTCAAATTTGGGATTCCTATATTGTCCTATCAAGAATTGTCCACTAAAAATATATGACAATAGAGAGTTATTACACAACAATATTCTATAAGTGACTATCATAAAATCCTTAATGTAGGTCCTAACAACAAAGTGATTACAAATAGTATGTGACAAGAAAACCATTTTATCAAGACAAATAAATTTGGTTGCTCATGTATGATTAATTGGGCATTTGAGGTAGAGATCTTGTATCAATACAATCCATTTATAGGACATTACTTTCAAAATGCTAGATTCTCCCACTTGATAAAGAGAAATAGTTGACTTAATTTTAAGGAAAATATCCAAAGAGCTAAACAAAAATTCAACTATTATCTTTATCACACTAGAACCATATCGAGTAATGTCATACCGATAGGGTATGTCCACTACCCACATGATAGCAATCTGTTTCTATAAAATATTCCATTAAACAAATTTGCATTGTGATAGGTAAATGAAAAAATTTGAGAATATTGGATTGCATAAAAAAATGCCCAATTAATTGGTTAGACAACGAGGCTAATATGGAACAACAAGGAAACATGTGTGTAAATTGTCACATACTCAGAGAGTTAAATGGTTCCATATAAATACAACCAAAACAAGCCTCATTAAAGAGAATTTCTTATTTGCTGAGATCTCTCTCAAGAATCTCAAAAAATACAATGAATAAGAAATATAATACTATAATACACAAGAGAAAACTTATATCATCAAAAAACTCCAATGTTGATAGGCTACTCAAACAAAAAATCTGATATAAATGTAGGACAAATGGTGCATTGTATCTTAACAAATTATATCAAACACACCGATAGGGTATAATTATCATCAATATAATAGAATTATGCAAATTATCAAAAAATTATGCCAAAAAGAATATGATATTTAACAACAATCGTATTAAAAGAAAACCAAAAAAACATGCTTAACAACACTTTGACTTAGCATATAATAAACATGACTTTATCATCGTAAGAACCATGATATTAATTTCTTGTTTAATATATTGGAGAGAGTACAATAACAGAGTTATTGGTTTTACTTATTGAGTCAAGAATACAAAAGTACACAAGGCAATTTTATATTTATCTCAAAATAGAACTCTAGAACTAGTAAGATGCAAAATACTCCCACTAAAAATCAGAATTAGATATGATTACGAAATGGAGTATTATAACAAGCAATCAAAAAAGAAAATGATTGTAGAGTTCTGCTAGAAAATTTTGAGAAATAGTGACACTCTCGTATATAATTGCATATTTATAATCTCAAAAGGATAAGAATAATTTATTTACAAATTTATCCATATATGCAATCATAATCAAGTTAAAAGGTTAAAAAATTTCACAACTAACCTCAGAGTGTTACTCATCTTTGTGTATAAGACCAATAAGTTTTGAGGACTGAAAAAGTATGTAATGTCATCTCAAGAGAAAAACTCCAAATCAACATGACTCATTGTATAAGACCAAATGAGCTTTGATGACTAAAGAGTATATGATGTCATCTCAAGAGAAAAGCTCCAAATATAAATAAAAATGATTCATAAAAAATACATGAATGATATAGCTTGTAATTGCCTTAAAGAGTTGTTTAACAGAATATTTTCAATAATTTCACAAGTGAACACTTTAACAATAATAAGGCAACAGAGAATTTAATCCAAACTTTGGATTAACTTGGCATAAAATGATTTGAAATAATGCCCAATTGCACCATTAACATAAAACAAATTAAATTTTATTATAATCCAAAATTTCTTTGACTAAGGCACATGATTAGAGAAAATATATACTTGACACATATTTGTCACAAATTAAGAATGATAAATGGGTCCAGATTTGAACAGTATAGTAGTGAAAAATACAATGTACATTAAAATATTAAATTTTGTCAACTTTAGATTTATTTGATATAGATAAATGGCATAAAGTAATATACAATTTACTACGTATGTTTATTTAATTTTGAAAAACAGATAATCTTTAACCCAAGTAATAACAAGGAATAATAATAAAAAAATGTGACTAAAACTAATCACTATAGAGAGTGCCTGAAAATGTTTTATGCCTCATAATTTGTCCTATTCAATGTTTTGACAGAATTAGGGAGGAAAATTGAACATCACAAAACATTGTGTGATTTGAAAGAAAAGTTCAGTCAAAAGAGAGTCCCTAAGCAAAAATAAAAAATAAAAATGCAACAATACAATGTACTATAACTTATATTACCAAGATCCTAATACCGATAGGGTACCAAGAAATTGATTAACATAAGCAAAGAAAAACACATTGTGCAACAACAAATCACACTAACAACAACATACCGATAGGGTATAATTATTATTAATGTGATAGAACCAACACAAAATTCACATAAATGCACCCACGATAGGTGAGATTACAATCATGTAAATTAAGAGAAAATTATGTTTATCACAAAGTTGGTAATTTATACCATGCATAATTGTATAACAAACATATAAATTCACATCACTATACCCACGATAGGCGAGTTATAACAATATAAATTAAGAGAAAATTATGCTTATCACAAAATTGTTAATTTATACCATGCATAATTGTATGACAACGGGTCTGTTTGACCCGCGATGGAGACCCGGATCGATCTCCCTGATTCAGGAATGAAATTGGAAGTGAGGAGTTGCATTTGGTTCGTCCAAATATGGGGAAGAAATCCCTTCAAGAAATTTTGAATTTTGTTGAAAAATGAAAGAGAAATTGAGGAAAAACGCAGAGGGGCAAATCGCGTTTGGCAAACAATGTCCAGAATAATTTTTTTTGCAATTACTCTCTTGTTTTTGAACTAAAATGCATGTTCCAGCATGTGTTTTGCTAGAAATTGATCAATCTACAAAAGCCCTCAAGCAATTTTGAAAATCGTGCATAAAATATAAATGCTTTCTGACAAAGATGTTCGAAGAGAAAAGGGGCACAAATTGTTTTATCACATTCTTGATTTAAAATAATTAATTCAAAAATAATTAAATCAATAGAACCACTAATTTTAATTTCAAGAATAAGAACGAAGAAATCAAAAATATAGGTTCACACAACAAACAGCTATAAAATGTATCTAAGTTGGCTCTGATACCAATTGATGAAAAATAATAAAACAACGCACATAGATACAAATTATAGCATGTGATTATAGCGATAAAACTTAAGAAGGTTATCAAATACTAACCTAAATTCGCATTCATCTCCATGAGAATTGCTTGCCGAAAGAAACCCTTAAAATGCTCTTGAGAGGATTTCTGCCCACTTTCTAGGGGATTGTTTAAGAGAATCTGAGCGTCAGAGATAGTGTAAATTTGCTTAATGGGATAGCAAATTTATAATCCCCTAGTAGTAGGTAAGGATCT